>NW_017557621.1:10583243-10822132 GCF_001854935.1 Bemisia tabaci
AAAAAACCAAGAAACGTAGACTCTTGGTATTCATTACACATAAACTAGCGAGCCCCAGAATGAGAAACAAATTTTAATCATTATTATTGACGGATTAGTAAACTTTTTACACGCTTTGGAAAATCTCAGAAGTTCGCGGTAGTCACTTTTCGGTAAGGAACTAGGGGACTCGGTTATTGTATCGAGGGGGGGGTCGAAACGATCGCAAAGGCGGTATACTACGTATACGCGCCAAAAATTGGGAGAGCTCCCCAGACCCCTTTCCCCCGTTTGAAGTATCTGAGACCACCCATGGAAGACTGTCGGGCGTCCCTAAATAGGAATTAGCTAATTTTTCTTCTGATTACACGCAAAAATTAGCAAAGATTTTAATTCATAGGGTTTTTGAAAAAAAATGAATTGTTGCACTCAGTTTTGCACGCTTGGAATGGAGTTACACATATTATTTTTTACCTATACTTCGTCATTTTTTTAATTATTTTTTTTATTTATTTATTTTTTTCATTTTTTCCCATTGTTGTGCATGCGCAGCCTCTTCACCAAATAATGTTTATCAGCCTGTTTGTGAAACAGATTGCCTACATTATTAGACGCGAAAGTTGACAATAATAACTTTGCGCAGAGTACGAATGTTGAACGTAAAAAATTAACCCATGAGGTCCAAACAATTTTTCATGCTTTGCAAATATGAAAAAAAAATGTCTCTGCTTGGTGAAAAGATGTACATATGCCAACTATGGACACCTGCGAACATAGAGCAAAATATGTAAATTCACAGGAGGAAATCTGTCAGTTTATGTATCTCGCGAGACATTTTTTATCATAAGTAAAATGTCAGCTTAAAAACACAATCAAAATCAGGTGAGGCAAAATTGCGTGAAATTGCGATTCAAGGATGATTGATTCAACAGAGCGGACCGGGGATGATCCGTTGGTTTAAGCGGGTGCGGATAATCGCGTGGATCGAATTTCGATATATTGCACGAGCGAGGGATAGGGGGTGGCATTCTGCGAGGCCAGTGTCTCTGCTCTCTGGTAGCGCGTCCCTCGGCAACACAAAAAAGAACAGGACAGGCGACGCATTATGCATGAATGAATATTGGAAAAGATGGGGACATAGTTTTGTTGGTATTTTGTACCGTGTCCGGGTCTATTGAATGGTTCAATTTCGGCTGGAAGTCCTTCCTGTATTATTCATTTCGGTGTCATTCCCTCGCCTTGCGCGTCCGGATTTTTTGCCCGAGGCGCTTTTACTCCCCCCACTTTTATGCTTTTAAGCCCGCAGCTAGTTTTGCGTGCTTATCCCTCTAGGTTTTCCCTTTTCTGTAAGTTTTAAACCGCTTTCTTTCTTTCTGTATTGGGTATGTTTTTTGGACATTTATAATAATGTTAGGAAGAAAAATACATAATTTGACATAAATAAAAAAGTACATAAAATAATATGCATGTCGCGGACAGTTAGCAATCGCCGGTAAGTTACAATTTATTTAAGTTGAATAACAAAATGTTAACATTTAGACGCAATGAAACAAAGATAGACTGTATACTAATTATTATTTTTGGAATTCAAACAGACATACTTTTTCGTCTTGAATGCATGGTACCAGCTAGCACAATCGAGATAGCGTGCGTTGATATTGGTGACTTTAGTTGGGTTTGGTGCAAATAGGCAACTAAACTAACTGCCTGGCAAAGCGTATAGTATCGCCAAATTTGAAGGCCCTCCAAGCCGATCTCGTGATTTTGAAATACTTTATCAATAAAACCTTTACTATGTCCAGGCGAATCACTGCAATCCAACATGTTAACGCTCATGCTGCTTGCTAACTGCATGCAACATAATAATCGCGACGTATTTATTCATCTTACAATAAATTATTGTGCAGAGAAAAATGACGTATTCATTTCTTTGAAACCTCGTTTTGATGGTTGGTAAATTTTTACACGACTATGATTCCTTCAAAATGATTCAAATGATTTTCCTTCCAAAAAGCTATTTGAGAGGATACTTTTATAGTGAAGGAATGTCTGAAAATGTTTGATTTAAGGGTAACATTGGTGCCCCTCTCTGATTTTAATTCTCATAATTCTAAAAAAATGTAATCCTTTGATTCTAATCTTATAGTCAATTTATTTCTTACCGTCTTGAGAATTTTTCTTGCATTATTTGGTTGGTCATGCTTATATAGTTAGTATTACTACATAATTATACAATAAGAAAAATCTGCAGCCGAAGAATGTACTACAACTACTATAAAAATACTGCCAACCTGAAGAAAGAAAAAGTTAAATTTGTTTTGGTGCTGTATATAGCTTTATTAAAAAGGGTTAGTTATCACTGCAGTCTCATTTCAATACCAATTGCACCATGTAAAGCCGTTTGCTGGTTTTTATTTTAATTTATTTTTTATTTTTAATTCTATTCTAGCAGTTGATAATGGTGCGGTAAGGTACTGAAACGTCCTGCCTTTATATTTTGTATTTTAGCCTTGTTTCCGCATTTTCTTGTGTTTTCCATTTTATTAAAAAGTAAATACGTATAAAGATGAGTATTTTTTAATATCCCTTTAAATACTCTTAATACTTAATTGCGATCCTCGCTGCTCTATTTTAGACACTTGGGTGTCAATGCGGGAAATGATAATCAAAATTGGCTCCATCTGGGGCTGAGGCATCATAAAGCAAGTGCACTATGAGAGTCTGTCAATTCTCTCTCTTAAACCGAAGCCCATTCACCGTTGAAGGGCGTAAATAGTGTGAAGTTTGATTAATTTTCCCCGAGTCACTTTTCGGCTCTCAGAGAGCAATTTTTTATCCCCGACAAATAGAGAGTCACCGCGTGGGCTCTCGAATCTGTTACCACCCACGGCACGGCCAATAACCAAACTATCCTTACCACCAATTCGAGCCGACCATCCTTTGATTAACCACAAGTGGATGGGTGGACATCCGATACCGACCGATTTTGATTCATTGGAGCCGCGTTGCCGAATATTCACGACAACCCCCGACCTCCCTCTGGATCACGCATACGAATAGCAACCCTGCACCGAGGTGAGGTGCAATAAACGCCACCCCCCGTAATTGGATACTGTAATTTCATAAAATCGCGAGATATCCGCGCCGCGGATATCTGCCCGGGCCGGACCGGGGGAGGGGGTGCTATACGGTACATATTTCATTAGCGAGGTCTCCGAGGGGTGAATTTATAAACACTTAGTGTGTTTCATTTTCCACCCTTCCGCGATCTGATTCCCGACCAACTGTCAAATATGTCCCTTCGCGATCCTGCTCCGGGCGGGGAGGGAAATGTGTGTAAAAAATTCGAGACCTCTATTTACATATCCGACGATTAATTTTAGCTTAAAAGTTTCATTTGTTGCCTCTTATTGCTCGCCATGCCCCTTTTAAATGCGCACCCTTCCTGGCTTTATTAAAACTACTGTGTCCGTCCTTGTCTTACTGCAAGGCACTCGCCAACTTCCTCTCTTCCTCACAAACTCCCTTTCTATATTGTCCTCTCTCTCTCTCTAGGCATCTGTATTGTACTCTTGTGATTTCATGTCTCACTCTTTTCCTCTCTATCTACGTAAGTATCTGTGGATATCTCGTTCTTTGTCTCTGTCTGTCATTACCTTAAAAAAAGTAGTCACTCTTCTCTTGATCTCTTTCACACTCAACACTTGTGTGTTTTCCCTTCGTAAATATGTTTTCATATTTCTCTCTCTCTTTTCATCGAGCTCTTTTGGTTATCAACTCCCGCGATTGAGTATTTAACATGGATTTTCTTGCGTCATTTTAATCCGCTCCCCCAAGCGTATTATTTAGCGTATTTTCAAAACACATAGATAATTGAAATACGGTTTCAGTTAGTTTTTTTAATGTATATTGATTTTTTTCTTCGTCTTATTCTATCGCAGGCATACTCCCTGATGGGAGGCCTTTTTCACGACACTTTCGGATTATTAATTCCCCTTTCCTCTAGGTTTGATTCATCTTCCTTTACTAATCTGAACCTGTGAGGAGAGATGAACAATATTTGCTTATTATAGTTTTATGGTTGTTTACCAATGAAAAATTTTGTCAAATGAAAGGCAGAATACAGATCTCAAATGAACAAGTGGATGATGTTCATAGAAGTAAAGTAATCATGAATAAAATAATGGCAAAACTCTACCTTTACCATCTGCTCTGTTCACGTAGCGAGGCATCTTACTGATGGCTCGAATTGCATAGAGCGTATTATGACTGCCGATCCATGCGCCTTCGAAATCCTCAGATGCAGCCAGCACAGCTTACACAACTGAGCATTTACCACAAGAAGCCACGAAACTATCTCACTTTGAATTAGCATACTCTGAGCAAGTACATCTTCGATCTCAGTTTTACTCCTCGTTGGTTTTGAACGTTTCAGGGAAAAGGTGAAAATGGGGTTTTTTAAAATATCATAAGATAGGTAGATGTTTCTTAAACTGGAAAAAGTATGGCACATTTTACACAGACATCAGGTAGCGTTTTCTACTTTTTTGGTGAATACGATTAGAGTTGTGTATATATTACTGTGTAGTCAATCGGTGATGACCAAACTCATATCACAGTATTTCAAACCATACATTTTCAGTTTAATGTTTGAGACTGTCGAAGAAAAAACTTTTGAGCACTGCTGAGAAACAGTAGTATCTCTACAGCAATGATTTCGATAGTGTCAAGGATTGAATTTGACAACTAGTCATGCAATATAGAAGATTTCGGTCAATCGTAAACTTCAGATATAACGGGGGAAAAATTATTATTATAAGTGAATAATGTGGCTCATTAATAACGTAAAAAAATTTCGAAATTTTTAGGCATCTATTATGCAATTTGGGTCAAGTTTGTATGAATAATTACCAAATTTAAGCGTCCCTCTCTCTTCTTTCCTCCGTTCCTTTCGTCTTTCTTTCTTCCCTTTTTCTTCCTCCTTTTTTTCCAAGCGAATGGGAGGGCACGCGCCCCCAACCCCCCCCCTCCCCCTAGATCCACCTATGCTCTTTGGAGTCTCGTCCGTCCTCCTTGTTCACGGGGAAACACCAAGAGCCAAGAACAGCAGTCGCCATGATCATTGATCAGTACTCACTCTCAAAGGATAAAACACATGTCTGGAACAGATTCCGCGATCTATTTATTTTTCATTTTTTCGGGGTGTTCGGATCGGTGGATTTATTTACCTTCCGGTTTACGGCGGGGCCTTTTGATGTCGCGGCTAGCGACACCGGGATTTTCCGCGCGAACGATGCCCCCTGCCCCCTGATCGCGACTGATTGTGCCGGGGCGAAGCCGAGCGTGAACGGGCGCATGATCCGTCGCAAGAAATCGAATTAAAAAAGGAGCCTCGGCACACGCGAGGGTAAACCGCAAACGACCCCCCCCCCCAAGGGTATCGAGGGAGGGGGAGGGGCCCGAATCAGTGCACATTTTCTGTTCATCATCCAGGGCGTCCACGGAGTCGGCTATTACACGGAGCCGTAATTTAATTCACTAACGGCGCATTGTCACCCGGGATCACGGGGTCAATTTTTACCGAGACAGATTATCAACCCTTACGAGCTAATATTCCGCGAGAGGGGCCGTAGCCACGTTGCCATATCGATGTTCTCGGAAATACACAAAATTTCCTTTAGTTTTAATCGTAATTTTGAAATTAAGATAAAGTATTTTAAAAACATTTGTTCAATATAAGTTATTACATTGAAGAATTTCTTTCAAAGGTATGTTTCGATCTTGAGAGCATCATAAAGCCTAAGATGGTAGGATCAATCAGAAGTGGATCCTTCAGTATCCATACTTCAATAACCATAAAGGCACTCTTCTTCAGGAAAGTTTAAAAAAATTTGCCGGAAAATCGACTATAATATCCTCAATATTTCCTTCCTGTAGTATAAAGGCTCATTATAAAGAAGTAACGTCATTTTTTATAATCCATTGCAAAAAACTAATATAATTAGAGCTGTGAATTGATGGCTAACTAAATAGCAACGACACAGTCATGTCAAGCCGAAAGCCTTTAAAATAATTGACTACTTGTTTTTAGCACGGTTGAACCTTACTTATAATTTTCCTCGTTGCAAATATATCCTTACAATAGGTAACGGACACGCGTTTATGAATGACTCCATATACTTAAAGGGGTGTGTCCTGAACCGCTGAGAGACCCCCGAATAGAGGGTGTGAGAGAAAAACACATGGATGAGAGTACACATCCTAATTGATCAAACACCTGCGATCTGTCCACCGAGGTTGAATCTCACAAGCAACTATTTTACCACGCAGGAGCGCATTTTGCATATTCGGTGAATTGAAGGCAAACGTGATGATGCCCAGGTAGATAAAGTTTATTATTTTACGAGCGCACGGCAACACTCCACAATATCAATGCCGGTCTGTTTATGCAGGTCTTTCAGGGCTTACTTCTGCTCGGCTGTCCCCATTGCTTTTAATCTGTCCTCGGCAGGGTTGTCAGATCCCACAGACTACCCGCAAGCATCCCCATCGTATACTCATATCACGGCGCACGAGCTGATATCCGCGATCGCGCATGGCTGTCAAGGGGTTGCGAGGAGCGAAAGATGAAATTGATATTTCGTTTCTTTCTGCTCCGGCTGTTTGGACACGAGGGGGCACGGTCGGGTAAGTAATACTGCCGTGCTAAGGGAGAACGCCATATGAACATTCGAGGGTTGCCAAATTTCCTTCGATAAAATGATTAATTTTCGAGGAAGTCATGAATATTTTTCGTCGAAATTTTCGGTAACTTCAGGTGAAATTGCGAAAAAAAAATACTTGATAAATTTGAAGAAAAATATTCATAAGTTCACCAGGAAATTCGTTTTTTACTGAAGGAAATTTGGCAACGCCTGAAGGTTCATACGGTGTTTTTCCTTAGCACGGCAGAATAAGACGGTGCCCTCGCGAGACGGGGCGGTTGCAGTCGGAGGGTGGTTTTTTGTTTACTCGATGCCATCCGATATCAACGTGTTGAATTTTGATTGTGTCTCCTCTCCGGGCCGAGCGACCGCCCCCTCTCCTCCCTCCCCCTCCCCCCTCGCCGCAGTCTCCCGAGCTTTGGGTCCCCGGCCAGCTTATAGACATCTCAAGATAAACTTGGGTTGTTTTGAGAGCCTCCAAATTGCATTATTAACTTATCCGTTTCCTAGCGTGGTTCCTCGGAGATCCTTTGTGCCGCGGACGTTGCCACGTGAAATACGATTCGAAAAGTGTAAATGATTTTTCAAAAACGTCAAAGAAAACCTCGAGGCATAGTTTTCTTAAAATTAATGAGCTGCGGCTGATATCACGCTTAATTTCAAATCGTATGAGCTTTACTCATGTTACTTAGATGGAAAGCACATAGAGTAAAACTATGAGGGCACGCATGTTGGTCAAACGTCTGGACCTGATTTGTCTCTGAAAAAAACCAAAGGTTTTTTTAACACAAAGGCGTACCTCCTAAGGGGCCAGCGTGCAAGCCCCCTCTTTGCCCTAGAGCATGTTAAAATATATCATTTGGCCCTCTTAGAACATAATGCAGGATAGAAAATGCCTCAAACCTGGCTTATTTCCGTGTTTCTTTGCAGAATGTGACAGGAAAAAGTTCAAAGTACATTTTTGCGAATTACTGGTGGGGTTGAATCTTCGGTTCGTTAAATTTTGCACGAGATTAACCTCAAGTTCATCTGAAAAGAGGTCAGTTTTTTTTTTTTTTTTTTTTTTTTTTTTTTTTTTTCAAAATTTTACAGAAAAGACTCCTCAAAATTCCCATTTCTATGAGAAAGACTCAAACCCTTCATGATGGATAAATGGTGGCCAGCCACCCAAGAAAATTGCTACAGCTCCGCATGTATGCAGTTAACTGGTTGTATAATGTCACACGGAAATCCACCGTGGCAGGACCGTGGATCACAGTTATTTTTTTGTTAAATATAGCAGCAATAAGTACGCAGCAGTGTTCACAGAAGTATTACAATGGACGTGATAATATCATCGCATTATTAGAATCATCAAAATCGACGGTTTTACTACCGTAAATTTCCATTTGACGTCACAACTGTGTAACGGTAGAGAAACCGCGGTTTTCAATTTTTTCCTTGTTTGTTTGCGGATAAAGCTTACTATTACGAAGGAGAGAATACCTGCTTGTCGTAAGTGGTGAGCTGAGTCTCGCCTCATAAATTCTCACAAGGAAAAGTAGGTATTCTGTGTAAAATTTTAATTTCAATAAACGGAAATCGAATCAAAGAAATTCGTATGGTGTATTCTTTTTGGCATATGATAAAAAACATATCGACGGTGAAACTACCAAACCACGTATCTCGGTTTGCGACGTCGCAGACTTCCTGTCATACTTTATTTTTTAAATAAAAAACTACTTAACGTCTAGTCTTGAAAATTTCTGTGATTTTTCCTCTTTGTGCGGAAAAAATTCTGTGAAAATTTCAAAGAATGATATTGATTTGGTCGACTTCAAAAAAATAAAATGCGAGCGTAGATTTTTAAACACCGCAAACGAGATACGTGGTTTGGTAGTTTCACCGTCGATATGCGGCGTTTTTTTTTCTTGGTGGAAAAAAAACCTATCATTTTTGATATTGTGGACATATAGAAAGCTGACAACCTCGTCTTCGGACCATCTCCGCG
This sequence comes from Bemisia tabaci, assembly GCF_001854935.1. Classification (NCBI taxonomy): domain Eukaryota; kingdom Metazoa; phylum Arthropoda; class Insecta; order Hemiptera; family Aleyrodidae; genus Bemisia; species Bemisia tabaci. Next base: position 10,591,917 of record NW_017557621.1, read on the forward strand.
GAAGATACCAGATATTGCTATTCTACCGGCCTGCATACATTGAATTACAATGTCCACAAGTGGGACTTCACGTCATCTCGAAGCTGCAGCAAAAGCTTTTGTTTACCTTGACGGGCATTTGCAACGAAGCCGGGAACGGCGCAGTCCGCACGAGGAAAAAAGCAAGATTTGAATAAAAAAAACTGCAGAGAAATTTTAGTATTCACGAAAAGGACCTCGGATACCCTTTTGGGCTTGAGTTTCCCAGTCGCGAAAAACTGCAGCTGAGGTTGGCCCAGAACAGAAATCGAAATAGTTGAGGTGTCAATAATGATCATTTACTCCTATGAGCAGCGTATTCCTGCTCAACCAAAGAAAATATTATCATTTTTTTTTAATATATATATTTTACCTAAGTAGCTCCTTTCCGCCATCGCTCCCTCTTCGAGATAAATCGCCTTCAACTCTGGAAAAAAAAACCACATTGGATCTAGAGTCCAGACTCTTGAAAACATTGACAAGAAAAAATACTCTTGATTCAATGGGATTTTTGCTTGAATCAAAACGAAATCCGCTTAAATTAAGAGGCTTGGTTCTTGATTTAAGCTATAGATTCTGATTGAATCAAGAGTACTTTTTCTTGTCGATGTTTTTAAGAGTCTGGACTCTAGATACAATGTGTTTTTTTCCTAGTGAATGTACCTTTGTACTTCACTTGAGGTCTGTATAACTGTTTTTAATAGGAAAGTTAGTGACCTGAGTAAAGTTCGTGGTTCTGTTTCGTACTTTAAATCCAAATTACTGTTGAGATTACCGCCACCGTGATATTAATACAATTTAAAGATTGAGGTTTTTATTCTTTTTCCTGCATATAATTTTATTCACTTATCAAATAATTTAAAAAATTTCTGTTCCTTTTACATTCTCGCGTTTCTCTTCATGACTACTTGAGAATATTGAGATAGAATATGAAAACAAAAGGAAAAACAGCGCTGAAGTGGTTGAATGTATCTTTTACGGTGGATCAATCTATTTTCAAAGTGTTTTTTGCATAAAGAGAGGAAATAATAGTGAGGAGAAGAGCAAGCAGAGGAAAGCAAAGAAGACGAAAAGGAGACAGTGCAGGAATAAAAATAGGAAAAGCTCAACCGTTAATAGCTCTATTCCCGAAAAATGGTTGTGGGTGTAAGGTTTAAGAACGTGCAGACGAAATATTTATAACTTTTGGCGTTTCAGCACGACTGCCAAATCAAGCGAAATATTATCCAAGCTCTTAGATAATATTGTACTTTGATTTGTCGACATTTTTTGAACAGTTCAGTGCCCCCTCGATTGGGGTCACAGTTTTAATCTGCCTAATTTGTTATCATCGTACTCTTGCACAAGACACCAAGCCATTTTAACCATTTCAACCTCCATTTGGCCGCCATTTTGGCCTTTTCCTCACTTCAAGACACGGTTACGCGCAGGAACAAAACAGAAAAATTGACCCAACTTGAGTCCACAAGAATATTAGACCTTCGTTTAATCAAACTTTTGGAGCCAGGAGAGGGGGAACTCAAAATCAAAAACTACAGAAACTCTAAAAGCGTTCTAAAATAAAACTATGAAATAAATTGGTACAAAACTAAACGAAAAAATAGTTCAATTTGTTTTCTCTTTTGCCTTTCTCTCTTTAAGCCATTCCTCTTCGCTTCTCCTCCGTATAGTAAATTCTGCACCATCGTAACATCTCGTCAATTCAACTCGGGCTGCTTTTATTACCTCTCTTTTTTAAGTGTGATTGGTCACAATGATCTATTCTACTCGAATGTTTTGCAGAAAATATTAATATTCAAGTACACTTTGGACCAAATCCAATGTTTACACTCCCTGTCCTTCTGCTTCATCAATGTAAATAATTTTGACTTGATTAAAAACACTGACGAAACACTAACAACAAGTAATCAGCCTTCGAACCACAATTTTTCTGGTTTCATAATAAACATTAGTGTTTAACACTGCTGAGAAGATATAAGTGGCAATTTCTTGGCCCAGCGATTATTTCGGGAATAATTTAAAAAAGTTTTATAAAATAAAGCATGTCAAATCTAATATAAACGTATTAAATGAAACAAATGTATTTAACAAAAAGAGTCACAGTAGATATAGCCAAAGTAAAAAAAAAAAAAACATAGATGTAAAAGTCACGAGGTCATAATGATGTAATATAATCATATGAGTTCAAATGTAGAATGAATAGATGTAAGTTACTATGAAAGCAACAACAACAGAGATGATCCCTGATTTATACGTGCTGAAGTTGTCACTGATGCTTGTTGTGGCTGAGGCTTTATTTTTGTCCTTTTTGCTTTGTAGAGCTTTCTTGTCACTCTCGCAGAGTTCTCCAATTTTGAACTTGACCATCATTTCACGAGCGTCAGAGGAATGGCCGACATCTTCATAAGTTTCAGAGGCATCCTTGCCAGCATGCTCCTGCAACACCTCTTCACCACCAGGATGCTCGTCCAAAAATTTACTCACATCATAGACTTCATTGTTAATTACAAAAATTGTCCGATTCTTGCTGGCGAGTTGTTTGATTTTCTCCATCGTGAACACGGTACTTGCCTCGGTCATTTTGAATGGAGTAGCTTTTAATACGCGATCTAGGAAACGGAAGGTATTTTTAACGCACGAGTTCCGGGTATGGAAAATATTTGAGCCTTAGTCCCTATCTAAAACACGTTTTTTTTTAAAAGAAAATTTAAAATCAAATTTTAAATGATGATTGGAAGGAAAGAAATCAGTCAAAGCAATATACCTGATAGAGAGCGATTAGTGAAAATCTTATGAGAGGAAAAAGAAAATTTGCAGAGGAAGCGTAAAGAACGCAGATATGAAGACTTGGAGCCGGGGATCTTGTCTGTTTTTACAATGACAAAAAAAGTGGGTGACGTCAAAAACGCGCAGATTTAATTCGTTTCCGAATAAAGTTTGTCAAGAACTAACCTCACAATAAAAAAAAAACTTGTGAGTACACAATGTCAGAACCACTTCCCATCGCTATCTCACGTCAACTGAGTTTCAAGGAAATTTGGCATGCGTGCTGAACTATCGATAGGTTTGCCAATACTTACGAGTGTTTTCTTCTGATAAGTAAAGAGGTGTACTTAAAGATGATGACATAGCTGCTTACATCAGTTATTCAAGAATGCGGGTGGTAATTGTCTATAGTGCAAAATTTCCAAAAACAATTGAGGTCCTTTTGGCACAAAAGTTGATCAAATTATATATAAACCTTTTCTAAACGTCTTGGGGTATATAATTCGTTAGCTTTGGATCAACGCACATCGATTGAAGAAGGTCAGTTTGCTCGTTTGTTGCTACCTCGAGTTATGCCAAGAATTACAAAAAAACTTTAATTCATTTTCACGAAAACTACTGCAAAACCAAAATGCACAATTTTCAGGTTGAAGAAGGCAACTATTATTTTTTACAGAGAAATTTAGGACAAAGCACGAAATCTTCAATGCAGTATTTTTGTTAAAATAGGACTGAGGAACAGTGTGAACAATATCTAAATGATCCGTTCCTTCCCAACCCACGTTCTGCCTTTCTTGATTTTTAAATTTAGTTTTAAAAATATGAAACTCATCGTTATCTCTTTTTTTGTTTTCCTTCTCTTTTCCTTTGGTGAACTTTTAAAGAATAGATCTATGAAATATAAGTAATATTGTTTTTTACAACACATATTGCATCATCATCCGTATTGCATCATTCAATTTGCAGGTTTCAATTTTTATAATAATTATTATATGATTATAGATATTACCTAATTTATAGGTAGAGTTTATGTTTCTCATGTTTTCAATTTCCCAAGGAGCTAAAACATCTTGAACCCAAAGCTGGTTCGCTGTGACAGTCTTTTCTAGTGTGCAGTCATTTGTGTCCACGTTCCGTGCCCAAAGTTATGATGAATAAACGGGAAATAACAAACCTATCACTGAAGGTTACATCTGGTAAAAAAATAATTCTAAAATCAACCACCCGGCATCTCAGTGACATATTTTTGTCCTTATCTGCCCATTAATAACATTATCAATGTTTATATTGGGCTCTATTTAAGTACCTCGTACAGAGCAATCCACAAATCTCTAAATAAACGAAACACAATCGTTATTATGAATCAGCAATGCCCCTTCCCCCAAAGATCTAGTTTGTTTACAATTTTATTTTCTGCAGCGATGACCATTCATACATTGGTGCCCCGATGTACTTAATTAAAATGAATATTTTGCTCACTAACTCAAGCCACCAGAGAGTTTTTACTTGTATCATTAAAAAAATGTACATCAGGTTAGATTCTACAAAAAAACCTCATCTCTTATGAACAATATTTTCAAGCTTACGAGTACAAATTCAGAACACTGAGGAAATGTCTCCTCCGTGAAGAATAATGTTAAAATCAATTTCGTTGTATTTTAGGCTCTGGCAGACTTCGGTTTGTTCTTAAGGAGGGGGAAAGGGAGTTTCAAGTGACGAAAACAAAATTGTTGTATATTTATTATCGCGGTGAAATTAGGATTATTCATTTTATTTTTTCACTCGTTTGTCCACCGGTTCCGCTGAAATTTTGGTAAGGAGACATGTGTTATATTGTTTATTTCCTTTACTGGCGGCCTCTCCCTGATTCGCACAGGACGATGCATTATACGCTAATTCGCGAAATTTTCTTTCATGCAGTCAACTTTAACAAATAATGATGAGATAATGAAAAAGCGAATGACCGTAGGAAGCCAAGGAGTACACGTTAATTGCAATTTTCACTGCGTATCACTCATTCTGCCCAGTGCGCCTTCAATAAACGTAATGGCAATATGAGCGGCTTCAGAACACGAATAGTTGCACGAAGTAGTTTTGTCATTTCCTCTCTGTCCAACGGCTCGATTATTGAAACTATGTCGGCCTGCGGCCTGATTGTTGAAATTGATAGACAAAGCCATAGACAAAAGAGACAAAAGGGATATGGAGGGATCCTATTGGTGGAAGCGGGTGGTTGCAATGGACAAAGGAGGCACGTAATAGACTAATTAACGGCAACCCACAAGAGACCCGACAGTTAGTCCATCATTTACCCCATTAGTCTATAAAAAGCCACCAATTTCAACCAATAGGATCTTTCCATACTCCCTGAGTCTTCTTCGTCTATATAGCTTTGTCTATCAATTACAACAATCAGCCCGCTGACAAGACAAATACATAACCCTACCTTAACCATTAAATATGACGCAATTCGATGTCTTATCGGGCTGCTTTAAGCTTTCAATAATCGGCCCGCAGGCAAGGAACTCACTCGGATATTACTCGCCTCATCGTGTATCTTTCATTCTGTCAAGTTTTTTATGATCTTCATGGTTTCCCAGACGATTCTGAACAATATGGAACTGCTCCAGGGCCTCCTCTCAATGCCCAGCAACTCTACGCTGGTATGCATAGGGATCTCTCTCTTTGTTTACTACTACCTCCAAGACAAGGTGAACTACTGGGCCAAGCGCGGCGTGGCGTACGTTCCGGCGTCCAAGTGCCTCTCGCTCTTCATCCCGCAGATGCTCCAAAATAGGACCATGCTGGAAGTCGTGAGCGAACAATACGACCTCCTGGAGGGCCACAGCTACGGCGGCGTATACCAGCTCACACGGCCGACCGTGATCCTGCGCGACCCCGCGATGACCAAGGAGTGGCTCGTCAAAGGGTTCACCAGCTTCCACGACCGTGGCCCGGAGGTGGAGGAAGGTCAGGGAAACCTCTCGGAAAACTTGTTCTCGCTCACCGGAGACCGCTGGCACACGGTGCGTACCAAGCTTTCTCCCGCCTTCAGCTCCACCAAACTCAAGGTTATGTACCAGACGCTCAAGGGCTGCGCCGAGGAGCTCAACGCTCACTTGCAGGGGCTCTGCGAGAAGAGGGATGAGGCAGAGATCGACATCAAGGACCTGGTCGGTAGATACGCAATGGACGCCATCGGGGCTTGTGCCATGGGGATCAAATGCAACGCCATCAAGGATCCTGACAACTGTGAAATGAAGAAAGCTGTCAAGGCAATTTTTACGTATGTACGGTTTTAATTATCATTGCAACATATTTACACTCAGGGCCGCTTTTATAGTTGTTATTTAAACAGCTCCTCCCCTTAGGAGGCTCTATATCGGCGGTGCAACTACCAGACCATGTAATTCGTTTGCGGTGCTTAAAAATCTCCGCTTTCATTTATTTTATTTTTAAAAAAAGAGAAAATCAATTATTGAAATTTTCATATACAGTTTTCTTCTTGCAGAGAAGAAAAAATACGAAGATTTTCAAGAATTGACGTTGAGTACTTTTCTATCTAAAAAAATAAAGTATGACAGGAAGTCTGCCACGCCTCAAACCGAGCTACGTGCTTTGATGGTTTTGACGTCGATATGGTTTACATTGTGATTAAGGTATCTTGATAGTTCGATGATAAATTGAGAAAAAACTAAATGTATTGAGATTATTGGGAATAGTGGTTTTGTTTTGACTCGTCATATTTAAACGCACTGTAAAGTCAAGGTCAAGACCATGTGTCTCATTTCGCCCTCAACTTTGATGATACTTCAAGCACATTCATAAAGGACAAATAGTGGTATCAAATATCCTTGTGGGTTTGAGAGTCTTGTTTTGTTGACATTGCTAGGCAAAGAACACGGCAAATTTGAACAAAGTTCCCCGCACATTAAACGTGCAATTTTACAAATTTCATGAAATACAAATTCCCTTCGACAAAAAAGAAAATTCTTGGTAAAACCTGCCTTCGCACCTCACCTCTGACAATTAAGTTGCTGCATGTGTTAGATGTTTTCTCCCGGCCCTCGGAAGGAGTGCGTACCAAAAATAACAATTTCTCTGCAATGAAGAATGAAGGAAATGAATAGTGTCCTCATTTTGGTGGCTAAACATTACGACAAAAGAAGGTGGAAAATCCTAATCATAGATTGCGTCCTTTTTTCAGCATTAATTGGAGGCTCACGCTCATGCAGCTCTGCATGTTAATTCATCCGAAACTTGTGAAGATATTCGGACTGGCCGGACCTCCGAAGGATCTCACAAAGTTTCTCACCTCAGTGACGAAACAGGCGATGGACATGAAAACCAAGTCTGGGCAGCCCAGGAAGGATTTCCTTCAAATTATGATGAGTGCTAGCGAATCTGAAACTCAAAATGGGAAAGAACACAGCCAAAATGGAGATCAAACTGTAAAATCTGAAGGTAAACCATTTACTTACGCACAAAATATTCGTTTACCGCGCTCTTTGGCGTTCTGCGACACCTAGCCGCCTCAGTATACCCTTCTCCCATAATCTCTCTGGGAGTTGGGACTCCCTCATTTTCTTTAAAACTCCCTGTCGCCATCACTGGGCGTCCGGCGTCCCCTTCGTCTCATCCGTAAAAACACTTATGTGCATATAGAAAAACTGTAGATGCATACGTTGTTTCTAAACTGAGTAAGAATGTATAGTTCCTAATTGCATAATGTGGTCCAATAGTTGGAATTCTGTTACACTACACTACAACCATTACAAGAGGCTACGGAGGATGGTGGTATTATAAGACATTATTCTTTCAAATTATGAATTTTTGTATGATGATATTGTTCCTCTATATTTTCCCTAGACAACATATTCACGGAAAATGTCATAACCGGCGTGATTTCAACTTTTCTCTCTGCCGGACTCGACCCTGTCGCTGCTACGGTGACTTTCGGACTGTACGAACTGGCATTTCATCCTGAGATCCAGGAGAGGCTTTTCGAGGAAATCCAAGCAGCTAGAATGAAATCTGGTGGCGAAATCGAATATGACGATATTAAAGACATGCAGTATCTAGAGCAGGTCGTAAATGGTAAATTGGTCTCTCACAAACGTATGAAAAATCTGAACTCGAATTAGCCAATGGGTTGCAAGAAATTCAGCGAACTAACAATCAGTAGAGTGTCGGTGAAACCGTCCTAAAATAGTCTGAGATCATTAGAGATGGCTACAATCCATTTTTCACCTTTATGCCTAACGTGATTTCGGCGTACGTGTACCTGTAAAAAGTCCACTGAACTGGCTGTATTTTTTTAGTGCGGCTGACTTTTTCTTTTCTTGTTTCCCTCAAGACTCAGAATCAGACTTGAGTCGGAGATGACCCACGCTTTCCAGTTCCTATTCCCGACGTTCATAATCGGCTTAGGATATTTTTTCCACCAACGAGGTATGTCACAAATGAACGCATTTCTGTCAAACGGAACTATGTGCATTACAGTGGACTCTCGATAATTCGAAATTGAAGGGAATCGGCTTTTTCTTCGAATTAGCGAGGTTTCGAAATAAAGAGAGTTTGAATTAAAGAGATTCATGCGGATAAATTTCGAATTAGAGAGGCAAATGGACGGATTTACGTCAAAAGGAACCAAAAATATCAGTTTATTTCTTTACGGAGGTAAAAATTACACTAAGTTATTATTAAGTATTAATTATTTATATTTAATTTTAAAATTATTAATTACATGTTTACATTTTGACAATCCTTTCCGCTCTTTCAGACACCTAGGTACTTAAACAGTTGACTTCGAATTGTAGAGGGAATGTACCGTCTTATTTCGAATTATAGAGGGAGGACCATATTTACTTCCCAAAATTCGAATTACAGAGAGAATTTACGTTGCAATTTCGAATTATAGAGGGCCGCGCCGGCTTAAAAATTTCGAAATAACGAGGGGAGAAAAATACATTGATTTTCTTCGAATTATCGAGAGATTTTCAAGGGAAACGGACTTTCCTTCGAATTAACGAGGTTTTCGAATTATCGAGGTTCGAATTATCGAGAGTCCACTGTATTACGTGAGCCCTGTTATGCATATATCCTTATGGGTATCAGAGCTCTTGTCTTAATGCACATAGTTCTGTTTGATAGAAATACGTCCAAATGTCGCTCTAAGTGTATAAGTCCACGGTTTTAAGCGATGACTAATGACTATTCAATGACGGATATCGTAGCGTTGCATACTCATGATTTTGAAGGAAATATCTGCTCGCGTTCAGAGCTCTCACTGAAATCTTTTTACGTGTTCATGGAACTCCGACTCGAACTTTTTAATGAATGGTGCGAAGTTCTATCAAATGTTTGGTTTTTAAATGAATCTTGCTTTTTAAAATCGATGAATCTTTGCTTAGATGTATGTAGTTAAGAATTTATTTTAGAATCATACCCAAACTGAAACTGTTCCTGAGACTACTCAATTTTAAAAAATTCTCCAGGAACCCTCCCCCCCCCATAGAAGCTAAGGAAACCTCTTGAATCGTCCTTTGGAGCCGGGGATCCTTACAGATTCGTCTTGATTAGGTCGTGTCTCTTCGTGTCCCCTGGGCCTCTCTTGATGAGGTGCACTTTGACCCACCCCATACAAACATTTCCTCGTTCCGCCCATGATATAAAGTGCCTCTCTTTTTAATAATAATTTAAGACGAATCTTTCATTTGTGTTTTCAGAAACGCTCCGACTTTATCCCGCAGCTGGATTCTTGTTCAGATTCTGCAGAGAGCCTTTCCAAATTCAAGACTCATCTGTTGTGATTGAAAAAAGTGTCAACCTTTTGGTACCTCAAATGTGTATCCAACGCGATCCTAAATATTTCCCTGAGCCTATGAAATTTGACCCTGAACGATTCTCAAAGGAAAACGTTGATAAAATATTACCAGGCTCATACTTGCCATTCGGCGAAGGACCCAGATTTTGTATTGGTAAGTTGGTGAAGACTTTTGACCAGAAAAATATTTGAAAAAATTACGTATTTACACCTTTCCACAAGTCAACTTGAGTTTCTTCAACATTTAATTCACGATAGTAGAACCTGTAGGAAGATATTTCAGCAAAATGAGAAATACGCGCTCTTTTGGGATACATATTTCTAATAGAATAAGTAACAGTATGATACCGTATATACATTAACTATTTTCAAAATTGCCTATCGAAAAACTTTCATAGCTCTGTTAGTTTCATTTGTACCCATTTGAGGGGAAGGTTAAATATAAAATAAGAAAAAAGTATTTGCATCAATGATGCAAGCACCACTTCGCTTTTAGTTGGGTTGGGTTGGAGTTAGAGGGTTTTATTTTGTGAGGTCATAATTGATAAGCAAGTTTAAAATAAATCATTATCATAACTCCGCCTACACTTTACGAATATTCTGTGACGACCTCTTCATATTACGAGAGTTAACTGCGCATATTATCCCTCTTAACTCAATAATAGCGTGATATTATGCGTAAATAATAACAAACGCTGCGATAAATTTTCTTAAAAAATGAGTTTGGAGGAAGTGGACTCTTGAAGATTCGACTGCTTCATCAAAAGCTTATATAATGTCTGAAAAATTGCTCAGAAGTAGTAAAAGGTGAGGGAAATATAATTGGTTGCCGTTCATTAAATATAATGCTTAATTTTGGGTGTTCCGACGTCCCTCTCTTCCCCCTCGTAACCCTTTTGTGACGTGGGTCACAAGCACGTTGAAACAAAAACTAAACACGTAAAATCAAAATGAAGCAACGCTTTCCTCGACCCCCTCCCCTCCTTCTAGAGTGGTATTTTGGGATCACTCAATAAGACATACATAAGCATTTGCGGGCTGAGTTTCAATGGATATTTTGAAAAAAATAAGTTCAATAGTATGAGCCGAACGCTTGATGTTCCATATTTATCAAACTATTTGATTTGTGAAAACGAATTTTTGGTTCGTAGGATTGAACTACTTACATTAGATCAGTTAAATCCGAAAGTTAGATCTGATTAATTAAATGTCCGATTTCACGGATTGAACGTTTTATTCAACAAACCAGATGGTCCGATCGACATGGTGCCAAGAAGCTTAACAAAATATTGCAAGCAGACATAATGGTAACTCTTCATTTTTTAAGATTTTTTCTCATATGAGGTACATATCTGTTTCAGCCAACCGTTTTGCTTTGATGAACGTGAAAACTATGATGATGACCCTAGTGTCGGACTACACTCTCCATCCGTGTGCAAAAACCAAGAACCGCATGACGTTCGATAAAAAAACCTTTTCCCTAAGTCCAGAGGGTGAAGTTTGGCTCAAACTGAAAAAAAGGAACTAAATAGAGATGAGCGACTTTGGGCGATTGCTTGAATCAATGTTTGTTTAACAGACCGGATAGTCTGATTGATGTAGTGCCATGAAGTTTAACAAGATATTGCAAGCAGACAGACTGGTAACTCTTTATTTTTTAAGATTTTTTCTCACATGAGGCTCATATCTTGTTTCAGCTAACCGTTTTGCTTTGATGAACGCGAAAACCATGATGATAACCCTGGTGTCGGACTACACTCTCCATCCATGTGCAAAAACCAAGAGCCGCATGACGTTTGATAAAAAAACCTTTACCCTTAGTCCAGAGGGTGAAGTTTGGCTCAAACTGAAAAAAAGGAACTAAAGAGAGATGAACGACTCCGGACAATTGCTTAAATCAGTGGCGTGGCGTGCATCACGATGAATTGATTGATCTGCCATTTAAACCTATGGGAAAGGATCGATAAACAGGGTGGTCGCAACGAACACCTTAATAATCGATTCTAATCCATAGCTTTAAATGGGGAAATGTCGCTAATCCATCATTTACGCCTTGCCAATGGCTTGAACGTTGCCCGACTTGGAAACGGCTTGATGAGATAGTTTTCCATCTTATAAGATTTTTACAAGCCTGTTTAATTTATGTTCAGGACCATTTTGGACCGATGATTGTAAGGACTGTGTCCATCATGATGTATGTACCGCGTACATTGAGCCGTTGGATGTCATAAAGAATGTGCCATTAAAAAGTACATTGATTTATATTTGTCTTCTTTTTCTTTAATTATATTTTTCCTATTTCCTGTAAAAGAAATCAAACAGATTCGTTGCATGATATTTTTAGGACGTTTGCGTCTTTGAGTACAATGTAGGATTTACAAGAGTTTGAAATTTGATAGATTTTATTTATAAACAGAAGCTATTGCATGTTAGCACGGGAAAATCTTCGATTTCTAAATTTATCACTTTTTGATGGAGTACCTAAATTTGCTAAAATATATTTGTCATACAAAATTCCGAGCTGAGAAGTCAGATGGCGTTGCATGTTCTTACTTTTAAATTATTTTTTTTAGTTTTCCAAATCAGAAAACATTTGAAAAAAAGTCTGTGAACTCGGTTACTCAAACACTCCCATAAGACGCACTACAATCATTTCCTTGCATCAATTCTCTATTAGTCATACGCTAAGATTACCTACTAAAATTCAATTGGATGATTTTACACTGAAAAAAACTATGTACGTAGGGTGTTCGTGGAACATGTAGTTATTTCTCGCATAAATACGTGGGTATGCCGGAGATCATATAATCAGAAATCTAGTAACCAAAAACAGTTTTGTTTCAACCGTGCGACAGTATTTCCGTTCTTTTCCAGACGATTAGAAAATATAGTTTGCTGGTCCAAAGGCGGATCCAAATACTTCAAGGGGGAGTGTAAGGGGGTCCGAGGGGCTTCTTTCATGAAATTTTCAAAATTTTAAAGCATCTATTACGCAGTTTGAGTCAATTTTGTCTCAAATGAATACCAAATACAAGCGTCCTTCCTTCTTCTTTTCTCAGTTCCTTCCTTCTTTCTCTCTTCCTTCTTCCATTTTTTCGGGCGAACAGGGGGGGTGGGGGTTACACCCCCACCCCCCCTGGCTCGCCTCTGCATACCGCCAGCGGCGTCATTCGATGGGTCACGCGAGTTTCTTAAAACTCCTCGGAAGTTCTGCAAATGATGCGGGTCGAACGCTCAGCGCCGTCATAAAAAGAGGAAGCGTGTGAATAAGTAAAAAGCAGGAATGAAATTAATTGAACTCGGTTTCTGGCGATTGAGGATTTCAGCGGCTCGGGCATTATTAAACATGCAAATTGTAGCCAATCGTCCCCGGGGAGGGGGGCGGGGGTGGGGGCCGGGGGCGGTTATTCCTATTTCCCGCCCTGGGCGCGAGAAACGGGGGTTGTCCGCATTTTCCGAACCGATTTGTTTTTATTGCCCCGTTACAGCTCCGCTATCATTTATTAATTTCTCGCGCCCGACCAATAGAGCGCGCCACTAGCACGTGCCTCTCACAATAAAAAGTGACTACGTCATTCGATATTCGATGTATTCGATGACTCCACCCAGAACAAATGAACTGTTTTGATATCGATCATTTTTTCACGCCTCTTGAGGGCGCCAACATTTACCATCGAAATTTATATTTTTGATGTAGCTATACGAAATCAGTCCATCAGACGTATTTTGCTGCTACTTCATTCGAAGTGTGTCCCATAATGCAATGTACGAATAACACAGCCCCTCTAATATGCTACGGCCCTCTATACCTCTGAAAAATCGGTTACTTTATCTCCATTTTTGCCCATAGTTTTACCTTCTTCTTTTTTTTTTTTTTGACCATCCGAAGTCCCTCCCCATGTACTTCCTCATCTTAACCTTCTTAATTTTCTAGCTTAAGAGTAGGATCGTAACTCCTAACGAGGTCAGTGAGGATTGTTAGGAGGGTTCCAATCGTTTGTATGCCACCATTTTGAGGGAGAAGAGTTTGACATATAATTACAAAGAATGTGGACTCACACTGAAATTAAGTAAACCTTCCCACAATACAATTAAAAATACAAAAAATACAACTAACCAGACAGGGCCGGATTAAGGGGGTGGCCGCATGGGCCGCGGCCCATGACGGCAAAATATTGGGGGCGGCAAATTTTGCAATCCTTTTGAATGTAGGTATCAAAAAAAGAGAGGAAACATGGGATTCAGAAAATTAAATACGAGAAGAGGTGACAAAATCTCTCATTTCCCGAGAGTAAAAGTATAGTGATTTCTAATTTTGTCGTCTCTCGGTGATACAAGAGACAACATTTTTAATTAGTCGAGTTAAGAGAGAATCCAAACACGCAATTTGACCTGGAACGGAGCGGCGCGGCGCGGCGGCATGAAACGCATAGCGCCCACAAGACCGCATGAATACTTCACGCATTGCGTCAAACACACTGCGGTCAGCAGCAGTCGGCTGGAAACGCATAGCGCCTGCAAGACTGCATGAATACTTCACGCATTGCGCCTACACAGAGCGCTCGGCGCGGCGGCGGAACGTAAAATTATTAACGACATTTATGTTTGTTCTTTCATAATTTTTTCGTTCGTTTTTTTTAAATGGAAAGCCTTGTCCAAACAGGGATGATTTTACGGAACTGAACTTTTGTCAGTGTTGACAGGGCTCAAAAAATGTGCCCAACACAAGTAAACGCGTCTCATACACCCCTCCCCCTTCCCCACCGGCACGTTCACTTGAGGGTTTTTATGGATCGTATTCAACAGATCACACAGGTGAGATGATATTGATATCGATTGGTTCAATATGTAACCACAGCCTCAAAAGTCAATTTAAAAATCTACGGTAACGGGTCTCATGTGATCGAATTTTTATTCTCTCGAGTGCCAAATGGCAATGAAAAGTGAAGGAATTTTCTCATTTTCAGCTTTCCCAAATTAAATCCTAAAATTTTTGTTTGAGGTTATATTCTATTGTTTTGAACCAAACGATACATCGAACCACTGTCAAATACGATCTTTCGATGTTTCAAAACGAATGAGAAGGAGGCGGAAAAATACAGGGGGCCCATGGGCGGCAAGTACCTAAGTAAATTCGGCCCTATAACCAGATATGATATAATTGCCCGAGAAGAACCAAGACTGCTGATTTGGCAACATTTTCTCAACTTTGGGAGTAATGATTATCTAACAAGTTGGTTGCAGAAAAAAAACGAGGACACACAGACATGTATGAATTTTTATTATATTTAAGAATATTGTTTTATTTAGAGCAATTATAACGCATTATCTGTCGAGAGAAGAACATCCTGAAATACAAAAATGCTTTGACTGAACATTTTTCAGCCCCTATTTTTTACCTGTATTTTAATAAATAAAACGTGATGAAATTACCCTTTACGTCATATGTTCAGATAAAAATGTAGGTGGTAGCAGCATCTGCACTCATTGTCAGTCAAAAATAAATATGATGGAATTACTAGGATTACTGCACTCCTCTTATACACTTCTTGGATAAGAAGAGATAAACTGTATCTTACAGTAGTGTATGACTATGATTAATCCATGCATTGAAAAGTGAAAATAATATTTCCCGATTCTTGATAGACTTGTAAACAGAGGCGAGTGATATGAGGTGATAAGCAAAGAGATACTCTATATCAGAACGCAGTTACTCGAGTTCCCTCTTGACTCGCTGTTTTGTGGATTTCTATTCCCAAAATCAATGAAGCTGCGTCAATGTGTTAGCAGTTGAATTTTTCCCAAAGTCTGCGGAGCATTACTTTTCGGTGAGTTTTTACACTATTTGGATGAATCATACTGAAATTTTGTATACATATTTATTAAAACAAAAGTATGGGTAACAAAGGAAATTGTAAATTGCGGTAACGTCAATAAAGCCAGTTTAAATGCAGTATTGCGCAAGGTAAGTTTAAAGGACAGAAGAAAATTTTTAAAGGAATTTGATGACTTTTCTTCACTAATTGTTTTTACTTATTTTATCACGTTTGAGAGGAGGGCAGAGTTGAAGGGTTGTTACAAACTTTACAAGACAAACATAAGTGCTCAGAATAAGAGTAATTCACTTGTGTCGTTTGGTTGATGACGTCACGTATTATTTTTGTTAAGCAATGTCCTTTCCAATCCCCAAATTTTAAATTAGAGTGGAATTCCTAGTTTTTTTTGCATGTATCGTTTCCCACGTCAAAACAAATTAAAACAAAATAACAAAAATACGCATCGTATTGTGTTAGGACTCGGTCAGATTCTCTTTCATTCGTATAGAAATATTGGGTTTTAAAAATTGATAAAAATTGGAGGCATAGCCACGAATATTCCAATAAGAGATGAGTTGTGAGGTCAGCAATCTCTCAAGAACAGGAGGGCGTCTCAAAGTTTAAAAAAAAAAAAAAAATCGATGACATTTATCTTTAGTTTCGGGTCGAGGGGAAGAATGTGGAAGGAGAGGAAAAATGAGGTACCTATTTCTTGAGTCATCGTACTCATTACAATACTTTGATACTTCAATTTCCGTTTTGAGTTTTTCAGATCTACTCAATATTTCTTCATTTCATAGTATTTCATGTGTTAAAAATAAAAAAAGTTTGCGACCTTGAACACATCCAAACTAGACTTGATCCTCTACTATTTATTTTTCAGGGTATCCTAAAAAAATGGAGCTCCTGACAAGCATATTGAGCCTACCGGTGAACTCGGTGCTCGTTTTCACCGGGGCCGCCCTCTTTCTCTGGTACTACCTGCAAGACCAACTGAGCTACTGGCGCAAGCGCGGTGTGCCCTACATCTCGCCTATCAAGTGTTTTTCCTTCACGATGGCCCAAACACTCCGGACGAAATCAGTGTTGGAGACGACGAAAGAAATGTACGAGCTCCTGGAGGGACACAGCTACGGCGGCATATACCGACTCTTCCGGCCAGCGGTGATCCTTCGTGATCCAGGAATGGTGAAAGAGTGGCTGGTCAAAGGGTTCCCCAGCTTCCACGATCGCAACTCGCCGCCCGACAAGAAAGCGAGGAACCTCTCAGGGAACTTGTTTACTCTCACCGGTGACCGGTGGCACACGGTACGCACCAAGCTAGCACCGGCTTTCAGCTCGGCCAAGCTCAAAGTCATGTACCAGACCCTGAAGGGCTGCGCCTCGGACGTCAATGCTCACTTGCAGGGGTTATGCTCGGCGAAAGGGGAGGTAGAGATCGACATCAAAGACCTCGTGAGCAGGTATGCCATGGATGTCATCGGAGCTTGTGCCTTGGGTATCCAGTGCAACGCCATCAAAGATCCGGAAAACTGTCAGATGAGGAAAGCTGTGCAGCAGATTTTTAGGTAAATACTTCAGGCAGACTGTTTTCAAATTGATAATTTTAATTAAGAACTAGGGGGCTGCGCCCCCTGGCCGCTCCGCGGTCCAACCCCCCAGAGGCGCTTCGCACCTCTAATAAGCCGGTATCGTGAGATCATTAAAGGATCTTTAAGAGTTAGGGAAAACCCGGGTAGGAGACGGCGGGAAGCATGTGAGCGTGCGCGGCGGGAGAGGAGCGGGGAGCAGTGGCGTGGCGTGAATTGCGATATATCGATTGATATGTCATTTAAACCTATGGAGAAGGATCGATAAACAGGGTGTTCGCAGCGAACACCTTAATAATCGATTCTTTACCATAGGTTTAAATGACAAACCAATCGATACATCGCAATTCACGCCACGCCACTGGCGGGTGGAGAAGAAACCGGTTTGTGGCATGATTAACGTTACACCCTCAGCGTGACACCCTTAGCGTGACACCCTCAGCGTGACACGGCACCCTTATGATTTTATACTATAGAGTAAGATTAAGCAGTTCGCGAGTGGGTTTGATACAAACCTCTACACCCCCTCCCCCCACTCCTACCCCTAGCAATGAAGGCTATAGTTGTTCTTCCAGCAAGATTCCGGGTTACGTTTACGTTGTTGTGCTTTTCGAGCTGTATGTTTAGCAGGAAGTAATTTTAAAGACTTTCAAAATGTAAAAACTCTATTGTTGATACTAACAAAGAAAGCACGATCCTACCCCGTTGATTATTCCTTGTCCCACGGCATGGCATGGTACTTTTTTTTACTTTTTTTCGGCATTTTTTTTTTAAATTTTTCCATATTGATTGGATAAAAGATAAATTCCAATTCACCGAAAAAATATACCTGATTTCAAACGCTATTGTTTCAGGATCAATTGGAGGTTCTCCCTGCAGATCCTACTGTCAGCGATTCATCCGAAGCTGGCTTTGCTCTTCAGCTTGAGCAGAGGGACTAGTGAAGTGACAAAATTCCTGACTTCAGTAACTAAAGAAGCAATGGATGTTAAGAAGAAAGCTGGATCGTCCAGGAAAGATTTCCTTCAAATTATGATGAGTGCTGGTGATACCGAGATTGAGAAGAGGAAATTGAAGTCGACGGAAGATGAAGGTAAAAAGAAAAGTAATTGTAATCTTACCTCTGCATGCATTGGAATCTTAATTACATCGTAAAATTCAAAATTCAAAATAATAATATGAACTCTCATGGTGTGTGCACCGATCAGCATGAGCGTAGCCAGGGGTCCCGGTAGGGTTGGTCCCCCTAGAAGGTTTTTTCCCCCCTCCAAATATGCTACCATTGTATGTAGTTGCTAAATTCTAATGCAGACCCTTTTAAAAGTTAAATGGATTTTCTCACATATCTTTCTAGCTACGTTCATGTGGCTTAAAACCCGTAGGTTCGTACTTTTCTTATTTTTCTTCCTTCCTGTAGAATTTCTCAAAAAAATATCGGTGTTTCCAGATTTTGTGTTTACGGAAAATGTCATTACAAGTATGATTGGACTATTCCTTTCGGCTGGGCTGGACCCTGTGGCCACGACAGTAACATTCTGTCTCTACGAACTGGCGTATCACCCCGAGATCCAAGACAGACTTTTCCAAGAAATTCAAACCGTGAGGAACGAGTGCGGCGATGAGATCGGATTTGAAGATCTCAAGAAACTTCAGTACCTGGAGCAGGTCGTCAATGGTATGCCATACCAATATGCATGTTACATTTTCTATCAACGATTTGAAGAAAAGCTATTTTTTTCACCTCACCCAATCCGAGAATAAGCTCTCGAACTCTAAATTGCTTATCGAGCTTTGAACTTAGAAGAAACATCTAAACTCTCATTAATCTAGGTGTAACATTCCTGTTAAAGCATAATTGTATCAGCTGATACTTGCTAACCTAATTTTCAGTACGAGCGACAGTTACTTTTCTTACAGCGAGTCCTTTTTATTGTGCTTATTTGCCCAATAAAATATTCATATTTCGTTGGTAATACGCTAGATAATGCTTTATAATTTAACATGGTGACCCCGAGGTTAGCAGGTATCAGCTGATACAATTATGCTTTACCAATTCCTCTATAATAAAAAAAATCATTACGTGACGCGTAGTGCACGAGACACGATGCGCGGACCGCTGATCAGTCAGGGGGCGTGTGGCCTCCTAATTTCAATATAATTTTCCGAAATTATCCTAATTTGCGTTAATATTATTAATTTTATGTCTCAATTTGTGCAGAAACCCTGCGAAAATACCCTCCAGCTGGAGTTTTGAGCAGAAAATGCACAGAATCATTTCAGATTCCGGATTCATCAGTTGTTATAGAGAAAGGACTAGGTCTTATGATTCCAGCGGCCTGTTTTCATCATGATCCGAAGTACTTTCCCGACCCAGAGAAATTCAACCCCGAACGATTCTCGAAGGAGAACATCGGAAACATCGTGCCTGGGTCCTACATACCCTTCGGTGAGGGGCCACGATTTTGCATAGGTGAGTATTTTTTTAACAAGGTGGTAAAGTAGTGATGGATTCACACTACTTTACGAGTAAAGTTGGGCCCGAAAAGTTCAAAATTTCCATCGGAGCTCAAAAATGTTTGACTCTAATTGCAATTTTTGAACTTTTTGGCCTTATTTTCCCCGCAAAATAGTGTGGATCCTGCACTATTTTACCACCTTCTTACACATAGTTTGGACAAAATTTGTCCGTGCTTTTTTCTTGTTTTTTCTCTAAGATGGACTAGTTCAACTAAAAAAAAGTAATCTTTAACTATGATCCTATATTGATGGCGGAGAAAATTAACACAGCAGAGTATATATCTACAGCACAAATCGACGTTCCATTGTCGTGAGGAAGAGCGTTACTGGTTTTTGAGATACACGGAAAAAAATGACTGTGCGCGGATAACCATCTTAGTTTTCTTCATTAAAAGTTGGTGCCGTATACATGAAAAAATTGATAGAATAACCAACGGCATTGTATTGTCCACAACGTCTTTGGGGAAATCAATCATTTTCAATTAGTTGCTACTAGCTATTACAAATCTGTTCACCGAGACAAAATTGATGGTAAACTGCTCCATCAAGTTGACTCATTGCACCAAAGAGTGCGCTTGCGCTTCACCTATCTTGTTATGGTTGATGCTACTCGGTTAAATGGGCTCATTGAACTGCAGAATGCGTTAGTGCAAATTATAAACTTGTTGATTATGAAGGTCACCATCTCAGATAACTCAATTAAAGTATTTTGTTAGTAGTCTGCCCCGCCAATTTTTTACGCTTTACCAACATTGAGTCACCAAAGAAAGCAATCAGATATGGACTGATTAGGGAAAGTATGTTGATAAATTTTCAAGAATTCATATTCAACCCACCTTGTGTGACTGATAAGCGTGTAATAATATGTTCGTGGAGCGTACTCCTTTTCCCGTCCCTGGCTCGGGCGACGATAAAGTCGCCGCAAAACTATATAACTTCGAGCAATTAATTATTCTTGACTCTGCTCGGTTTTAATGATAATTAAAGGGCATTTATTACAACAATTCAGAAACTCGGACGATGTTAAATTTTTCACTGATATAAAAAAAGCGGAATGAAACGAACTAAAATATTCACCAAAACCAAAAATTATTTCATTCTAAAAGTAAGGTATACCTCATATCGTAATTTTTGAGGGAAAAAATAAAACTAACACTGGTAGGAGGTAAAAATAGGGCGGCCCATTGATGGCGCGGAGCGTCTTCAGGGGGTTGGACCGCGTAGCGGTCAGGGGGCATAGCCCCCTAGTATTTGACTATTTGCCTAGGCATTTGACAAAATGCCTAATTTTACTATTTGCCTGCGACATATCGATTGCAGTGTTTGAAAATTTCTTTCCTCCCCCTCCCTCCCCTTGGCACCAAGTTTTACGAAAATCCGACGAGTAGGAACCGAGATAGCGTTTTAGGCCACGCCCGCCACCTTGGTTTTTCGAAATTAGACTAAAAATTCGAATTTAATCGATGGAATGGGAGCCGATGTATCGATTTAGGCTACGTCCGCCGTCTTAAATTTTCAAATTCAGAAAATGCAACTTGAAACGCATCATACCCAAAATCTAAGCTCATTTTCGGCTTCCTCGTGAAAAATCGATGCTATTTCATGTATCATATGTTACCATAGCATAAAGAAAAGAGGGTAATCGCAGGCGTAAGGATTCTATCAAAGCCGGCCGGTATGCGGAAGTAGGCACAGAATTCAAACGTTTGAGCTACGCCGCCAGGCGCCGGCGCCAAGCATTTGGTTCGTCCGTTTCCGAGAAAACAAACTTCTACTTACTCATCAGCTGACCCACTCCGAATCACCCATGTTGCCACGTCGGACTGATATGTTAGAATCTACACGCCTACGTTAATCTCTTTCCTTCATGATATGGTGACATATGATACATGAAATTGCATCGATTTTTCACGAGGAAGCCGAATCTGAGCTTAGATTTCGGATTTTATGCGTTTTAAGTCAAATTTTCTTTTATCTATTTTAAATCACTCAGGAAAATTTGCGGAAACTCATTAGAATAACAGTGTGTATTCTTTTAAAAACATTGATCAGAAATAAAACATTGGCGGTATTTGAATCCATTTATCTCCGAGATAACTTGAACGCGGTGGTTCAACGACTTTTTACGTATGTTGTTTTCTTCCGCATTGGTTGTCGGCAGCGTAATGGCCAAAGGCCCCTGGTACTAATAATAGTTTTCAAAATCAATTTTTTTCTACATTCAAAATTCCAAGGAAATGGCAGGAATTTATCAATTGTTACTAATGTTTTAACAATGTTTCTTGTCAATTGTATGCTGTCGTTAAGCTAAACATCCCAGGTTTACCAGTAGGCTAGGCATGCACTATACATATTTAACATCATGCCAAGGCTTCAGTACTTTAGAGGGGTAATTTTTTTATATTCTATTCTACATAATCTCACTTGTTTAAGTAAGTAGCCTGGGCTTATTTGTCCAATGCTAGAAGCACTTTAGCCAATCATAAAAATAATCCTAGTTTGAAAATTTTGAATTGATTCTCGACATCAAAAGGAAAAAGAAAAAATAGATAAATAAAATGCAGTTATAAATAACAACGAAGAGATATTTAATGAAGTATAAAAATTAAAATGAAGTGACCGAATTAAAGTAAAAAAATAAAAAATTGCAAGAAATAAAATAGAGTAAGTAATGGGAATATACAGGGAAGAAATAAAGAATAAATAATCAAAGAAAAATAATATTAAGTAAAGAAAAAACAATAAAGTAAAACATTAAAATTAAGTATAGAAACAAAAGGGAAAAAATTAAAATAAAGTAAATGAATAAAAATAAATAATCAAAGAAAAATTATATGACGTAAAAAAAATAAAGAAAAAAATTTAAAATGAGGTAACGAAATGAAATAAAGTAAAAAACTGAAATAACGCTAAAAAATAAAATGAAATACAAAAATTAGAAAAATGAATGAACCAATCTAAGTATGTAGATTGAATATCCTGGTTTCCCGTTCAAATCGAAGCTATGTACAAGATTCGGTCAAGATTCTCATCATACTGTACCTATAGCTCAATCGTTAGGGTCTTTGGCTAGGGTATGATAGGTCCCAGGTTCAATTCCCGCGGTAGGCAAAAAAATTTGACAGGTCGGATACGACTCAAAGACATTGAATAAAGATACGACTACAGCACCTCACAATAAGTACTGTAGTCTCATTTTACTGGATTCCGAAATTTATTTACGCGATTTACCCTTTTCCACCATCCCCTGGCTGCGAACCCCGACATTGCACACCTTTGTATTCAATTTTTTTAGCTGTACGTTTTACAAGAAAATACTCCTCTTTATGGCTAAAAACACAAAATATTAGGTTCTCCTTGCTTTTATGATTGATACACTAAACATCCGGATGGGTCAGTTTACCATCTTTGAAGGTCTATCTCAGCAACGCTGTGCGGGACGTCTACGGAGGACGGCGCGCCCGCCCAGCAGTGTTGGTGCGAATTACCATCTTTGTTGTCAACGCCTACCTGATCGCGGTTTGAGGTTTCTAACCATCATACATTTGTGCTCGTAGCAAAATTGTTCTCAGGGGTCGAATCTGGGAATCCAAGATGGTAAATGTCACCTACTATCTGGCTATAAGCACCAAAGATTTTTTCCGTGTAAGTCCTTTTGTTCTTATGCTATCATTCTTTCCGGGGCTTTTGTAAAGAGGCAATAATACCTGAAGGTAGCCAAGCGACAGAATGAAAAAGAACCTCGTTTTCCAAAAGTCTCACAAGGTTTTTCTTTAAGAAATGGATCACAGATTTTACGGAAAATCTTCAAAACCAAGCAAATTTAGTAGTAGTCAGAAACTAAAATGTTCAAATATTTAGGAATGGATTTTACATGCACTATTAATAGAGAGGATAATCGATGTTTTTCAATTGTTGTTTTAGCAAACCGGCTAGCTTTGATGGACGTGAAAACGATGTTAATTACTCTGGTATCGGATTACGCCCTTCACCCCTGCGCTAGGACCAAAAACCATTTTGAATTTGACCGTGAGACTTTTACTCTGAATCCGAAAGGTGAAGTTTGGCTGCGGCTGAAAAAGAGGAACTAACTAGCCCTCGGCCTGATAACCAGGCTAAATAATGAAATATTCCAAGGATAGAAAATTAATATTTAAATCAATGCTTTTTAGTTTGTTATTACTTTATTTGATATTTTTATGATCCCAAAAGAAAATCTAGTTGCGAAATAATTAAAATGTTACATATTATATCAGACCAATTGTAAGGACAGTGTCTCTTATACTGTATGTACTGTGTACAACGAGCATTTAAAGAAGTATGTGTTAGTAAAACTCTGCTTTTTAAAAACGTGAGTCATTCATTTGTTTTTTCCGATGATTTTCATAGGAGGGAGTGTCGGAGGACAGGATAAGGTCAAAACAATTGTCCGCGTGTGCATCTGTCAACTTTGTTTACTGCCAAACATCTTGAAAAAGCTCTTAAGGCATGATTCAGGTATCATCACACGCAACAAATGATACCTGAATTACCATATAATAAAACTGAACGGAAAAAATTTAGATTAAAGCCTGGAAACAAGTTTAAAAGAGTCGAATCTCCCTTTCTATAGACCATATTTTATGATGGACCTAAGATTAAACTAACAGAAACAATATCGTCATCACTTATTTACCTGAGAAATTATTCTGATTGTTTTAAAAGCTGTTAAAGCAATTTCAGTACATTTAAAATACAGGGAAAAGTTTCAAATTCCAAAGTACACCTACAAAAAATAATATCTACAATGCATTTCTGATTCCTTCATTTTAAGCTAAATTCATCTGCTAAGTTTATTAATTTAATTCCAGTCACAAGTCGACGCATCTTACTTTAAAAACGTCTTCGATCATTGTGAAAAAAAGATTTATAGTTGATATGAAACTATTCAGGATATATTGGTTGAAACTTGTTTTACTGAAAATGCAGCCCCCCTCAGCCTCACCTCCCACTGAGTATGACGAGCCGAGCATCCCCCTGCCCCCAATAAATTGTCTTTGACGGGGTTGATGACGAAAATCGTGGGCTGTTATCCTTAACTACGCATTATCTTTTAAGATTCATACTCAGTGCGTAATACAAGTATTTAACCTCCTTCCCCTTCGTGTTTTGACTAATACTTGAAATTTCTTGTATCGTAAGAATGAACTTTAAGCCCCTTGATGATGCTTGAAAAGTCGGCATCAGTTGATGAGCTGCTCTGCCTGTATAATACCTGCAATAAATATTTCGTTATCACGTCTTCTCATTCAAGACAAATTGACATTGTTGCCCAGGAAATCTGGTTGAGGTAAGACTCTTTCAAGTGAGCATTCCTGACCGTATAATACCTGCAATAAATAGTTAGTTTTCCACTGCTTTTCATAAAAGACAAACAGACGTTGGTGGCTAGGAAATTAAGTTGCGGTAAGGTTTTTTTTCAGATTTTAAGTCTTTCAGAGCTGTTGCTGGTCGAGGTTAGTAATACGAATTTTTGGTTTTTTACTTTCAATTTGTCATTTTACATTTGAATGACAGTGGAAAACATTGAAATTCACTGTTTTCTGCTTTCAATTTTTCTCTGACAATTAATTTTGTAAGTCGTATGACAATGACGATAGATTTAAAACCATCTTCGATTACGAAATTGCACTGCTAAGTATAAAGGGAATGGTGCTCGGTAAATATGAATCTTCTTCCCTCATATGAGGGGTATCTTGAAACCCCTCCCCCTTACCAATCACCTGTGTCAATCTAGCTTAAAAGCTCAAACAACTACGGACGCTTTGAACCATTGTAACTAGAAACGATCGATGGGTAGCATAATTGACATATGCTTAGTCAGATTACAAGGAAAATGATTGCTCTACCTACGAGGCGTGTTACGTTTTCCCTCTCACAAATGTTTGAATCACTTTCAAATTTAATACACATTTTTCCAATTAAAGATTCCATGTATTCATCTGAAATTTCTCTTTCACATTTGTCTTATGTGCTTGTGTGGCTCTTTTGAAATTAGCCAGATTTAGACGGTTAAAGTAGTATCGCAATAAAAAAGAAAAAGAAAAAAATTCGGGTGACAAAGAAGTCTATAGCCAAAGAAGTTCTGTAATAAGTTCAAACAAGGTCCTCTTGGAAAAAATAATTTATATTCTAAAATTCAGAGCTCCAATACCCTCAATCTGACTTTTGTGCAGCATGGAAAATGTATTTTGACGGTTCCATACGAGCCGTAATCAGCACGGTTTGTCTGAGCGAAAGGTACCACTAAGATGAAATCCTTTCTTTTTAAATTGCCCAATTTATTTTACAGAGAATGGCATTACAGTAAATTAACATGATTTAAAGAACATCAGAATTAAGTTTCTTCAGTCATGGTACTACTTTAAAGTTTATGAAAACAAAGAAAAGAAGGACCCTCTGCTGTGAAAGCTTCACTTTTCATTTCGTTTTCCAGGTACCAACGAGCAAATAAATGGAGTTATTAACAAGTGTAGTAAACTCACAAGTTACTTTAGCGCTACTCTGCATCAGTGTTGCTCTCTATGTATGGTTCTTCGTCCAGAATAAGTTTAGTTACTGGAATAAGCGTGGCGTTCCCGAAATTTCAATTCTGACATGCCTACCCAACTTTTTTGTGCAACTTCTTCAAATCAAAAGGTTTTCCACAATCGTAAGCGAGTACTACAAGGCTACGGAGGGTCACAGTTTTATTGGGATGTATCAGGGTCTCCGGCCAGCAATCCTGCTCCGAGACCCCAAAATGGTCAATGATTGGATCGTCAAAGGATTCTCCAACTTCCATGACCGCAATTCGCCACCCGACGAGAAAGCAAGGAACTTGTCCGGAAACCTCCTTTCTCTAACCGGCGAGCGATGGCACATTGTTCGCGCCAAAGTTTCACCGGCCTTTAGCTCGGTCAAGCTCAATTTTATGTATGATGCTAACAAAAGCTACGCTGTGGAGGCCAGGATTCACCTAGAGAGGTTATGCTCAGGCAAAAATGAAGCAATAGTTGATGTTGATGACTTCGTGAGTAGATACGCCATGGATGTGATAGGGGCATGGGGTCTGGGCGGCGAATGTAATGCAATCAAAGACCCTCAAAACTGTGAAATTAAGAAGATTTTGGATCAATTTATGAGGTAAGCGGTCATTCTGAGAGTAAATACCATGTTCTTAAGGGCCAATCTTGAGGTCAATAAATTTGAATATTTTTTAATGGATTTCAAGTTACTTCGAGACTGGTGGTAAAGTAATTTTATTTTAAACTACCTCGTAGGGTGCATGAATCCAGGGTCCAATATTATACACACATAAACTTTGAGAACGAGGGGAAAAGATCATGCTCTGACTCCAGACGGTCCAAAATAAAACATTGACTTTGATTCTATCTGCTTTTATAGTGAACGCTTTTATCTTCAAAATTATATAAAACTTACCTACATTTAAACAATGTAAACATTATGCGTTAGGTCATCACTCCTTTGCTTACATATTTGTCAAACATGAGAAGCGCTCCATTTTCAAGAATTTTCACTTTCTTCTGGCGTGTCTCTTGGAAACTGAAATTGCTGTATTTTTAAACTTTTCTTTATATTGAAATTAGGACTATAAATGGAACCAGAGTTTTGAGTGTGGACACATATCTAACCTTTTAAATGCCTAGTTTTAACTTGGGAAAGTTGCAAAAGAATTTGCCTAACTTGCAACTTTTGAAAAGGAATTTTAATGCAAATATATCTTTCTATATCCGGTTTCTGTGGTAGCTGACAGTCATATTTGCATGCCCTTAGGGTTGTAGCTCTAAAAGTTTCTGAGAAAATGCATTCAGATGTTAATCAGATTTTTCATTGATTCAAATGGGACCTACTCCCTGATTGGACTTATTCAGTAATTTATTTTGTCACAAATAAATGCAAAAATAGATGAAATCTTAAACATATTATTTCAGGAGCAGTTGGCGGCGATCTATGGAACTGTTCCTCTCCATGGTCCACCCAAGTCTTGCGAGGCTTTTTCGCTCGAGGTGTTTCTCCAATATCTCAAACTTCATCACCTCAGTAACCAATCAAGCCATAAAGACGAGAAACGAAAACGGATCATCCGGAAATGATTTTCTCCAATATTTAATTAATGTTTGTCGTGCTGAGACTGAAGGTGAACAAGAAGAAAGGGAAACCATGTTAAATGGAGTGCCACGGCCATTGAAAAACGAGGGTAAGTAAATATCCATATTTATATTCACTTTGGTATTTGTTTTAGTGACTATGAGAGTGTTATTAACAATTTTCCCTTAGGTTCTTTCCCCTAAGTTTAAAAGGTCCCTTTAAACTTTAAAGAGCGCTATATACATGCGTGTGCATTCATTTCTTAAACAGAGGAGACACAAAGCAAAATACTCGTTTTATTACGCCAATCTTGAACAAATATCCAGTTCGAATGAATGTTATTTCTCGTTTAAACTTGTGAGCAGTAAAACTTTAAAATGTTTCAAGCGTAAAGGAAAAGCTTAGTTAAATGTGTTTCAGATGAGGCCACTGACAAATATCATCACCAATGCACAACTCATTTTGGGGGAAACTATTGAATTCAAGCAATAATCGTTGAACAAAAAATCAAAATTAGCGTAAGAATATTTTGTAAAGAATTGGATATATTTATGTTAAAAGGAACTATGTGTGCAGGATTTGCGTACATCATAGTTCCATTTAGCATAAGGACGTCCAACAGTAACGACGAGTCTCTCCTAATGCAGACATATTATTTCAAATTTTGTTTCATTTTCAAGAGTCCTTCATAGATGCCTAAGTTTTTCAATGCCTTACTTAAGTACGCAAGCTAAATTACACATAGAGTAAAATATGAAAAGTCAGAAAGCTTTGACGAGCATAAGAACTTTGCGCGAAAGTTAAGTTCCGTAAACCTATCTCTGTGTGGACAAGACCTGAAGGCGTTCCATTTGTTAGTATTGAACGAAAAAATTATGAAAGAACCAACATAAATGAGGGTTTAATAATTTTAACTTCCGCCGCCGCGCCGCGCTGACCGCACTGTATTTGGCGCAATGCGTGAAGTATTCCAACAGTCTTGTAGGCGCTATGCGTTCTACGCTGACCGTACTGTTTTTGGCGCAATGCATGAAGTATTCATGCATTCTTGAAGGCGCTATCCATTTCACGCTGACCGCAATGACCGCACTGTGTTTGATGCAATACATGAAGTATTCGTGCAGTCTTGTAGGCGCTTATAAGTGTTACATGCCGATCGCCGCGCCGAGGGCTTCTCCTTTTCATTTCAAGTCCTCGTTATCATTTCTCTCTAAGTCGCGCCGTTCCAGGCCAAATTGCGCGTTTGGTCTCTCTCTTAACTCGACTTCTTGAAGGTGCTGTCTCTTGTATCACTAAGAGACGACAAAATTAGAAATTACCATACTGTCAGGAAATGAGAGATTTTGTCGCCTTTTCTTGTTTGTAATTTTGTTTTTATAAATCCGATTTTTTTATACCTACACTTTAAAAAATTGCGAATTTTTGCCGCCCCGAATTTTTGCGGCAAATCTAATTGCCGCCATGGGCCGCGGCCCATGTGGCCACCCCCTTAATCCGGCCCTGCTTTTGAAGAAGCTAACGCACTCTTTAGAATTTTCATGCCCTCCTTTTTTTAATTTCAGACTCTGTGTTCACTGAAAATATCGTGGCGAGCACAATTGTCAACATGCTTGCGGCTGGACTTCACACTGTGGCCGCTACGACAACATTCTGCCTCTACGAGTTAGCGTATCATCCTGAGATTCAGGATAGAGTATTTAAAGAAATTCAGACAGTCAAAAATGGATCTGGCAATGAAATACAATTTGCGGACCTGAAAAAATTCTCATACTTGACGCAAGTTATCAGCGGTACGCTCCTCATTTCGATTTCGTTTTATAAATGTGCGAGACAAACCCTATTAAGCTTATAATCGATGTAGGAGCCGTCCATAAATTACGCAACCCATTTTTCCTGACTTTTTAACCCCTCCCTTTCCCTACGTCACCTACATGGCACTCACCCCCAGACACCCCCTCCCTAAAAATTACGTCATTTCATGCGTTTCTCCCCTTTTTGCGTAGATGTGAGACTATTGTAAACCTTCAGCCTTCGGTAAAAAGTGACTAATAAATAACGTTGAACACGTAAGAAAAGTCTACAATCCACGATTTTTCTCACTATGAGTGTTCAAAGCTCCACTGTTTTCCGATTCAAGGTAATATACTCTTTTTTATTTCGGTTAAGCTTCTTTCTTCAGTGAGACATTTTCATACAGACATGCTACGCTTTTGAATTTACAAGATTACACTAAGTTAGGATATACATGGTCCATCACTTTTGCTCAACCCCCCCCCCTCCCTAGTTGTCACCAACATGCCACGCATCTCCTGACTCCCAAGAAACCCCCTCCCCTTTGGGTGGGTGACGTAATTCATGAACAGCTCCTGAGGATTGAAGTTTGATCTCCGACCGATCAACAAATTATTATGTTTTCATAAAATTAAGTAGATCGGGGAAAAAGTATTCTTATGTATCAAGAGTATACATATTTATGTTGAAACATTCTTCATATATTCAAACTATCATTCCTTCTATTAGGTAATTTTTATTTTTATTTTAACGCTCATTTTCTTTCTTTAAATTCATATATTTTTTTCCACGCAGAAACTCTCCGGAAACATCCACCTGGTGGATTAATGGTGAGAAAATGCACAGAGACTTTCAACGTACCTAACTCCTCCTTTGTGATAGAGAGGGGAGTTGATCTTTTGATTCCAACAATCGGTTTTCACCACGATCCGAAGTACTTTCCAAACCCCGAAAACTTTGATCCGGAGCGGTTTTCAGCGGAAAATATCGATAAAATTGTACCTGGATCATATTTACCCTTCGGTGAAGGGCCACGATTTTGCATTGGTAATAAAATTTAAGATAGATATTTATTTTTTCATTTTAAAGTTTTTATATTTTTAAGGTCTTTATCCCCTCCGAAGTAACTACAAAATAAAAACGGTTTTGTGGAGACTTATCATTTTTTTAAAACTTGGCAATATAACTTTTATTACACCTTTCACCTGCCATGATATTGATCATCATGACATTTCACTCAACACCTTGGTTATCGATGTTATAAAAATTAAGCTACGACAATAAAAGAGTGAAATTCGAAGCATTTGCTTGCACGACTTACTTGGTCCCCGTCAATGATAATATGATTGTTCATACTGCTTTGAATTAAGATTTACGGAGGTTTTTCTTGCTCCAGAGAGATACCTTCCTCTCCAGAACAGCTAAGTACACGTGTCATCAGTAAGGAATGTTCCACGACATGATGTCTCTTACCGCACAAAATATTTGATGTTCGCAAGGTCACGCACATTTTCAAGAGCATTTATTGCTTGTTAACAGCTCAGACATTCATACTCATAAGATTTGTACCAAATAAATTAACTTGACAAAATGAAGTGTAGGGCCTTATTTTAAGTGCGTCTTGAAAGCCTGTTAAGCCAGTGCCCCACGAATTTCGCGCGTGCGGACCAGAAATTCACGCTTCAAATAAACCACTAACCGCACTGGATAAAAAGTTACAGTCTACATAGACGTACCCTCCGCGTTTCAGGCTCAGAGGTCTAAACTAGAGCGAAAGCTTCAATGGAATTGATTCATGCAAAAAAATTGATTGATGAAGTGTTTCAAAGTGTGATCTTGAAGTATTTGGTGTGTTTCTGTTAGACATGGGCTGGTTGATCTCAGACATTCGAAATTCAGGATAATTTTAGGTGAAAGTCTTAAAAATATAATTAAAATATAGCTGAAGACATCAACTTTGTTCATTACTACTACAGGGCAACCAGACAACAGTTATTCTGCAGAATGCTGATTCGATTGCTGATCTCAATCTCCTTATAGGCAAGATGTTTGTTTAAGCGCGACGGGTACTTCACCGTTAAACCTAGAGTTGAATGATAATTTAACCAGCCCCTAACATTAGAATATAATTTTACTTTGCGAAGTTGGCACCTACAATATTGAAAACACAGTCTATTTTTATGCAAGGAGCTGTTTATAGGCAAGACTCGCTAGACTATTAGATCTATTAGACTCGCTACCTATCTAAGACTTTTCTCTTCTTTTTTCAGCAAACCGGATGGCTATAATGAACGTCAAGGATATGCTTATCACCATATTGTCAGAATACTCCTTACATCCATGTTCTAAGACTAAAAATCCACTCAAATTTGACCGGAAAACTTTCACTCTGAGTCCGGAAGGTGAAGTTTGGCTCTGCATCAAACGGAGAATCTAATCGTTACTAGAATACCCTCGTGGAGGAGAGTAGGGGCACCGGCACCGGGTCCTTCGTTCTTCGGATACTCCTAAAAGTCACAAAATAAATGGTAGCAACTGTTTCCAATCGTTGAAGATCATCACCTGCTGCACATGGTATCAATTTGCCTTTGCAACGGTCTAGGTTGAATTTTATTTTTTTATTTTTTTTTTTTAAATATAATGTAAGAAATTGGCATAAACCTCGGTAAACTAACTGTCCGATTTGAGTAAAGTTCAAGGCAATATAAACAAAATAAGACCATATACTTTCTGTCGTTTTGAATTTTATGAACACAACTTCCGCCACTTTTGTGATTCCCGAGAGTTCGATACACTCTACACTGTTTGAGGCATTAGAAAAAGTGGCGTCAGTTCTTTTATCCCGTGCACTAATCTCTTAGAGAATAGAAAAAATATTCTCGAATATTCTCGAAAAATCGTTATACAGTGAAATGTCGATTTTCTGGAGATCGGTTCGGTCGACCGTATGTTCCGTGCGTCCGCACTTCGGAAAGTAGGTGGGGTAGGCAGGGTGCAGTGCATTGGCGGATCCAGCCAATAGGCAACACAGGATTTTCTCCATTTAGACCTATGGAAATGTATCGATTCTTGGAGAGACCAGGTGTTCCGACAAGAATCGATTATTTAGCATAGGTTTAAATGGAGGAAATTCGGTGTCGCCGAATTACTGGATCCGCCTCCAGTGCAGTACCTCTAAGGTTACGGGTCCTGCGGATACCAAGTGCCAATGGATGGGTGTTCTCATGAAGATGCGAAAGGGTTACGTAGGGCTGCACTCCAGCAGTTTTGCATCATATAATGCAGTGTCGCTGTAGTGCAGTTTTACGTTACACGTTACCTTCACAAAGGTCACCAACACGCTCCACTAAGTCTCTTAAGTACGCGGACTTATGGAACATAAGGTCGATTGAAAACGGAACCTTAGAACTGCATATTAACGGTCTTGTGTTCCTTGTGTACGTGTAGGCGATCCTGAATACTTTCCTGAACCCGGAAGATTTGACACAGAACGATTTTCAAAGAAAAATATCGAGAAAATTGTTCCTGGCTCTCATTAAATTTTCGGCGAGGGGCCCCTATTCTGTATTGTGAGTTATCGCTAAGGTTTTGTTACCAAGGATGAAGCTATGTTGTCAAAGCCAAAGTAGGTTGCTCGGTCAAGAAAATAAAAGGAGCAGTTGCCAAAACTCTCTCGGTTGTTGAAAAACGCACGAACAAAATCGTAGGAGTGTATGGATAGTGTCTTTCTCTGCTGGAAAATTCTGCGTGTACTTGGCTAAAGAATCAACTTCACTCTGTTAATAGAAGTAAATGGTCCGGAAAAGCATTTTCAAAATGAAAGGGGAGCCCAAAAGAACATTTGATGCTTGAGATCATTTGAAGTCCATTCGTTGATTCGGCTTCCATGATGCTTTACTCAGAAAAAAAAGTATACTGATACCTTAGCGCCAGCTGTCTTAGAGTAAAGTACACGCTTACGACAAAATTCATTCCCACGTAATTTAGTTTACCTAATGGCATGCACCGGGCAATGGGCAAAAATGAGAAATGTTAAGCTATTCTACTTTAAAGGTCTTATTGACGTATAGTTTAAGATATTTTCTTGTATCAATAATACTTACATCCACATGCACATTGAATTGATGGATATCTAGTAGGAATGCTGGGATTTTAATTTTGAATTTGAAGAAAAACATAATTTAGACGAAGAAGTTTATCCCTGCTTTTCTTAAGCTATCTATATTCAGATTCATCACATACTTGAAGACCGAGACTGGTATCTGGATCTTCGGAGCAGGAATGGAAACCCTCCCTGCGGGCCGATTATTGAAATTGATCGACAAAACTATAGACAAAGAAGACAAAAGGGATTTAAAGGGATCCTATTGGTGGAAGTGGGTGGTGGCAATGGACATAGCTAATAGATTAACCAACGGCAACCCATGAAAGACACGACAGTTAATCCATCATTTACTCCCTTAGTCTATAAGAACCAACCATTTCAACCAATAGAATCGCTCCATACTCCCTACGTCCACTTTGTCTATCGCTTTGTCTATCAATACCAATAATCAGCCCGCTGGGGCGCACCAGATTTGGGGGAACTCCGCGTTCCCCTTCGTAATCTTGGTGCGAGTAAGCAGAGTCCATTTTCGTTAAAAGAAAATAAAAAAAGAAAAAAAAATTGTCATCGTTAGGTTTAAAAACGTTAGCAATAATTTATTGTGTATTTTTACAATCTTAATACAGAAGGTGGCGATTGATAATTCATGATCAGTAAAAGATGTGAATTCCTCATGCAGACGTGATCCTCGTTGTGATTTTCTTTTAAGGACCCTCACCGCGATATAAAACTCGATCTTGTGTTGCACGCCAATTTACTTCCGTTTTCTCAACCGGAGCCACACCTCACCCTTCGGGCCAAGGAAAAACTTCTGAGGGTCCGTTCGGAGACAATTTTGAGTTTTTTCACATGTTTGGAGTGTATAGTCCGAAACTAAATTCATCACCATATGTTTGATATTCATCAAAGCCAACTGCTTCCCTGAGAACAAGGATTAGTAAAAGTCGGTGAAAGAAAACTGCAAATTAAAATCATTGGCCAGTCGTAATGAGAGATTCTCCATCTATAATCTGGGACGTGGCTATCATGACGAACAGACATTATAGGCCAGTATTTGAAACGATACACACACGCCCAATTATAGGAGTAATTTTTAATAATTTTTCATTAGTCCATACCTAATAATTATTGCGGATTTGAAGGATAAGTTGATCTTTAGAACCAGGTGTCCTCTAAATTACATAATTTCAGGGCCTATCCGAAGACTTTTTATAGATTTTTTAAAAAAATAATTTTCGGTTTTTTTTTTAATGTATACCAATACGTTGAAGAAAGGTGGGGGGGGGGTTAAGGATCGTCTAAAACTTTAATCTTTATTTTTCAGCTTCACCGATAGTCGCATAAAATGCATGCACCTTATATTCGACGATCTGCCACTAAATTAGTGGACTAAGAACTTCAGTTTCACTGATATTTCTCTAAGATTCATCCTAAAGCATATATATAATTCAGTGGTACGTATTGCGGCAGGTACTTTTATGCAACACATTTGAACACAAAATAGCTTTAGGTATATCTAAGAATATGGCCCAATTGTATGCATTAAAAATAGATGCTAACAAGATGTGTTTGCTACACATTTAGAGTTAATTTAAACTATTGCACGATCAACTATAAGCATCGATATACTTACTGTGCTGCCAAATTTCTTCAAACCGACAATGTTTTGTAAAATTTGCATTGCTTTTTTTTTATAAATTATCAGTGTGTCAATGCATTGGGAAGTAACATATACCGAGGCAATGAAGCATCAGCTAAGGACTTTTTGCTTGAAAACAAAATACTCCTCGGATGTCCTCCTAAATAGTGAACTTCATAATTTAAAGCAATCATTTTATGATTATGGACTTACCAACGCATACTCTAGGTCCTTCGCCAAACGGTAGGTACGAGCCAGGTACAATTTTGTGGATATTTTCTTTCGAAAATCGATCAGGATCGAATTTATCAGGCTCGGGAAAATATTTTTGGTCTCTATGGAGGCCACAAGTTGAGATGAAAAGTCGGACTCCTTTCTCCACCACAATCGACGATTCGGGTATGTGGAAAGGCTCTGTGCATTCTCTGTGGATAAATCCAGCTGTTGGATATTTTCGCATTGTTTCTGTGAATAAAAATACGAAAATCAGTCAAAACGACGCCATTGTTCTATCAAAAAGTACATAGAAATCTGGGAATGTTTTCCGCACGCATCGTAAGAAATCAAATATTTATGACTCATCGTAAATTAATCAAACGTGTGCCTATATACTCAGTGGAATAAAAGTTACTCACTCACCCTTTACAACTTGCTCCAAATATTGAAGTTTTTTGAGGTCCTCAAAGGTGATATCACTTCCGGATCCTTCTTTAATCGTTTGGATTTCATTGAATATTCTGTATTGGATCTCAGGATGATGCGCCAGCTCATAAAAGCAGCAAGTCACGATGATGGAAATTGGCTCAAGCCCGGCTGAGAGAAACGATGCAAAAACGCCAGCAACGTAATCCTCCGTGATTTTGAAACCTAAATCAAAAAGATATCGGACGGTAAAATTTTTTCTTGACGTTCCCCTCCCTGATGGTATAATAACATACTTATATTATGCCTCATCAGATTCTTAAAGCCTCTTTTAGCAAATGACAAAAAAAAAAAAAAAAAAAAAAAAAAAAAATATAAATCTTACTGTACACTAATTAATACGCATGTCGGTAGCGTTTATAAATTGTTACGTAACGCCCTGCGGGGGGAGGTCGAGAGGAGCGTTACGCCATTTTGATTTTAAACGTTAAAAGATGGCTACGTCACAAAAGCATTACAAGGGGGAGGAGAGGGTCGAAAATACCGAAAAAGTGCGTTACGTAATTTATGAAGCTCTCTAAAATGGCTCCATGGTCAGGTTCAGGGCCGAATTAAGGGGGTGGCCACATGGACCGCGGCCCATGGCGGCAAATTTTGCAATTTTTTTAAATGTAGGTGTAAAAAAAATCGGATTTAGAAAACAATTACAAACAAAATCTCTCATTTCCTGAGAGTATAGTAATTTCTAATTTTGTCTTCTTTCGGTGATACAAGAGACAGCACCTTTAATAAATCGAGTTAAGAGCGAGACCAAACACGCAATTTGGGCAGGAACGGCGCGACTGAGAGAGGAATGATGACGAAGACTTGAGATGGAAAGGAGAAGCCCTCGGCGCGGCGATCGGCATGTAACACATATTAGCGCCTACAAGACTCCATGAAAACTTCACGCATTGCGTCAAACACAGTGAGATCACTGCAGTCAGCGTGAAACGGATAGCGCCTACAAGAATGCATGAATACTTCACGCATTGCGCCAAACACAGTGCGGTCAGCGTGAAACGCGTAGCACCTACAAGACTGCGTGAATATTTCACGCATTACGTCTAACACAGTGCGTTCAGCAGCGGTTGTCGGCGTGAAACTCAGAGCGCCTACAAAACTGTCGGAACACTTTACGCATTGCTCCAAACACGGTGCGGTCTGCGCGGCGCGACGGCGGAAGTTAAAATCATTGAACCACATTTATGTTTGTTCTTCCACAATTTTTTCGTTCATTTCTTATGAATGGAGGGCCTTGTCCACGCAGAGATAAGTTTACGACACTTAACGCCCGCGCAAAGTCGGTGAATTTTTGCTAGTAGTGTTGACAGGGTTTTCCCAAAAAATGTTTCCAACACGAGTAAACGCTTCTTATGCACCCCACCCCCGCTGGCACATTTACTTGATGATTTTTATTGATGTTTCAAAACGAATGAGAGGGGGACGGCAAAATACAGGCGGCCCATGGGCGGCAAGTAGGTAAATCCGGCCCTGGTCAGGTTAGGTTTTTTAATTAATAGGAGGGCTCATTGTCAAAAACTGCTCATAAGCAATTAAAATCTCTGATTGTTTACTTTGACTTTTCCTCAACCCTCGAATTAAACATAAAAAATTACTTTTTGAAAGAATTCAGACTCACTTTCCTTTTGCACTGCTCCGAGTTCCTGTTGTAAAGAAATCGTTTTTGAACCATGGATGTCTTCTTCTTGCAACTCACAAGAGTCCATCAACATCCGAAGGAAATGTTGACTGGGTTGTTCACTTTCCTTCTTCATCCTCATCACATCCTTGGTCAATGACGTCATGAATGCCACTACCTCAGGTGATCTTAAACTGAACCCAAGAAGATGCGGGAGCCGGGGGTGAACCAGGTTCAGGAAGAAGTAAACTGAGGACCTCCAACCAACATCCAAAACCCGATTAGCGACTTTCATGATCACACAGTTTTCAGGATCCTTGACGGCGTTACACTTGACACCCAGCGCGCATGCTCCAATGACGTCCATCGCGTGGCGACTTACGACGTCTTTGATTTCGACGTCAGCCTCATCGTCCACCGTCTGTCGTAGGTGATCTTTCAGCTCGTCGGTGCATTCTTTCAGAGTCTCGTACATTAGTTTGAGCTTAGCCGGGCTGAAGAGAGGTGTGAGTTTTGAGCGCACCTGGCGCCACCTATCGCCGGTGAGTGCGAATAACTCTCCGGTGAGGTTCTCACCCTCCTCGTCTGGAGCTGAGCCCGAATGGTGGTCGCGGAAACTGGAGAAACCCTTGACGAGCCAGGCGTTGACCATCGCTGGGTCGCGAAGAATGATGGTTGGCTTGAGGACTTCGAAGGCACCTCCGTAGCTGTGCCCTACCAGGGCTTTGTACATATCGCAGTACATTTCCATATCGTGTTTCCAACCGATTTTTTCGGCGAGGAGTAGAAAGAGGCACCTGTGGGCGGGTATATGAGGGATGCCCCGCTTTGCCCAATAGTTGATCGAGTCTCGAAGATGTATCCATACGAGGGCGGCTACGCACAGGGAAAGGAAAACTGGGCTTACGGCTGCGTACAACAAATTCTGGAGAGACTCCATTTTAAATGAAGAAATCTGTGGGATAAACGAAATATCAATGGCTAAAGAGCGAAATCACGTATCTTCGTTTGTGACGTTGCATACTTCCCGTCGTACTTTATTATTTCTTTCGGAAACTGGCTAACGTAATTTCTTAAAAAGTTCCTTGATTTTTCTTCTGTGTCAGCAGAATGTTCTGTAAAAAGTTTTAACTGTGCAGTAAGCTCTTTCCTCTGCGACAAAATAATATACCAGCGGAAATTTTGAAACGCCGCAGTAGAGGTACGTGGTTTCACACTTTGGTCTTGATGGCGCAAAGCGCCTTCAGGGGATTGGTCCGCATAGCGGCCAGGGAGCGTAGCCCCCTAGTAATCTATACTAGCCCAAGGGGGAAAGTTGCATGAATTGAACCAACGCTATGGTTCAAACCACCATATCATGCAGTAGCATTTAGCATTTTTACCAATACGTCATGACCGTTGCGCACCACTAATGAACGATAAAAATACTACTCTGATTGATTACGATCACTACTAAGTAGGAGTTTATTTGAATCACTGTTTTATATGGTAAAATTAACTATGATTTTTCCAGTATGGAGATCATTCTCAGGATGTGCAACTCAAATCCACTTAAAATGTTTGTGGTTTCAACTGAATCAACTTTAATTTTTCAACGATACAGAAATCGGCCCGAATTTCTTTTTTGAGGGCCAATTCGTCAACATTCACACTTCAGAAGCTGTGATCATAAACGTGCTAGGGCTTTTTTCAACCATCGCATATTCCTACATGTGCCAAAAATGATTATTGTAACCAAGAATTTAATGATTAATATCGATTATATAGAACCCCGTCAATGCGCCAAAATTTTGACTGGCTCGTGAAAAATCCCTTTTACTGTGATTTGAAAGAGTGTGGTTGCTTTGCTGACGGATGCTTTCCCCTCGGTATATTCCTAAGCAGATCGAGAGCAAAATTTTCTTTGAAATCAAAACTATTCTAAAAATGTGTTTCATAGATTAGGTACCTAAGCATGCGGGGAATTATCCTTGGATTTTTAATGGAAATTTAATGGCGTAGATTGACAACATGCACAATACTTACTTCGGATGTTATTCTGCCACTGAATAAACAAAAATGCCAAAAATAAAATGACTCGCAGTCTCGAGCTTTGTTTATGAGACTTTTGTCGTAAATTGAGAAAAAGTATAGTTTCTTAGTTGAAGGAAGGTATTTTAGTCTCCCACAAACACTTACAAATTGCTAAAAATTATAATTTGATTAGAATTTGTCGGATTTTAACATTTATTTTCCTACTGATTCAGAGCAACTTAAAAATTTTCCAAAACTTACAAGTTTGTCTGCCCAAACGATAAACACTCAGTAACCTCTTGTATACAGTTATCACGTTTTCACATCAAGAAGAGACAACTGATTTCTGGAGAAGAGACAGAACGAATGGGACTTGCAAACACTGTTACGATACCACAAAGAAACTTGTTTACTTCTCGAATCATCACCAAACGATGGTGCCAAAGTTTTGTTTATTTACTTATTATGTAATTTGCGTTCAAGTTTGAGGCTCCGTTCATGGACCCACGAAGTCTAAATGGTGTAATAATTGTAGAGGACTATCTTCACAGAGTCTTTTCATGGCAAGTATTTCATTTTTATGCAGTGTTGGCAGCAATGTAGATAATCATCATAGACGGATCCAGAAACTTAACCGGGTAGGCGGAGGATCGGAGTCCGAGGGGCAACCCCTAGAAAATTTGCGAAATTTTAAAGTATCTAATATGCAGTTAGAGACAGTTTCGTCATGAATAATAACCTAATATAAGCCTCCTTCTTTCTTATTTATTCCATCTTTCCTTCCTTCTTCCTTTCTTCCCTTTCTATTTCTCCTTTTTTTCGGGCTAACGGGGGAGGAGCGTACGCCCTCTACTCCCCCCCCCCTCCAGATCCTCCTATGCTATCATTGAACTTGAATACTTTTTATGACTTTTCATGACTTTTCAATACTAAATGATTATAAGATACTAAGGAACAATTAAATATGTTAAAAAAAAAAAAAAAAAAAAAAAAAAAAAAAAAAAAAATTCGTGCATGCGACTCGTAGTTTAGGACGCACCGAGCACTGAAGTTTTTCGGATCGAGCAGCCGAAGTTCAGGTCAGACATCTAGAGTACTTCGGTGTTTAGGTTGACGCCATAGAAGTTTTAACCGAAGTATCTCGAATACCTCTAGTACTCTAAATGTGTGACTCTAACTTCGGGACTTAAACTTCAAGTTTCCGGAAACTCCAGGAATCTATATGACTCGAACTTCGGGTGCCTTTGAACGATTTTTTTCTTTCCGTGTGCAACTTGTGTGCTCCATAGTTAAAACTTCACGATAACACAGCAAATAAAATCGCATATCCCACGTAAATGAGTCATTTGTTCGAATTCTCTCCAGGTGGAAATCTTGAAACATCCGAATCGAGGTACGCGAGTTATCGTAATTGCAACATGGACTTATGACGGAGAGCGTTCAAACGGCGGTATTCGAACGGTCAGAGAGGATCCATTAAGCTTTGTATCGGGCCGGATTAATTTCCACAGTGGTTTTGACGTTGGCGCAA
Organism: Bemisia tabaci; assembly: GCF_001854935.1. Taxonomy (NCBI): domain Eukaryota; kingdom Metazoa; phylum Arthropoda; class Insecta; order Hemiptera; family Aleyrodidae; genus Bemisia; species Bemisia tabaci. Next base: position 10,632,981 of record NW_017557621.1, read on the forward strand.
CGGTTTCCGCTCCAATCCCCAATTCCGCGTCCCGTGTTCCGGCAGCTCGGGAAAAATGACCGCGGAACGCCGAACAGGAAACGGGGGACAGGGACTCTTCTGCCCGGTCCAATCTCCAATTGTTTGAAGAGCCGCGCCATTCGGGCTTTTGGCAAATAACTCAAAGGCCTCCGCCTAAGCACCTGCCTCAACGTCGCCGAATTTCATCGATTGCTTCGATTCACTTCCGAGTCCAGACGCTTCAAGGGAGCTCTTACTGCTTTTCAAACTAGAAGAAAATCCTCTACATTTAAGACCAAAATAGTCCCGTTGCAATTCATTTTCATTAGAATCATAATTATTTAGAATTGACATTACATTTTTAAAATGTTTATTTTGATATATACCCTTTTTAAGCGTGGATTTTCTAAAGTCTGTACGCGAAGAAGCGCTTGAATTTGCGTAAAAGTTCGATGGAAGTTAACATTTTTAATCTCAGCATCCGAATGTCTGGATTTTGAACGCGTACCGTGAAACCATAATATTTTTCCCTCAAAAATTGTATGACATGAACAAGTACGAGGGTGGCGTTTTTTCAGAGGAAAATCAGAGAAAACAGAACTGACAGAAAAAAAGTATACCAACGCGTACTCCTATTCCGCCTTCAATTTTCGAGGTAGGCCAGAAGAGAACCTCCACGCAGCAATAATTATACCTACCAGGATTCGCGTCATCAACAGTCTTTAAATATTGGCTTATGAAAATTCTTGACGATTTCGATGCTAGGTGTAATGCAGTACGCCTGCCTATACGATTGAATAAATAAATAATATAAAAATATAAAATTAAACACTGCAATTTCTCTGGGGAGGCAATGTGTTTGCACAACGTATATTTAGACAACACAGAGAAAGAAGTACATTTCAATGAAACATGATTTGGGCTATGAGCTTGGCTTTTGGCCTCATGACCATTCGTTGGTATCCGCAACCGCTCTTTGATTAGAATCATTTTGAAAAAATTGTACTCTTAAACTCTGGAAAACCGGAGTTTTCTTAAAGTGTAAGCATAAAATGAATTGCATTTTGCAATAAGGAACCACGAGCATTGCAATGTTGCTAAGATTGTGCAACTTCTTTTGTCTTGGAAAATAAACCTGATTATCCATTGACAGTTTCTATTTTACTCGCTGAAAACTGTGAATCCAAGACAAAAATTACCTTTTAAATTTTATATTTGTCCATAATTTCAGTTATTTTACTGCAAGGGATGAATTCGCACAACCTTCGCATCATTGCAATGCTTTTGGTTCCTTTTTTGCAAAATACAATCCAAATAATCTAAGGCAGGCACTTTTCAAGTAGGATTAGTTTGGGACGTGCAGCCAGCCTCAACCCAAAGCCGTCCGATGGTCCTGTTGAAAGAGGCGAAGGACAGGATCAGCGATACGCGTTGCGGGTTGCAACCGCTCGTTGGAAGGGGCCACTAACTAGCACTGTGTTTCAATTGGTGGGGGCTGGGAGAGCGCGGAATTACAAGGGGTGCCTGGTGATTGAGTCCTGGACCAGAGGCCGAAACAGATGAAATTTAATAACCGAATTCAAAAAATCAACTCTTTGGGCTCTTTGGGCACGCCGGGAAACGCTTTGAAGCCCTGCGTGATTGGAATATCGAATTAGGCGCGGCCAAGCATCGTTGTCAGACAGCAGCGGAATGGAGCGACGAATTCAGGTGTCACAGCTCGATTCCTCTGGGCGCTGGACAGCGAAATTTTCCTGAAACTATCTTTGATAGGACATCTTTCATTGAAAAAAAGTATGAAAATGGGAAATACCACCATCATTCTACTTATTATATGATCTTGTGATATCATTGGGCGAAAATGACCAGACCTATGGCAACATTTTTCATAAGTATGAAAGATACTACCTGGAGCTTGGTATGTACTCCTATAAAGTCCGTCGTCACTAACCATACTTGAATTACCGTATCAAAATCTACTATTTTTTTGGCGTTGCTCTCAGATTTTGAAAATGTTTGTCAATGAGGTGATAAAAAAACTTCAAAGTTTGATTGCATTATGATCAAGATCTACTTCGTTGCAAGAGAATCTTTAACCGAAATCTTTATAGAAGTCATTAAAATTACATTCTTAACATATTTATTTGTTTCCAGTCATCCGACCATTCTTCTTATTCAATGTTTATTCACGCTCTCTTTAATACTTTTTACTTACTTTCGCCTGATGTGTGGTTAATCCTCAGTTTTCTCTAATATGTCGTACGTTCAAACTTCATACCTGCATCCTACTTTCTGAGATTGAGTGATGATTCAGTTTTTTAGAATACGTCAAATCTCATAACCATTGAAAAAAAGTTTCGAGAAGATGACGCAAGAAAGCTACATAAATTATCTTTGCTGCTTGAAAATGATGTTGTAATAACAAATATAGCCCTCTCTCAATCATCGCCCACCGATATGGTGCCACGCATGAACCACAATTTTCATGTGGGGGACAAAAAAATTGGGTAACTTTTTATTCACTGTAATTTAGGGTGACAGGCACGCAATGTAAGATGCCTCATCTCTTTACGTGGGAATACGCATCTCAATGACAATTTGTCCCAAATATAGTACAGGAAAAGTAGTTGAACTTTTTTACTCCTTTAAACGGTACAGGAGGGTGCTATCTCCGCTAGCCCACCGGAAAAAATCACAATTTTGTCTGTACGCGTCTTTTGCACTCTGATCAACCATACACTGGATAAAAAGTTGCTTGAATCCAGAGTTCAGACTCTTAATAACATTGACAAGAAAAAACTACTCTTGATTCAATCCGATTTTTCCTTGAATCGGAGAGCCGAGCCTCTGGATTTTTCAGGATTTCCTTTAGATTCAAGCAAAAAGTCCGTTTGAATCCAGCGTATTTTTTCTTGTCAATGTTTTTGAGAGTCTGTCCTTTAGATCCAAGCGACTTTTTATCCATTGTACATATTTCAGCTCCAGAATACTTTCGTTCAGAGCACTTTGATCCAGAGTATCCTGTACATCCTGGCAGCATGGCAGGATAGCTTTCGAAGCTTTCGGGCGCTAATTGTACGTGCTAGTTGGAGCATGTAAATAGTCGAGCATATACTTTATCAATTTCAATGGATCATATAATCATCGCCCCTTCTCCAGCTTTTGCCGCCTGCCCCCTCACCGCGGCTTGTTCTTCTCTGACGTAGCCTCTCATCTAATTAACAAGCTATCTATCCAGTTGTAACTCGTGTTTGACTTCTCTGGATTCGATTTTGCGGCTGGACTAGTTCTGCGTACCGTTCTCTAGTTTCCAAATTTGCACGTTTCTGCACAACCATGATTTGTTTGCTATAAATGGATTCAAAAAATCCTTCTCTCCCATCGTGTACTACTACTCGCACTTAATTTAAAACCTTGTATGTATTTAAATCGATAGCATTAATGCTTGCAGGTTTTGGGAATAGGCTAACAGTAAGTCCCCTCAACCAGATTCTTTATTGAGACGATGATGCCAAAATCAGCTAAAAGAAGAATAAATTATTGAAACACTTTTAATAGGCCTATCGACGGCGATCTCGGTTTGCAACGCACAGGGGATCGAGTCAATTAGAGAGTTCGGACATGAACTTTTTGACTAAAATTGCAAATTTTGATGTTATTTTCGCCACATTTTAAATTTTATGGGGTACCTATTAAAGAAAATTTTACGAGGAAACCAATGGAACAACTTTTAGAACCTCAAAGTTTTGTATAAACGGAGTTAAGAGCTTTTAAAGTTTCCAAATTTTGTCCGACCTCTCCTATTGACTCGATTCATTGTGCGACGATGCAGACTGCTTGCCATACTTTATTTTTTAAACAGAAAATTACACAACTTCAATTCTTTAAAAACTTCCTTGATTTTTTTTCACTGTGCAAAGGAAAGTCTGTGAAAATTTCAAGGAATAATATTGATTTGTTCTCCTTCAAAAAATAAAATGGAAGCGGAGGTTTTTAAACACCGCAAACGAAATATGTGGTCTGGTATCACCGTCAGTATGCCACAGTTCCAAAAACATCATGAGATTTCAACATTTTAAGTAGTTTGAAGGATGCATAACTTTCTTTGCGACTCATCAATATTTAATCGAAGTCTCAAAGAAAGTTACTTTTGAAACTACTTAAAAGTTGGTGACTAAAGTTACGCACAGGGCCGGATTTACCTACTTGCCGCCCCATGTGCCGCCTATATTTTGCCGCCCCTTCTCATTCGTTTTGAAACATCGATACAAACCAAGAAGTGAACGTGAAACACTATGAGTTTCACGTCAACCGCTGCCGACGATGACCGCACTACGTCTGACGCAATGCGAGAAGTATTCATGGAGTCTTGTAGGCGCTAATATGTGTTTCATGCGGACCGGCGCGCCGAAGGCTTCTCCTTTCCATCTCAAGTCCTCATTATCATTGCTCTCTGCGCCGCGCCGCTCAAGGCCAAATTGCGTGTTTGGTTTCTCTCTCAACTAGACTAATTAAAGGCGCTGTCTCTTTTATCATCGGAAGACGAACAAATTAAAATTACTATACTTTAACTCTCAGGAAATGATAGATTTTTTCGCCTTTTCTCGTTTGCAATTTTTTTTCTGGATCAGATTTTTTCTGGATACCGACATTTGAAAAAATTACAATATTTGCCGCCCCCTAAATTTGCCACCAATGGCCCGCGGCCCATGTGGCCACCCCCTAAATCCGGCCCTGGTTACATAATGGTGTTATTTCAACATTTTAGTATTGGAACTTCATTAGTCAATTTTGAGACTTCGTTCCGACTGTCATGTGGATTGTATTTTGCAAAAAAGAACCAAGAGCATTCCAATGTATGTAGGACTGCGCAACATACATTCTTTGCAATAAAATTACAGAAATCATGCAAAAAATTAAATTTACAAAAGTAATGTTCGGCTTGAACATATACTTTTTTGGGAGTAAAGATAAAACTTGTTCAGATGATCGGTTTTTATTTGCAAGGTAAAAAAAGTTGCGCAATCTGAGCGACATTGGAATGCTCTTGGTTCCTTCTCGCTAAATGCAATCCACATATGTTCATAAATAAGCTTGGATGATTGTTGAAATTGATAGACAGATCCATAGACAAAGAAGACATAGGGAGTATGAAGCAATCCTATTGGTTGAAATGGGGGGGGGTCCAATAGACTAAGGAAAAAATGATGGACTAACTATAGAGTCTCTCATGGATTGCCGTTAGTTAGTCTATTACCAACGTCATTTGTCCATTGCAACCACCCGCACCCACCAACAGGGTCCCTCCATATCCCTCTTGTCTTCTTTGCCAATCGCTTTGTCTACCAATTTCAACAATCAGCCCGCGGAGAGGTGAGCTTGATAATGAAGCTAGACATCAGTTGAGGGGGGGACCAGAGCTTCCGAAAATTATCAAGCTAGAAGTGAAGGCGAATCGAACGGCTGAGAAAGCAGATCTCCGGAAGGGGGGCATTAGGGGGGAGGGAATACATTATTCAATGCAGTCGTCTGGGTAGCGCACCGCAGCCTCTTTCATGTCCTCTAGAACATAAATAATTGTCGAAAACCATTAATTGATTCGATGCCATGCTTGTTTATGTAATTTTATGAGCTCCAATTGGCTTTTGCGTGCGTTCACGTCCCGGTCTGTGTACAGCGTCACCCCCATCCTGTACCCCTCCCCCCCCCCGTCAACCCTTCCAAGGTCTCTGACTATCTTATCGGTAACGTCAATTTTACTATTCATCTTTGATCTGGGGCCTTTCCAATCGTCGAAATTGGTTCCGTTTGAGGCTCTGTTTCTGCTCCCGAAATGGTAAAGTGGGATGAGTCGGGTGGGGGGCACCAGCTTCTGAAACTGTCATCAGTTGAAGCGCGCGGTTTCGGTCGTTGCCAAATTCGGAGTGTTGTCTCTTTGTCGGTGTCCCAACCATTACGTCGGTGCTGGATATAAGATTGTCTTTAGAGTGAATGGTTTATTGGTTCAACGTCGTGAGAAATAGTCAAAGTGTAAACGTCTTCTTTTACTCAAAGAATCTAAATCAAAATTTAAAATATGCGTTATATATTACGATGTAGGTATTTTGGCATACTACATTCTGTGTGTGTGTGTTTTTTTTTTCTTTTTTCTTTTTTAAAGTTTCATTTTAAGTTTGAAGTTTCACTTCTAAGTTCTCAGTGCTGCAAAAGAGTTGTGTTTTAATGATTTTATTGTTTTTACCGTTTTTTGCACCAAGTTATGCAGAAATAACCCCTTTAAGTGGTAGTTTAGTTATACCCAACCTCAGGGGCCTTTTCCGCTGGCTCCATTTTATGGCTTTTTTTAGGAACTTTTATCGAGACATTCGTTTTAGCGATACGTAACGCAGCCTCTCTTCTCATGCACGTACCCAAAACGGAGACTCAGACCCACCGCCGTTGGAACGTCACGAATTTAGGAACGACCCCATAAATATTGAAATGAGCAAATATCCTCCGGATCAAAGTGCGTGAGGGGAGCTGGGTCCTCAAAAATCATCGAGCAAACAGGCACATGGAATAATATCAGATAAGCGATGATTTTAACGCCCATATCTACATGTAACTTGAAAAATTACCTCCATTCTCGCAAGAGCTTAAGTCGACAAAAGGGGCGCCCTTGACGGGGGGCGAAGACGACGCCCACGCGGGCGCGCAGCAAATCCAGGGAGGGGCGCGACGCCCGCGCACGCGGACCCAGTACGGAATAAAGGCGACCAATTAGAGATGACGCGAGGTTGTATTACATAACACGCACGATATTGTATTAAACGGACGATAATCCGCTTAGCATGCGTCTCACACGCCTCGGATTTCCACGACTCGAATCTCGATACATCGGCGGGACTGCGATATATCGCGGCTTTTAATCCCCCGCTACACGAGGGTGGCGCGGAATCCCCTTCCGTGGAAGGGGACCGTGGACATATTTTCCAGAGATTTCATCAGCGCCCCCTCCCGAGCAACTTATTAATCCCCGACACATGGGGGGGGGGCGGTACGGCAGGGCTTGTTTTATCCCGGTTCTGATTCATCCCCTCCGCCACTTCTGGGTGCCACCCTCGTCGGATACCCCCTTAATTGCGACCTCATATTATCCGCGCACCGCTTCATATCTATTTGTCAAAATAAATGTCTGATTTATGGAAATTTTCCGCCCCGGTGGGTCCTTCACCTATCGCTGTGCTGTATCTTTGTCGCCCCTCGAATCGCGTTTGACCTGTTTCGAGCGCCCTGTAAGTTCCTCATACGTTTTCTTGGCGGTGTCTCCATCCAATCTTTCACCACTACAGCCGTTGTTATTACTTATTATGGCGCTTATCAAACTCTACCTCAAGTGAAGAATTTCTACCTTATAAACCGTAAGCTTAACCGCTTTCTCGGTGCTACGAACCGCTACCTCGGTATTTATACAATGGAGCTTTCAGACCAAATCGACCTATTAAAAATGTTCGGTTGCATGAACCGAGGTTATGGTTTCTGACACCAAGGCCGTAATATAAATCGAATAGTAGGTCAATACATGTAAAACACTGTTTTTACCGTTCATTGGACTGAACTTTGTTTTTCTGTGTGCATATATTACTACATGGATGAACAATTTTTCATTTCATTTCACGACTATAAGCACTATTGAAAGAAGGGATGCCGTTGAGGGCCGAAATTGGCTCCACCCCAAGGACGGCCGGAATCGGACCTGTCCAGAATTTCAGTTTCTCTAGCTTTTTTGACAATAAAGGGTCTATATTTGACAAAAATAGGGTGGAGAACAGGTACATACAGTTCGGGCCACTTCTTAGTTTGTTGTTTTTTTTTTTATTTCCCTTTTTTCTCATTAAACAAAAACTATTGCCTTGAACGTGTCATTGAAGCCTCTCATAAAATACGAATCAGTAAGAGTGGGTTTAAAAATTTAAAAATTGAGATTCTTTAAGTTTTTTCACACCTAAAATCAACTTTTCAACCATACTGGAAATTAATATTGAAAATCAACTTTAGTGTGGTTTTTTTTAACCGTGAAATAGGTCGATCAATTCAGAAATTACTGAAGTAAGCTCTCGTGCTCTGGTTGAAAAACGATATCAAACTATATAAAAAAGATGTTTTTCTGGCTTCCAGATCCTTTTTTACAACAATTAATCCAATCTAAAGTATTTGATAACCAGCTAAAACCAATTTTTTTCGACGAATTGACCTTCTAAAATCAAAAAACACTTTCATCTAAACAATGTAGGGTAACTCCATTTTCGATCTTGGGAAGGTAAGAGTAAGACTGGGGAATGAACACCCTAGTATTTTACCAACAATTCTCTCTCGGTGGCTAAACAAAAGTTTATTGAAAAAAAAAAAAAAAAAAAAAAAAAAAACCTCACTCCTACATGCACCTTGCACGACTTAGGTAACATTCCAATGCGATTAGCATGAAATCAGAATTATCACATGATTGAGTCATAGAAAAGTAATTTTTCCCCACAGTTAGCAGCACGGAATCGAGACTAAATAAATCCTAAGCTCAATCGCAAACGATCCCCAGGGATTTCGATAGAGCGTTTAGTAAACAGGCGCCACGATTCCAAGACGCAGTCGAAGCATTAGCCGAAACGGGGGTGAATAAATAATGCGAAGCACGGTGGAGAAATTGGTCGAATTATCACCGATAAGCAAGAGCAAGATAAGACGGATACGAGGATCATGATCGATATGAGCGGTGGGCGGAAACTGTGGCGGAAATGATTGATTGATGGGCTCCTTCATTAGCTGTGATGATGATTGCCTATCCGTCATGGCGCATCCCTCCGCGTCGAGGTAGGGGAGGTGGAAAAGTCTTATCTTAGCGGGTTTCGGGGGTTGCGTTTCAGAGGTTTTATTTCGACGGCTGCGTTTAATTTTCCATTCTTTCTCCCTTTCATTGAGCCTTGGAATTTTTTTCTACAACAAAAATTATTTTAACCAGAAACAAAGTGTATCGTAGAAAAAAAGCGTAAAGTAAAAATCTTTGAGAACGGGAGAGGATGAAATTGTTAGGAAAGTGACTTTTCCATAGTAAGATTGTCTTTTTACCAAACCCTCTCGGTAAAATTTTTATTAACCTTAGATAACAAGCAAGATATGCGATCTAAAATGAAATAATTCAATTTGATTGCATGTTATTTCTCAAATAATTAATATATTTAGTCGTTAAAATGCCTTACTTCCTGCCACAATAGAAGAGATGAATCAAGTTAAGTCTCTTAAATCTATTATTACCTACGTATTAATAAACTAGGATCCTTATTTTTCCGAACATTCCTTACTTAATTTTGATTTACTAAACAGATAAAAATAACCAATGTAGGCGAGTTAAAGTGGAAAAGTTGCACCATCAAACCGTTGTTGCCAACACACTGTGCACTTGGAACCTGAAATAGGAGTTATTTTACTTGATAAAATAAACATTAGTTCAGTTTTTTTACGCTCTTTTTTTATTTTCAGGTTTCAATGGAATGCTCTCATATAAAACTCAGGGCAGCCCACAAATGATAATAAATATTTTGTATGATAATTTGTATCTTCCCAGTATCTCATTCAAATTTAAAAAGGGTGACTGAAACGCGATTTAACCTCTAAAAAACTTGCCCTTGATTAATTAGTTTCAAACACACTGTCACTCAAAAGCAAAGAAGTCAGTGGCAACGCGAGAAACATCGCCTATCGATTTTGTCCCATTTGAAATCACGGTAACGGTTCGATTGATGAGGTATTCGTTGGGAGGACCCTGATAATCGATTCAATTCCATTGGTTTAAATAAGAGATCAATCGATTATTTACAAAGCACGCCACGCGCCACGCTACTGAGGAAAATAGATGAAAAATCAGTCACCATCTAAGCGCTTCAAGAATGAAAGAGCACTTTGCAAGAGGAGAAGATAATAAATACCTGTGCTCAACTTAGACCGCGGTAAAAAAGGGTGAGATGGAAACAGATTGGATGCATTGCCATTGCTACTTAAAAGTAGATTTCCGTCATGTCAGACTACCTTACCAAAGAGAGCGTCATTCTAACCATAACATCGTTTATATAACTGAGAAAGCACGCACCTTAAATTCTTCTCGAACGAATTTATTTATTTATTTTTTTTTTTTAAAAAAAAAACAAAAATGGAAATATTATAATGATGGCCGAATTTCATTACCACTTACCTGCTCCCTTTACGATGTTACAGACTACTGTCTGATGTTACGTAATAATTTATTTTTTTATTGGAGACTTAGTCCATTTTCAAAAGTAATCTTTCTTCTTTGCTGGCAGAATATTCTGTCCAAATTTCAAGCCATAAAGTTGGCTCGCTCCGCCGAGAAAAAAATAAAAAGTAGCGGAAATTTTGGTACACCGTAATGAGGATACGTAGATTCGCACTTTTGCAATCGATATCTTATTCCGTAATGTAAAATCATAGAACTGGGGAAAGAAAAGAAGAGACAAAAGTCACATAAGTCTGGATGCATCAATCATCAGTTGGCCCATGGGTTAGCATGTAAATAGCCGTTAAATGATGCAATTTTTAGATGTGACATCTGTCTCTTCTTTTCTTTCCCCAGTTCTAACAGTATGTATAACGCGTAACGCACAACGTCTGAGGCACAAAGCTCCTCGAAGAGTTTGAACCGTTAGGCGGTCAGGAGACGCACCCCCTTGTTTGCATGAAGTGAGTTACTTTTAACCCTTCCCTAGGAGAAATAATAAAATAACCACCCTGTAGTCTATACCTATAGTTTTAAGTCAAATTTTGGCTGGCAACTCCGCGCTGAACCGAATGCATGTTTCATTTCTCCCCATTGGTTATACGCCTCATAATAAATCAGAAACACCCCCCGTCCCCCACGGCCGCGCTGCGTACAGGCATTTCATTTTAGTCGACTCGCTCTCTGGCTTTATGTCGGCGTCAGTTTCGCCGGCAAGTTAGGCAGCTCGCACGACAGACGACACGCCGCGTCAAAAACTGACTTGAATGATTGGAATCGAGCTCGATTCTCGATTGCGATTGATATTTGACTGGTATTTCGGGCAAAGCCGATTTGTCTTCGCTCACCCTCCGCCACGCCGCGTTTTCTAGCGTCTCTCCACCCATTGCTTCGGAACGTGAGATTGATGCGATTTATTTTTACTGACCCCATAGTTGTATTAAAAAGAGATAGAAATAAGGAGATGAACAATTTGTGTACAGGGTGCCATTAGCAGTTCAGAAATTGAGATTTTTTATTGTACTGAACTCATTGAACCATTTAAGTTGCAAGATATTAGAAATGTAAGCGCGTTGGTCCTTTTGCTTAGTGCGATCCAAATATTACAGGGTTTCAAGATTTTCCGCTCCGCGATCATCAACCTTTGAGAAAATCCACGCTGCCCTGCGGGCCGATTATTGAAATTTATAGACAAAGCTATAGATAAAGGAGACTAAAGGGATTTGGAGAGATCCTATCGGTGGAAGCGGGTGGTTGCAATGGACAAAGGAGGTAAGGTAACACAAACAGGGAGGTACACAAACTAACAGCAACCGACAAGACACTCTTTAGTTACTCCATCATTTTCCCCCTGAGTCTATAGGAACCACCAGTTTCAAACAATGGGATCGCTTCATCCTCACTATGTTTTCTATTTCTATCGCTTTGTCTATAAATTTCAATAATCAACCCGCTGCGGACGCACAGCCTCAAAAAAATGTTTTTTCGGAAGTCGTTAATGGCGAGTGACCTGCGTCAAAGCGCGGAGCATTTGCTTATCAAAAGATGATCAGCAGCGAAGCGGAGGAGAGGGTGAGAATTTACGGAATAAAAGACCAGTTTAGTCGCGCCTTTGCGTCGATTAAGCGATTAGCTCTCGCAAAAATGATCCCCAACCGGGCGCGGGAGCGGCTCTCTTTAACGGCGACGAGTGCAGCGGATCAAGTGTCCAACTAGAAAAAGGGTCCGAAGAAGGCGCACAGTGGGTCATCGAATTGGTCTTATACGTTCAGTAATTTAAAACACGTTTTTTTTTTTTTTTTTTTTTTTTTTTTTTTTTTTTTTTTTTTTTTTTTTTGGAAGGAATTTTATTAAAATATAACGTAACTACAACAAGTATTTCCTTGTATCTATGTACATGGTTTAAAACTAAAACTGAACGAATTGCATTAATTTTCATGCAATTATGATTGCAAAATCAGAAGACTTTTTTTTCAACAAAAGAGTCTCCGCTAGCTGCTAACCTTCTATGAAGGACCGAATTTTTTATTTGTTCATTTTTTTTAGATGGAAACAGTAAGTTTGCCATAATAATGTGTGCTTGATGATGTCTGATAAATTACAAAAATCGTCCGGGTACAGTTTTTTATTAGGAGCCCTCACTAGAGTTGAAGATTTATAGAAACAGAGAGCTTTACGGGGAAAAAAGAATCAAATCCCAACAATACTCTTGGCTGATTTTGGCGCCAGACATAATATGTGTACTTGCAGCAGTCAGAGGAACGGTTGAGTCTACTGAAAGAGTGCTTGGATCAGCTATACCTCTGGCTAATGTAACTACCCTTATGTCTGGCTCCAAAATCAGCCAGGAGTATAGTTGGGATTGGTATACATTTTTTTCAGTGATACAAACTGGCTGCATGAATATAAGAACTCCATTGATCGCTCTGGTGACAAAACAAAACTAAATGGGTCGTACAATTTTCTCGTCGACATTCGCAACACAATCAAACATCAAAATTTGTAAGCCACCTGAGAAATGCACGTTTCCGAACAATACAACGGCCAGGGAAAGCGTGAGCTCAAGACGGCAACACTTGCAGATACAACTATTCGTGCTCTGTGAATGGTTTTGTTGCCTATGCAATGAAATGGAGGCGCACCGTCTTTTATAGGTATCAAACTGCGTGCGCAGAGCAACACGACCGACGCGAAAGGCCGACGTTTTACTTTGAGCAATTTGGTTTTTCAGCTCTGCTATTTCTCACACCTGAAAATTTGTTTGGCTCATGAACGTCAAACAAAGCTCACCATCCTCCTGCTGGTAGATAGATCGACAGCCGAAAGAAAGGTGATGACTATAGTTGCCTTCAGGCTCACTACAAGGGTGGGGTTACTGAGTTCCCGGTGCCGGGACTCGTGACACACCACTTCGAATTCACATTGAGAAAGTGAAAAAATTACCCTGACTATTTCGCAAAAGGTCAATAAATTTTCGAAAACACGCTGGGGCACTGTAGAATTGTTCTTATTTCTTTGAAGATGTCTATCTATTTTCAAGATTTTTGGTATACAAATTCTTTTTTGTATGTGAACAAACTTTTCTCCTTAAAATTAACGAGCATTTATTTACTGTATTTACCGTATCTTTATTCTAATCTTATTGATTTTCATGACATTATAAATTGTTTTTCTGGTGTTATTGGGGCGGGGGGAGGGGACCCGGGCCTTAAAATTGGTACCAAGACCCGAGATGGGATGTGGCAGGTCTGGCTGCCTCATAATTGTCTACAAGTGATTGTTGAATCCCCGAGAGTAAAAGTTTCCACCTGTTGCCAAGAGGTTAGTGAAAGGTTTCCCTTTACTTCTAATCTCAATTTCTGGTCCCTTTCTCATCAATCCTAAATTCTATGTATTTTATTCATAACCTATCATGTAAAAAATGCACCATTTGCCACATTCCATCTGAATCAGTAGCCAACTGTGCGCCTGGGAGCTATGGACACGAGGCATAAGGTTCTCGAGTCGTCATGGAGCGGGAAATGACAAATGATGCCGTCTCAAATTAACTCGGCCCGGCGCATCGCTCTTCCCCTAGTTATTAGCGGTACGGAAATATTCCCCGCGAAAGTATTAGGCGGGTATTAGCAAGTGTTGCTGCTCCTGCTCTTACGGGGGCCTAGTTTCGGAAGTTCTTCCCTTTCACTGTTGAGGGTGTGTCACGGTTAGTCATTTCGACCAGATACCCGGCCCTGGCGCCCCGCTCGACTGTGTCTCCCGTCCCTCTCCGCCCGGACAAAAAATTCATTATTCACGTGTTTCGCCCCGCGACAATGCTTTTGATTAAATCACGTTTCTTTGTCAAAAGATGAGATATCGAGGCTCGACCTCTTCCGTCATCACTCGTGTAAATACACCGCCATCGTTTTAAAAAACTCTCCGTCAATGCCACACTGGAAAAAAAAAACACATTGGATCTAGAGTCCAGACTCCTGAAAACATTGACAAGAAAAAATACACTTAATTCAATCAGATTTTTGCTTAAGGTGATTCGATGGACGCCATATTTTGTGTTAGAACGGCATGCGATATATCGCATCAATTGGTTCCATTTATTCAGCTACTCGTCATTTTTTTCCAATTTTGAGATCGCAATTCTGTTGTCAGGAGACTAAAGCACTCACTTACCAATTTTAGCAAAGAAATTCAACTTAATAAAGGCGTGGTTTTTTTAGAGAGAAAATATCGCGTTTGAGTGCAGTTTCGATATCAGTATCGAATGCGATGTTTTCTCTCTGAAAAAACCAAACCTTTATTACGTTGAATTTCTTTGTTAAAATTGGTAAGTGATTGCCTTAGACTCCTGACAACAGAATTGCGATCTCAAAATTGGAGAAAAATGACGAGTACCTGAAAAAATGGAACCAATTGATTCGATATATCGCATGCCGTTCTGACACAAAATATGGCGTCCATCGAATCACCTTAAATCAAAAGGAAATCCACTCAAATTAAGAGGCTTGGTTCTTGATTTAAGCAAAAATCCGATTGAGTCAAGAGTATTTTTTCTTGTCGACGTTTTTAAGAGTCTGGACTCTAGATCCAATGTGGTTTTTTTTCAGTGCACCGCGGCGCTGGCAAGTAAATCAGTGGCGTGGCGTAAATAATCGATTATCGATATCTCGCCATTTGAAGCCATGGTAAAGAATCGATTATTAAGGTGTTCGCTGCGAACACCCTGATAATCGATCTTTTTTCATAGGTTTACATGGCATAACAATCGATATATCGCAATTCACGCCACGCCACGCCACTGAAGTAAAAGTCATCGCTAGGTTTTTCAATATCCATTCCTAGATATTTCCGATCAGTCCCATTATGATCTCCCATTCAAACGATTTTTTCCAGAAGATTATAATAAAGGTGTGACACTTTCTTTCAAAATGTAGTATTAACTTTTAACTAAAGAGATAACCTAACTTGTTTAGTGTCAAAATCAGGGAGATCCGCGAAATCCAAGCGTCCCTTGCAGCGAGCTGATTGTTGAAATTGATAGACAATGCTATAGACAAAGAGGATAAAAGGGATGTGGAGGGATCTTATTGATGGAAGCGGGTGGTTTCAATGGACAAAGGAGGTAGATGAAAGACTGACTAACTGCAACCCACGAGAGTCCCTGCAGTTAGTCCATCCTTTTCTCCCTTAGTCTGCAGGAACCACTCTTATTTCAACCAACAGGATCGCTCCATACTCCCCATATCTTCTTTGTCCAACGCTTTATCCATCAATTTCAATTTATCAGCCCGCAGAAGCACTTGATGGCAAAAATTACAACCAGAAGTGCCCATCCTCTGTTTCAATATTTCCTTTTCTTTGAATGTTTCATTATTGATCGTATGAATAAAAATTTGAAATCAGATTATTCTAATTTGTTATGATGACGCAGAATGTTTTTTGATAGGAAAGGAGGCAACTCGTGATGGGAGTTTTCAACAGAAATCTGTACCTAGGTCGAAGATTGGACCGGACGAGTCAGTTTTCTGCTGTCTAGTTCAACTTATTTTCAGCGGTAATTCCCATATTTTACAAGATGCGTTTACTACGAATCGTAAAATCGTTGGGAGAGGTTTATTGGCGGTATTTCAAGAGATTATTTCTATTCCCTCCCGATAGGAGACCGGAAGTTAGAGTCCAGTCCAGATTACTCTTCGTGAATAATAGATAGAGGAAGGTGCCCGGAGAACTGCGGCCATTAATAACGAGGAAAATTCATTGAAAATTAGACCAGGTTTTTGATTGGTGGGGTCGTTTCCTCGGGGGGAGGAGGCGGGTTCTTCTGCGGAATAAAGGACAGTCTTTATGAGTATTTAATGAGCCCGCGAAGTGACCCGGTAAGTCGAGAGGCGTGGATGCCGTATAGGGCGTTTAAGTATTTTAAGGTAGATGATGCATAGGCAGGTGTGGTTTTGTTCTTATGTCACATATCTATGATTGGTTGTTACAGAAATATAGACATGGTGATATTGAAAGTTCTTCATTGATCAGTGCGTTAGATGAGGCGCTTAGAGGGCAAAGCATCAATGCAGTTTTTGAAAAAAATGAGATATTAATAATTTTAACAAAAAGTATAATGTGTTCTTTGAAAAATTCACGACTAAAATCTAATTTTTAAGCGGCAATAAGTGAGTTGGAACTTCCTTTCCGCCATGAGGCTTCATGTAATTTTGAAACTTTGAACAAGTATTTCTTGAAATAGCAAACATTGCACTTATTCGCTTTGTCCTCCAAGTCCGTAAATTATAAGAATGTGTTATCTACTTCTTTCTTCTTTTTTCATTTTTACCTCAAATACCTACCCTTGAAGGGGAACCTCACGCTTGCTGGATCTTAGAGTCCCATCCACCCTCAGTCCCAGATCAAGCTAGCCCCCCTGCCCCCGGTAACCATTGTTTGAGACCATCAAACTTGGGTCACCTGGCCGGAGATGGAACTGGATACCTCCCGATTATAGAGCAAGCGCTACAACCACTACACCACAGGAGGCCGACAAAGGGGCAAGCAGAGATTGAGGATAAAGAGAAAAAAAGAAAAATTCAATAATATTATTGTATGTGTATATTTTATTTAATTCGTTAATATTATTATGGCAACTCTTTTATCTTAAAACTAAGTTTGTTATGGAATTAGGAAAATGTCACCTTTGCCATGGCAACCGCTATTTCTATGCAGAGGTTGTGATGCACCATTGAACCGCACCGGCTAGAGTACCAAGTCAAGTGTTGCGCCTTCATTCCATTCCATAAGCAACACGAGTGACAATCGAGGACGAATAGGTAAATTCATGACACTGTATTTTGACAAAATTTTTCAATTGGAGCCACTATATCTGGCTCATTTTAGAAACGATGCGTCATCAGTTTCTCTGCGTGCGTGCAAAATGAAGTCCATACAGGATTACACCCAGAAATAGGATATTTTTTTTAATGAGGAACGGTTTTCTTAGAAGTTTTTCATTGCGCTGATACAATACTCCTGCAGCACCAATAGTCCAGGCGCCTGGTAGCTAAAAATGAGGCTACCTGGAATTTTGGGTACACAGCGATTTTTTTGGCCTACTTTATGTTTTTTGGGTCGCTGAATCTGAATCTGAAGTTTACGCACGCGTATCTGGTGAGCATTTTCCGCTATTTTGAAAAAATGGCCTAAAAATGCCTTTTTTTGCGGTTTTTTTGATATAGCGGCTACGGATGAGGAAAAGTTCCGGATTTAGCTAATGTTTTGAATAGCTGACATAATTTGGAAGAAAATGGTATATACATATGTCATTACAGTTTAGTTTTTTGAATGTAGATTCCAACATTTATTCTATCCACTTGTATCTCTAGTTTCCTCGTGTGACCATTTAAAATTTCTTTACCCTCTCAAAATATGAATATTTTATAATTGATTTTACCCATTTGTCTCGTGTAACCATTTAAAATTTCTTTATCCATTCAAAATATGTATATTATATAATTGATTTTACCCATTTTTCCCCGCTTCGTTTTTACTTCAACTCTTTCTCTCTCTCCCCCTCGTGTATTCTTCCTCCTTTGCATTCTTTTCTTCTTACTTTAATTTTATCAAATTTTCAATGTCCATTCTTTATGATGCTGAAAGACACTGACTCTTCTCTGAGAATTATTCAACCATTTCAATTTTCGGTTGGGTTTTCTCCATTATTTTCTTTTGTGTAAGAAAAATCAATCTGGCAATACTCGGTCTGGAGTAATATGATTAGTAATGGGGGAGGTAGGAGGTAGTTTGGTCAGCGGCTAATCTCTTACATTATTCAATTTCAATACGGTCCGTCTCCCAGCTCGGACTCCTAGCTCGGGGCTTTCGGGCAAGATGTGCACGACATTAATTGTCTGCCGCGTCTCTAAGTAAGATTTCATGTCCGACCCAGTTTCTGTCTCTGTTTTCTTAACAACTTAGAGAATTCACACCATCATCAACGGTTTCGGGCGATTATTTTTGATTCGTTAGAGTCTTAGTTAGAATTGGTTTCTGTGAACCAATGGTCAAGAGGAGACTACTTACACTAATAATTCAGATACAATTAAGGGGTAAAATAGTCTCCTTGCTTCTCATCAACCGATTCATAAAGTATTGAATTACGCCAAGGAAATTGTAAGAAATATCTTGTACATTCACTATCATTAACTTATTTTCTCGGTTTCATTCAAAAAATTTTGATAATCATATAGTATGCAATCTAATCTGTTATAAGGTACCTTACTTTTCGAGGGAAGATTTTCTTTAGCTTTTTACAAGTACATGGAAACATGCATTTGAAGATCCACCACACATAAGACAAACGGAACCAAAACAACATGAAAAGCGAGCGAGGGAAAGGACATGCGACGATGACGGCGCAGAGATACAACTATTCGTGATTTATGGATGTCCGTGTTGTATCTAAAAAATTGAAGGCGCGATGGCGCAAGGTGTGAACCCGCAATGCTGCGCTCCATGCTGCTAATGATAAGTTGTTCAGATACATGAGAAAAGTTTAAAAAACGAGGCCCGGTTACGTCTCTCTTATCTTCGGCTATTATGCCACTCTATCCCCCCCCCTTATTTGACTTCTGACCCTTTCTGTAGGATAGATTTGTAGACCTATATGTAAAGCTCGTTTGGGAATCACGCGGCCCACTTTAACATCGTTTCTCATGCAGGTTTCTAGAGCGCACACCATCTTTTCCACCCACACATAGTTCTATTTGGTAGAAATCTAGAAATACGTCCAAAGAAAGTTAGTTAGGTGTAATCGAGCCACTGATTGCCACATCCCTCGCACGATTGACACGAACAATTTAATATAATCAAATAGAAATATCTGACAACCGTGGGAGTTATGAAGATGTCGGTGTACCGAAGACGCTCGACTATTACAAATCACGCTTTGAAGTGCTAATCAGTTTCAATGGGCGGGTATAAGCAGAGCACACTCCTGCCCGCAATGGCGGATAGGGAAACTCGGGGCCGTGGGGGAGGGGAGGGGGCTTCACGGTGCAAACGGCCTGTGTTAACTTATAATGAACCTGAGTTTGAGGAGCTTGTCATGAATATTTAGACGCCAGATTCCCACACCCGCCATATTGGATGCTCACGCTGGCTGGAGACCCCCTTCTTCCCCTCATACCGAAGGTAGAAGGGTAGGAGTCTTAATTTGAGTGCATCTCTGCTCTGCAAATTGCATATGCTCATACTACAGACTTCTCGTTTTAATTTATGAAGCTCCCAGAAGGAGCTTTTGTTTCATATGTGGAGTAAAAAGAGTAGTCGTACAGGTATTATGAGCCACCCCTCTTCTCTTCATAAGTTGAGGGTGTCATTTCAAAAACAAATTGAATGTGTCTCGGATGCAGGAAATCAGTAAAGTTTTTTGTAACAATTTAAGTAAAGATACTAAAATACATTACAACATTACTTACATTGTACTGTGATACATTGCATCTTTTGCTTTATTTATGATAGATTGTGAATGTTGTACTGAAGGATAACAGCCTCCAAAAGAAAAGTTCTGAAGACTGAAAATTTCAAATAATTTAGTCCAAATTCAAAGTATTGAATCCAATAGAAATACAATAGAAGAGCTCCCTTTAACATTATTTAAATTTTCAACATTTACTATTTAGGTTTTTATATATATCATCTGTATTGCCTTTGAAAAAAATACTGAATAGTATCCCACAAAGAAGTGCTTCACATAAGTGTGCCTCTTGAGAAAAAAATATGCTCATACATCTTTTTTCAATGTTGAGTTATGACTAACACAGTTTAGTCGGACAATTTAATTTCCAGTATTTCAAGGAAAAATGCTTACTGTTCTTATATTTTCAGTTAAATTTTTGAGTTGATCTGGAAAATGAGGCTGCATTTTCTGTAGGGACAGTTTTTCTGAGAAGTCCAAAACCATCACAACAAATGAAGAAATTAATACGTTGAATATACTAAATCTAGATCCGTTTTCAAGCACTGAAGCTCTTGATTCAGGAAGTCAAATTTTGGTTCCGGTATCGGAGCTTTCATTACCTGAAATCGATTTAACAATCTTCACTTAAGTGAATTGAAGTTTTGTGGTCAGAGGATCATTAATTTGTTCAAAATTACTAAGAAGCAGTTATGCCTGAAATGAAAATTGTAGTGAGGTAATCGAAATGAAGTTGATTTTATTTAACGAACGTTATCCCTTCAACTATAGCTGACATAAAAAAATAACAGATTTACGGCGCAGTGATTACAGCTCTCAGGGCGTGGTATAAGGGTAAAGAAAGCTCACAACTTGATAGAGGAGGGCCTGGCAATAATTTAAAGGCTCGCCAGTATTTTACCAATACACCCTCTCTGAAATCTTAAGTCGCACTCTGAAATAGAGGTGGCTATCGCGATAACTCACACACACTGCCACGCAGAAGTGGTGCAGGGGTTGTCGAGCAATTAAGAGTTAGTGCGAAGTTAGTTAGTAGCACGAAGATTCTGAAAATTACCCTTCGCAATGGAGAGACATATTGTTATGCTAGAATCTCCCGGAATTGCTTTGTTACGTTTCAGATAGCAGAGATTTAGTGCGTCGTAAAAATGTATATGGAGTCCGTCCACTTGATCTAGGAACTCTTATTTACTGAAATTGGTGCGGAATATGGTCGTTAGTTTGTAGGAATGTTTCGTTTGCAGCTGAATGAGGCTTATATAGTTTATATAACTCCCCACGTGAAGATTTTTGCTCAGAACTGGCACTGACTTTCTTTATAGTCCTGTTAATTCGGACCCTATTAATATATCAAACAAAAATCTGTTTGACCAAAATCTGTCGAACAAAAAATTGTGTGGAAATAACGAAAATTTTTATTTTATTTTTAACGTGAATTGCTTTTCATATTATGTTTTTCTTATCTTAAAGTTGTTTTTCTGTGCCCCGCCGGATTTCAACATATTTTATTTTAGGAACTATTAGGTGCTTTTCTCAAGATAATCCCGTCTTTCACCGTAAATCCATACTCCATAAAGTTCTCATCGACAAAATATAAAAGTGAATAGTGAAATAGTGAAAAAATGAATGCAGAAGTGCATTGAAGACAGCAGAAGCCTTTTTGAATTTACCTAATAATTGCTCTACTTCTAATCACACAAAATAGCGAACAATTTAAACATGTTCTAATCCATCTTACCTTTATATTCCTGCACTTGACTTATGGAAGATTTAGTCACAATCGATTAAAAAGTATTGAATAACTTCATGCATAGTTTCAAAAATGTTAACTTTCCCATATATTTGAATATACAAGTTTTGCCCTGTTATTTACTTTTCAGTGATCGAAGCGGATTGTTCCGATTAAAAATAAATTTGAAAATATGAGAGCAAAATGTATTGTCACGTCCAATTCCAGCGGGTCGATTGTTGAATCGTTATCGAATGCTTCTGATCGATATATCCCTATCTTAACAATGCTATATATCGATCAAGGTCATTCGATAACGATTCAACAATCAAGGAGCAGCGGGTCGATTGTTGAATCGTTATCGAATGCTTCTGATCGATAAATCCCTATCTTAACAATGCTATATATCGATCAAGGTCATTCGATAACGATTCAACAATCAAGGAACAGGGCCGGATTAAGGGGGTGGCCACATGGGCCGCGGTCCATGGCGGCAAAATTTAGGGGGCGGCAAATTTTGCAATCTTTTTGAATGTAGGTATCAAAAAAAGAGAGGAAAAAACCGGATTCAGAAAATCAATTACAAACGAGAAAAGGCGACAAAATCTCTCATTTCCTGAGAGTATAAGTATAGTAATTTGTAATTTTGTCGTCTTTCGGTGATACAAGAGACAACACCTTTAATTGGACTGCATTTTGCAATTTGGAACTATAAATTCTAGCCCGGTTTAAAAACAACGTATGTGCCATTAGTTTCCCTATGCACAGAAGTGTTTTTCCAGAAGAGCCAGAATTTATAGTTCCAAATTGCAAAATGCAGTCCAATTAGTCGAGTTCAGAGAGAAACCAATCACGCAATTTGACCTGGAGTGGAGCGGTGCGGCGGTCGGCATGAAATGCATAGCGCCTACAAGACTGCATGAATACTTCACGCATTGCGTCAAACACACTGCGGTCAGCAGCAAGCGGCCTGAAACGCATAGCGTCTACAAGACTGCATAAATACTTCACGCATTGCGCCAATACAGTGCGGTCGGCGCGGCGGTGGAAGTTAAAATTTTTAACCAGATTTATGTTTGTTCTTTCATAATTTTTCCGTTCGTCTTTTATAAATGAAAGGCCTTGTCCAAACAGGGATGGGTTTAAGAAACTGAACTTTTGTTGGTGTTGACAGGGCTTTCACAAAAAATGTGCCCAACACAAGTAAACGCGTCTCATACACCCCTCCCCTACCGGCATGTTCACTTGATGGTTTTTATAGATCGTATTCAACAGATCACAGATTATATTGATATCGATTGGTTCAATATGTAACCACAGCCTTAAAAATCAATTTAGAAATTGGAGTTACGGGGTCTTATGTGATCGAATTTTTATTCTCTCCAGTACCAAATGGCAATGAAAAGTGAAATTGTTGGGAATTTTATCAATTTCAGCTTTTCCAAATTAAATCCTAAAATTTTTGTTTGAGGTTATGTTCTATTGTTTTGAACCAAACGATACATCGAACCACTGTCATAATACGATCTAATGATGTTTCAAAACGAATGATAAGGGGGCGGAAAAATATAGGCGGCCCATGGGCAGCAAGTAGGTAAATCCGGCCCTGTCCAATTCATGTATTTAAAAACAAAATACTCCACAAGTAATATCAAGAATATTTAAAGTAATGCATGATTCTTCACCATTTGCAATGTTCCTGGGTTTACAATTTTTATCAAATTAAAGGCACATGTTTCTGTTCTCTTAAGGTCTGATAAAAAAAACTTAAAGCACATTAAAAAGTCGTCCGAATTTCCTTCGAGACACATGTCAGTGTCGAGAATTCCAGTCCTGATCCACGTGCGCTCTTATCAACATGTCCCCAAACATCAACGCCATCAACTCACAATCAGTTGTTAAACGCGAGGCGGAAATCCGTTAATCAAGCTGCGGAGTGTCAATTTAATTTTCGTTTGTTTTCTGAAAACTCAGCTCGTTTTAGTAAGTACCGCACAATTGAACCGTACCGCTCCCTCTTTCAAGTTGATGCCTCACTGCTAAACATAATTTAAGTACAGCATTGTCAAATTCAGGCTTTTGGTATGATTACATTACAACAAGAACACTGCTTAGTTGGTTTAATGCGTAGAAAATTCAGCGAAAACTTCCTTTTTTGCTAATGTTCATGTCTCGCTTAACCGCCTGGTATCTTATCCTGGTGCACTCCAATGAAATCAATCAATAGAGGATTTGCAGGTGTCTGAAATTTGATGAATTTCATGCTTAAATGGAAACTCCTGAGTGAGCTGAACACGAGGACACCCTTGGTTCATTATTTTAACAATTATCCGAGAAAATATGACAAAATGATCTAATCTGCTAAAATACGTGTGTTTAAATGCGGGAAATGCCGCCAGATGACGTTACTAGGCGGTGCATTTTCTCACTTTTAAATCTATTTTTATACCATTTCCCATATCAAAAAAATTATAAAAAATACTGTGAAATCAGCTCTTTAAGCACTTTCAGATGAAGCAATAAAAATATTGCATGAAAATTCTCCATTTCACATAAGTGGCTACGGGCTATGCAATGACAAAAATATTCGCTGAGAAGTGCATTACTGACCGGCATATTATCAAGACCGCAGTCATTTTATGCAGGATCAACCCTCGAAAGAAGCGAGTGAAACCCCATAAAAATGGAATACACGAAACCTCCTCTCTCCAGCCCTCCCTCTTTTAATTTTCTCCCACCCTCGGATGCATCCCCACGGCTTGGGAAGATTACGCAAAGACAAGGAATGGCGGTATCGGCAGAACGTTTAAAATGATTAAAACTTCGAATAAAGCGATAAAAAAGGAAGCGAGAGACAAAAAAAAGATACATAGCGCTCGATTTCATAAACATCGCCGTGTTCCGAGCCGAGGGGGAAAAAGGGGGGTGAAATATTTTGCTTCAGCATAAATTTTCGAGGTTCGGTTACCCGGCACCCTTTTTTGAGCGCAAGGGGGGCAGAGGGGCGGCTTATCGCTCGCGGAAAGGGTGAATATTGCCGAGAAATCATTTTCCCGATATTTTTATTTCCGGCGTCGCTCCCCCGATTTTCGGCGGGGACTTTTATAAGCGTGTGCTTGGCAGGAGGAGGGGGAGGGTGGAGAGTGTCACGGTTTCCCTCTTCTTCGGAACGTCGCCCCGGTCGCTCTCGTATCATAACAACTTGAGTCGAGCCATTTAAAGTTTCCCCTCTGAGCTTCTTTCCTCCCCTTGAGCTGATACATGAGACTGAGCCGCGTTTTCTTTTGCACGCAGGACATGTGACTTCAAGACCCTTCTCTCCTTATTGTGTAGGAAAAGCCGGTCAAGGGACCCATACTGCCGTGCTAAGGAAGAACGCCGTATGAACATTCGAGAGTTGTCAATTCTCCCTTGATAAAACGCGTGTTTTCGACGCAATTTAAACATATTTTTCCTCGAGATTTTCAGATATTCTACATTAAATTGCATACGAAACTGTCTGAAAATTTTGGGGGGAAATATTGACAATTTTCCCAATAAATTCAGTTTTTATCGAAAGAAATTCGGCAACGTCCGAAGGCTCATACGGCGATCTTCCTTAGCATGGCAGCATAGACGGTTTTATACGGCATAGACGGTGCATATGCACTACACACTTTTATTGATATCCACACCCATGCTCACGCAAATTGGATCATATTTTTGCACTCACAATCAGAGATGGAAAATTTTGGGGATGCATTAGCCTTAATGCGACTAAAATGTTGCCCAAATTCTTCAGCTAAACAGCTAGGCTCTTTCTAAAAGGGCTCAATTAATATAGCAGTGACCGATTTCCTTAACGTTATCCACTTTAGAGATGACTCGCTTAGGCCACCCACAGTTACTGTCGGTTTCAGATAGGATAAGTAGCCGGGCCCAAACCAAACAGTCGCTGCACAAAAGCACTGTTGACTGTGATTACAAAGCCAAAGCGAGTGGATTTACCTTTGGCCCACACCCCGGAGTACAAAGCCATAGAGCATGAGTCAGAACATGAGACGACACGGACTCATCACGTATTAATAGTGGCCGAAGGCTACTTCTTCCCCGAATTCTGTTTGTGGCGACTGTGAGCCAATCCCGTGAGATCATCGAGTTGCTGGTCCGTTTGCTCATCGCACATAACTCCATCGTCTTCCTGCATTGTAACAGTTGCCTGCGTAAGCAACAGTTGCTTACGAGGAGCCAACGATTGGGTTCAACGGAACAACTGCTGGCGCTTTCCGACTGGAGGAAGCAGAATTGACACGAGGTGGGTTTGGATGTGCAGGTTCGGCTCATTGCTACTTCGCCGTCAATTTTCGCGGTAGGCCAGCAAATTTGTGTGCTGCGCTAGCCATCTACAAAGACGAGAAACTATGATTAACATAACCGAATCAACGGTGTTCTACATTAGGGTGTAGCGAAAAAAACTTTTTTTCGCGCATGACATTCGCTACCCCTGGAAAGTATGTGGTTGGTGCATAAAAGAGCCCACAAAAAATTTCAGCCACCTACGATGACCGGAACCACTGCCACTTTTGTGTCAAAGTTTCGGATTTTAGGCGAAAAATCGCTAAAAACGCAACCCGCAACACATTTCTCGAGGGTTGTCCCGGGGGGCTTGGGGGGTAAATTTAAACATTTTCAGGTAGATTCGACACTATATGACAAGTAATTTCAGCATTAAAATGTCCTATTGCTGATTAAAATAAGGGAACTTATCTTAAAATACCGTAGTAAAATCCTATTATTTTCAGTAAATCGGTGTTCTCGAACTATTCGTTTATTTCATTCAAAGTAGTGATGTTTCTGATTTTGATCACTCTTCTACATGAAATAACCCTTAGAGTATACCACGGGGAGGTATCGGCTTAGCAAAATGACACCCCCCCCCGCCTCACACACATCCAACTTTAGGTGGGGGCAGTCTTAAGTCATATCAACAACATTGAAATCTACTACCTCACGCTGAGGCATTATTCAGGCTCTGCTCAACGTAGTTGCTCTAATAATTAATCCATGTCTATTCTTTACGCCAATTACTGATGCTGATGCTTCTGTTACTAATTTAACACAACTTTCAACCAATTGTTGGTGCCATGGTAACCCAAAAATTTTTCATCTTCCAATACGCTCACGAATTTCTCGATATTGGCCATTGAGGTTCGGACACATCGGTGAGAATGCGGAGTATCAGGTATTGGAAGGGTTCCATCGACGAATTACCATCTCAACGTCATCTTTCAGCCTCAAAACTGATTTTTTAATCTGCAAATCGTCTCACACCATTGTGATCGCTGTAAGAGCTATTCTGTTTTTCAACCATAGGAACTAATCTCAAAGCAAGTAATTGAATCCTTGTATTAACATTGCTAATCATTATACCTACAGCATATTTGCGAAATTTGCAAAGAAACCATTGGTTTGAATGACATTTTTAACCGCAAATGACAACTTGGGTGATAAATAGTTTGCCGTAAATGCTTAAATGCACCGCGATTTCTACCATGCATGGAGTGGCGGGGCGTGAATGATCGATTTTCGATATTTCCCCATTAAAAGCTGAGGTAAAGAATCGATTATAAAGGTGTTCGTTGCACACCCTGCTATCGATCCTTTTCCATAGGTTTAATGCCAGATCAATTGATACATCGCAAAACACGTCACGCCACTGCATGAATGGACTTTAATGCAGACCCAGCATGCTGATTCATAATCTCATATTATGAATGTTACTCAAATTAGTAATTTTCCGACGTTCATATTTTCAAGTCAATTGATCGGAACATTTAATATCATTTTTTATGGCGAGCCATATTTTTAACATTTACTGCTAATTTCCGTTCAAAATTTTGATTCAGATTTCCGGTAGATCCAGTTCAATGCTTTAAAATTGTGCAGCAGCCGACCAAGTTGGCCGAGTGGTCAGCGCGTCTGAATCTATGTAAGAAGACCTTCGGTTCGAATCACGTGATTAATAAGGGTGCCAAATAGCCACGTTTTAATAGAACTGGCGAGTGAACTTGCTGAAACAGATTCCCTTCAGTCATAATGCATGGAGATTTAACAAGCAGGAAGCTCCAACGCATTCGCGTCGGAGAGCGGCTCTGGCGACAGTAGTTGTAGTCAAGAATGAGGGCCTAGACACATTTTGTCACTGATGTACAATCCGACAACTGTCGATTCATGTTTTGTAACTTAGCAGATTTACGTAGCCGGTGTATAAATGTGTATTGGCCCTTGATATGCAGAATGCATGGCACTATCACTTGTTGTATACTTTTAATTTTGAAGGCTCTTTGGAGGTCCGCATCCTAAAAAATCTCTCCCACAGTATTTTTTTTAACTTGTCGTTGTGATTGGGCGCCAATTTCTTTCAATTGAGTGATCATCTTCTTTTTTTGTCAAATAACTAGTTTGTGCAACAATAAGACTGAAACTGACTGTAACTGAAATTTTGTCTTTTTAGATATTTGGTTATTTTGTATTTATTAGATTGTATATTTTCACAGCCCTGTGATAAGAAACTTTGGAATGCATGGTTGATAAGTCGTTTAGCGAGGCTGCAAAAAATTTGCATTTTTATATCTGAAATTGTAGGCAATGGTTTTGAATATCGAATTGCGATATATTACACGGTTAAGATAGGGCTATATGTCTTGTCGTAAGCGGCGACATAGAGTCGATGTCATTTCAATAATCGCCCCGATGGCCACGGTAGTTGTTAGACGTTTACGGTTTCCTTGGTAACCTTTGTTTGCTATCAGCTGATATCGAGTAATATGACTAGGAAGCTCCAACCCAGTGGTTGGAGCTTCCTTAACCGCGAAAACTTTAAAATTCAAATTTTCAAATTTTGAACGTAAAGTACATTTTTTCCATCACGAGATTAAAGCACAGACAAGTTTTGAATTATTGACTGTATCACCATGATTCCAAAAATACACTACACAACATAGCATTGGCTAACAATAAAACAATATGCAATAAAATAAAGTCATGACAAGGAACATAGCCGAAAATGGCGCCGATTCCCATCAACCAACGCGCGGTCTCTCCAATGTAACATGGTCCAATGATACTCCCCAGCTGGGACCGTCCGGAATAGCAGCTCTAGTGCAAGCACCAGAGCCGCTAAAAAGCCGGAGAGCAATTTTGAGGATACTGTGGCCGTTTTGGAAGATGAAAAATTTTTGGGTTACCATGGCACCAACAATTGGTTGAAAGTTGTGTTAAATTAGTAACAGAAGCATCAGCATCAGTAATTGGCGTAAAGAATAGACATGGATTAATTATTAGAGCAACTACGTTGAGCAGAGCCTGAATAATGCCTCAGCGTGAGGTAGTAGATTTCAATGTTGTTGATATGACTTAAGACTTCCCCCACCTATATAGTGTGATAGTGTCGAATCTACCTGAAAATGTTTAAATTTACCCCCCAAGCCCCCCGGGACAACCCTCGAGAAATGTGTTGCGGGTTGCGTTTTTAGCGATTTTTCGCCTAAAATCCGAAACTTTGACACAAAAGTGGCAGTGGTTCCGGTCATCGTAGGTGGCTGAAATTTTTTGTGGGCTCTTTTATGCACCAACCACATACTTTCCAGGGGTAGCGAATGTCATGCGCGAAAAAAAGTTTTTTTCGCTACACCCTATTCTACATGCATGAAATCTTAATAATTATCTGTGGCTACCCAACATACGCCATCCTACAATCTATGAACCATCTATATAAAAGGTCTACTCTTACATTCTCCGGGAAGAGGGAACATCCAAAGCACCATCATGTCTCATTTACAAAAAACAGAAGCGGACTTATTCACATATTGACCGATGAGAGCCAGACACAACGCCACAAAGTCGAAAACAACGCTTTGAATGCAACTATTCGAGCTCGATGGATGTCCATGTTGCATATGCAATACATTGAAGGCGAACCAATTGCAATCGAAGCGAGCGATGATCAACAGTAAAGTGTGTAATCAGTGATGACATTTTATGAACAAAAAAACTTCTTCTTCTTCTTCTTCTTCTACTAACGACTAGGGCATGGCCCTGTTTGTCAAGCCTTCGAGTGCCGAGCACAAAATATTAAAAATATAATAATTATCTGTAAAGATTCGTCAAGTCAATAAAACAAATAGCAACAGGAACATTCGATCATCTTCAGGAGAAGAGAGCCAGCTGTGTGCCCATCTCTTAGACGATCGTCCAGGCAGTCTTTTCCCTATGGGTTGTCCAGTCATACAAACTTTTGCCAGTCTCTCTTCATCCACTCTGTCAACGTGCTCCGACCACATCTTTCTCCTCATCCTAGTCCACTTGGCTACATCTTAAACATCATTTAACTACATCTACAAAAAAACACCCTCACAAAAATTAAAAACAAAATGTTTTGATAAGGCAATAATCATTGAAAATAAAAACTATACAGACTATACTAACTACTCTACCCACACCCGAATCTTCTCAATCGAGTCTCTCGATCGTATGGGAAGATCCATACATTAAAAATGAATGGTTGATACCTCGTTTAAAAACCGCAATTTCTAGAATATAGTTTATTTTATTCTATTTCAACACACATTAGTGTATACAAATGCCACATGTTTGTGGCTCAACATACCTAACAATAAACCCCTCCAAAATTTACATCATAATTATCATTGCAGATGTCATGTAGTGAATAATAGGTCTTTCCAACTAGCGAGATTTTTGGGCCCTTCAGAAAATCACGCACTTCCCCATTTTTCAATAAACTTTTTAAGTTCAAGGGAAGTTTGTTGAACAGCCTGATGAGACACAGACTGCCATGGTCCATCACAGTCTAAGACAAAACGATTGCAGAAGATATACTATATGGAGCGAGCTAAAGCCCCCCATTATACGAGAGTGTATCATTACCGTGGTTCATGCCGAGACATTGAAAGTATTCTCTCGCTTGACGCAGCTGTCCAATCTTAAAATTGGTGGATTCTGGTGCTTGCGAGGAAAATAAATCCGGCCTCAAAGTGAATATTAATAAACGGAGGCGGGAAGAGTGAAGATTAAATCCACAATTTGAAGAGAGGCGAAAAAATGAAAGATATTGTTGCACATTTCCGTAAGCAAAGCCAGCTTGAGTCAATTTACGTAAAAGAAGCTTTCTGTCTGAATGGAGAGGCCTCGCCAAACGTACAGTGGTTCAAATTACACGCTCTTCCCGCCCAGATCTCATTCAAGATTTTCCCTGGTCAATCATTATCACCCTTTCTTCGGGATGCAGTAGATCATTAAGAAGACCTTTCAATGATCAATTTATTGTGATATGCAAAAATTGCAACCGAACTCAAAGTTTCATTGCGTTTTTCAAGGTTTTAAATTATGTATGAGTTAGTTGTATTAGCAGATGAGCTCATGTTTGCTTTCAGTAGCTGATCTATGCAGTTTTGCAATATACATGTATTACCTATCCTGTTATAATCATATTAATTAGTTAGTTTTACCTCCTGCTATGTAAAACACGTCGTGAATGTATCGAGTTTAACAGACAGTAATCAAGCTATACCAAGTCGGAATATAGAAAAAGGCAGGGCCGGATTTAAGGGTTGGCCACATGAGCCGCGGCCTATGGCGGCAAATTTAGGGAGTGGCAAATTTTGCAATTTTTTTTAAACGCGGTATGAAAAACAAATCGGAGTCAGAAAAAAAAAATTACAAACGAGAAAAGGCGACAAAATCTCTCATTTCATAAGAGTACAGTAATTTCTAATTTTTCTTTCGGTTCTACAAGGGACAGTATCATTAATTATTCGAGTTAAGAGAGAAACCAAACACGCAATTTGGCCTAGAACGGCGCGGCGCAGAGAGGAATGATGACGAGGACTTGCAACGAAAAGGAGAAGCCCGCGGCGCGGCGGTTGGCATGAACACATATTAGCGCCTGCAAGACTGCATGAATACTTCACGCATTGCGTCAAAGACAGTGCGGTCAGCAGCGGTCGGCGTGAAACGCATAGCGCCTACAAGACTGTAGGAATACTTCACGCATTGCGCCAAACGCAGTGCGGCAGTGAAACTCCCTAAACGCACGCATCTCGTCGGTGGTGTTTTAAAAACTCCGCTCCTTTTTTCTGTGGGGGAGGGAGGAATACAAATCAGCATTATTTGATGAGTTATAACAGCATTTGTATCGCACAAAGAAGAGAAATCATGGAGGTTTAAAGAATTGATGTTGAGTAGTTTTCCATTTAAAGAATGAAGTATGCGACAGGAAGTCTGCAACGTCGCAAACCGCTGGCTACGTGGTTTGGGAGTTTTAACTTCGATGTGCGATTATAGTTGAGCTCAAAACTACTTTCTTGTCATCTTTTCCGAAAAATTACTGTTGGTCCAGATCAAAGCCGATTCTGGAAAATTCTTCTATGAAAAATTTTCGAGTGACAGATTTTTAAACCCCGTTAAATCTGTTAAATTCAACGTCTCTGCATCAAAAAACCTCACCACGTTCAACATATCCTGTATCTGAGTCCACAGTGTGCCGAGAAGGAGGACAACCAAGGGAGACGCGGGGTTTATGTTGGCATTATAAAGATTCCATTTTCATCCCTGTATTAATTTGCATAAACCAGGCTGCATTTTCGTCCACGAGAGGGGGGGGGCGGAGATTTGTAGAGCCGGCGAGTTATGTCTGGAGGGAGTCTTTAATTTCAGATTGCTTATATTAGATGTGAAAGCGTTTTAATATTTTAAGAAAAGCTCGAGATGATGATTCAGTCATTAAACGACTTTGTGTTTTTTCGCTTCGCCTGCTGCGTTCTTTTTGCTTCCAGCGTCTCGTCAACCGAGCACGGGTTACTGACAATACAGAAAAATGATATCATCCGTTTTCAGTTTGGGAAAAAATAGCAATCGGATCACTTTACGCAATATCCAGTCGCTATTTGAACTTTTTCACGATAAAAAGTAATGAGTGCGCATTGATTTATCAAAGGAGAAAGCAATATAAATGAGATATTTGCGCTTCACAATTCCTTTTTCTTTAATTTATGCGCACATACTCTATTCTTTTGGTATGAAAACATTTTTTTTCACCTCATCTTAAACGACGTTTGTGCCATTAGTTTCTTCATACAAATAAATCACAAACTGATTGCGGTAGACGCACATTAAGATGGAATTTTTTAGCCAACGTGCGAAGCCAAAACACTGGAAATCTCAATGCAGAGGGAAAAAACTCATTCGAGCACAATGTTCCAACACATTTGTTGCACACCAAACAGCGTATGTCTTGGAGAGAAAATTTTGCCCGAATGAACTTTTTCCCTCTGCATTGAGATTTACAGTTTTTTAGATTTTTAACACTTGTTGGCTAAAAAATCCCACTGTCTATACAAATAAATGCTTTTGTGGATGAATCAGAACTAGCGGCTTCTCATTGCGTAATGTAACTCATCTGCAATGCTTTTACATTTGCACTTCAGCGATGGTATGAATAATTTGACTAAATTTTGCCTCGGAGACCACTATTTCTGGCACATCCATCGAAGCAATAATCTGCTCATGGAAACTAATGGCGCATATGTTGTTTTTAAAAGCAGCCAGAAAGAGTGATTCCTTATCGAAATGTTTAGTCTAATTCAAAGGCTTGGAAGACGAGGCGCATAAGTGCAGTTTTTACTATTTCGAGCAATACGTGTTTGAAGTTTCGAAAGTACATGGATCCTATAGTATGGCGGAAAGAAAGTTCAAACTGATTTTTTGATGCTTAAAAATTGGAATTTGGGAGCGAATTTTTCACAGAATATGCACTCAGAATAGTTTTACTTGAAATCATTAATATCTTAATTTTTCTAAAAACTGCACTTATGCGCCTTGTCTTCTAAGCCCCTCAATTGTTAAAATTAGAAAATAAATGAAGGAATAACAAGTAAAAGGCTAATTTTACTAAGCTAATCACAAAATCTCATGTAAAACCAACACCATTTGCGTGCAAATCTATCTTGGAACGAACAAAAGTAAGATTTCTTATGGTGATTTCTCTCATTTATTTGATTTTTGTATTCTATTTAACACCCCCCGCCTAAAGTAAAGTTTGCTAGTCGCGGACCGTGGAGAGAACAAAAAGTACAAAATCCGAACGAAGAATCGAGAAAAATTAGAGGAGGAACGGAAATTGATTCGGCGCGTTCGGGCGATAAAAATAGTATTAGGCATAAAGATAGAATTGATGGGCAAGCGAGGCGATAAAAATGTAAAAGGGCTCAATGCCGGGTCGATCTCATTGAAACAAAGGGGCGATATTACGGGAATAAGATTTCTAAACTGTCGACACAAAGCTGGCGAACGGGAGGCAATGTAGTACAGCACCCGCGCGATCCCAAACGACCCACAGTGAACCGGGACCCGGTTTTTTCGAGATCGAGCCACGCACTTCGAAATCAAATTTTGCCTTACTCTAACAGAGCTAAGGAACTTGCTCACAAAATCGCTGCAAATCGCACAAGTGGAATTTTCGCGATGGTGCATCTTTATTCTTCATATTGAAACTCAGCTTACACCTACCCTAGTAGCAGATTTATATAAAAAAATTTTAACGAAATTATACCACTCATATAACGGTTCAGTAACGGGATGTTCAAAGGAAACCGCCGTCGTATGATCGTTATTAATCAAATAATTTTATAAATTGCGCAAATAACCTTTATAATTAGTTTATATAAAATTTATTTGTAAAAAATGTTTTATATAACCGTTATACTTCAGTTCTACATATTTTATATAAATACGCTCTTTATATATATTTTGTATAACCGTTATACTTTGATTATACATTCTTTATATAAATACGCTTTTTATATAATCGTTATACTTCGTTTATATTTTGTGAATTTAGCTCTGGTACTAGGGTTTCACCAATTTTGCAAAAAGAACAACCAGGCTACACATTCTACAATTCGGAACTACAATTTCAGGCTCATTTGTAAAAACTCTTATGTGCATAGGGAAACTAACGGTACTTAAGTTGTTTCTGAAGTGAGCCAGAAATTATAGCTCCGAATCGCAAAATACAGTCCAACTGACGAGAGTCAAAAACGGATAACTGCTGAGTGCTGCTTTTAAGTCAACGATTGCGACTATTCAGTTATGAATTTACCTCGAGAAGTTGATTCACAATTCGGGAATCCGAATAAAATGCTGCCTAAGGGATGAATCAGAACTCCCTTCGGAAAGAATATAGTTTACGGGTTACATCGGTCAGAATTAGGTCATATTTGATCGCGAAAATTCGTCTGCAGTCTTATGCACGCAGACATCGTGATCTAAGTAGAGTCACTTTTTTTGAGAGCTACAGCTGTGTCCTATCGATCAGGAACGGTGAACGGCGAAGCATTTTTGCATGCTGAAAATGCAAAAAAAGACATTGCGCCTTCGTATCTTTGTGTAGGCATTCAAGACATCCACGCAAGATTAGTTGCATTCAAGAGTCAGCTTGAACGGCGTGTATTAACGCAGTCTATCGATCGAGATACCGTTTCATCGAAGTCGTATTTAATTTTTCCTCGAAAACAAAAAGCTTTTCATTGGCTGTTTTGTAGTTAGTAACTTCACTTTATTTGTCATTAATTTTTTTTTTTAATTTTAGGGCCATTCCAAATATTTGGAACAATTGAAACCAAAAAAACACTTCCAAATGTTATAATTTTTTTCTTCAGTCTAGGAGTAACTTTTTATTTTTTTCAGATTATTTGAAATTTGGACGTCGTAACGTAGTGCAAAAGTAGAACTTTGTGGTACGCAAAATTGGACCTATAACCCTCTCAGAACAAGGCGCTTTCAAAGTGTTACACCCAAAATAAATATAAATGCTCCACGACCCAATTTTTACAGAATCTCATTCATGCATTGTTCATAGATTGAATTTGAGCTCCTGGAGCATTGTTGATTAATTATAAGCAAACAAATATTGTATCCTTTGCAAATCAACATTGAAATATTGAGCTTGCCTTTGAATCATATATTTTTTGTCTATCTTTTTCAATACATCATTTTACGTTAGTGCTGTTGTAGGAAGAAAAATTGGAGTGAGACGACTTAAGGTTAGCGAGCAGCTCTCAGTTTGGAGCAATTTGTGAATTGCTTCACGAAGATCATCACAAAGGGACGAATCCGTGCCTAGTGCGAGGGAGGATTCAAGCACACTGATACCCGACTCACCGTGCGGTCAAAAGGGGTGGCCGCCCAGCGCGCGGGAAAGCCATAAAAGCGGAAAAATGGAGGGTACTAAAGCATTTATAACCATTTTGTGTGAAATATAAATACACTACACTTCCCGAAAGCTTGTAGTTTTATGAATGTATCCACGGCTTGGAGCCAGTGCTCTTCCAACCGTGCTGAGTCACGAGCTGCCCTTATTTCCCGGTCGTCTGCCCCCTCCTCCCAACCTGCCGCGGGGAGGATACTCAAATGACTCCCTTTTATTTCTTGAGGAAAAAGCAGATTGTGTATTTCAACAATTTTTCCTTTATCTTCATCCCACTTCGAGTTTTAACCTCTGCAAAGACCACTTTTGCCATGACATTTATATAATGCCAAGGCTCAAAGAGCCATGCGAAAATATCGGAGTCACTTGTCTGNTTTATAACCATTTTGTGTGAAATATAAATACACTACACTTCCCGAAAGCTTGTAGTTTTATGAATGTATCCACGGCTTGGAGCCAGTGCTCTTCCAACCGTGCTGAGTCACGAGCTGCCCTTATTTCCCGGTCGTCTGCCCCCTCCTCCCAACCTGCCGCGGGGAGGATACTCAAATGACTCCCTTTTATTTCTTGAGGAAAAAGCAGATTGTGTATTTCAACAATTTTTCCTTCATCTTCATCCCACTTCGAGTTTTAACCTCTGCAAAGACCACTTTTGCCATGACATTTATATAATGCCAAGGCTCAAAGAGCCATGTGAAAATATCGCAGTCACTTGTCTGCCGTAACTTTTGGGAAGGTAATCCCTCTAAAATCCGTTAGAAATTTTAGAAAAGTTAAGATTAAGTTACGTTAATATTCAGTATAATTTGCCCTCAGCACACTTCATCACCAAGGAGATTTATATAACTCATCAAATAATGCTGATTTGTACTCCTCCCTCCCCCACAAAATAAAAGGAGCGGAGTTTTTTAAATACCGCCAACGAGATGCGTGCGTTTTGGGAGTTTCACTGCCACACTGTGTTTGGCGCAATGCGTGAAGTATTCCCACAGTCTTGTAGGCGCTATGCGTTTCACGCCGACCGCTGCTGACCGCACTGTCTTTGGCTCAATGCGTGAAGTATTCCTACAGTCTTGTAGGCGCTATCTTGAAGTAGACTTTATTTATCGTTCTCTTAAAACCGCGATAACTCATTTTACGGCGGAGACCCGGTCATTTTTTTGGATGGCGGCAATTCAGCCGGGATCGGTCGAATTAAAAGTGAGCAGAATAACCCTTATTTGCCTCTTTTACTAGTCACTTGAGCTTTTTATGACACCATCCAAGTCCGATGGTCCGGTGATGTCTTGACGAGGGTAAATGTGTTTTTCCAGCTCGCAAATCATATCATATAAACCACGCAAAAAAGGTTATGTAACGTCTTTTGACCAATCCGTCTTATGTATCCTATACGCAAACTTTTATTCCTTGTTTCAGTGCTTAAAGATCATCGTATAGAGAATAATCTAAATCGGTTTGGCGGGAATCATGAACAAGGATTATTCACTCTCAACTACTTTTTTAGATAAGGTGTTTCCATATCCGACGAAGATTTCATGCCAGTTTAAATTTTGAGCGAAAGTACGAAGTATTATTGAGACACCCGTAAAAAATGGAAAGCTCAAAATAATTTCCATCGATTTATGGTGAGATTTGATCGGTGGCTAGTTCTCCCTAATTTAATCCGTCAGGAAAAGTGGATGGATCTTATACAGGGCGATCAAGGGTTAAAAGGCCGGATCCCCTCTTTAAATTAAGATTTCCATTTTTTACATAATCTATGGATTCAGGGCATAAAAGAACAGGGGAGTACAATTTTCATGAGAATTGTTTCACAACCGTTGCCAAAATTCAGGAAAAACGACTTACTTTCCTATTTTTTGGGGGGTGCGTAGCTCCGACTGGGGGCACTTTTGGAAAAAAAAATTTATACAACAAAAAAGTCCTGCAGTCTGGCTGTTTAAGTCTGGATCACCCTGTGTTCTCTCTAGAGCGGTCTTTTGGTCTTATGATATCCGGTTAAAGTTGTAGTTCCATTAAATCAGGGAAGGTATACGAGTACTGACGACTGAAAGGACGTGGTACAAGTCCACCGTAGATTACAGGAACGCAAACACAAGCGAACGCTTTATAAGAATTAGATTAGGTTTGCTTAAAATACCCAGAAGACTGCTTGTGTGGCGACTCGTAAGAGCGGCCGTCCATTTTCATAGGTCAACTCCAAGAAATAAACAGACTCCGGCGGTACTTGCGATGAAGGAAGATGAGGTTGCCACATTGTGGAAAACTTAATTTCGTCATTGGTGGATAGTATTTCGCCAATTCATCCCTCAAAAGAGCCTATTTTAATAGGACCTCATTCTACAGAGGACCAAACAAATGTAAATCCAAAAGAGAGAACGTTTAGCATAGAAAACATAGCATCACGATAGTTTTTTTTTTTTTCCTTTTGATCAATGAGTATTGCTGATCGATTTATGAATTTAAAGGCTCCTCCATATATACCTGCGCATTCTACTTTGTGAAACTTCGAAACGTTTTCATCGTGGGAATAAAAAATTTAAGTATCGTTACTTTTCACCTTTTTCGCACTTAAGGCGTTTTTCATTCATTCAAATTCTAAGAAAAGAACCTTTAAAGGTAGCATATAAATTCTATCTTGCTAGCATATGCGCAATCAAGGTCTGAAAATCATCGAAACGGCCTTAAAATGGTCCAAAATTCTCCTGAGCATTTTTTTCCACATTTTCAAAGGTTTCAAATCGTTGAAATTAAGCAACTAATTCGTTTTTCCAATCTAGCAGCGAATATTTCATGAAGCATTTCACAAAAAGCCTGATTTGACCATTGGCTGGCGACATTTACATTTTCAAATGTTTTTGCATTATTTTAAATGGGCAATTCTACATAGCACCTAACAATAAGTCATGGCTGAGGCAGCTGAAGGCTTCACATTGAAACAACTTGATAGCGAGACGAAAGGGCTCGGTTCCAGAATCCAGATGTGACATCAGTGCAAGCTCCTTCGGGCGAAATATTGACACGACAAGGGCTTTGCTCGTCTGACCGAGCTGCCCATAATTACTTCTTATTTGCTTTTATCATCTTCTCCGTCTGATTTCTCGTTTATCTCGATCCCTTTCGCCTCCCTTTGCGGATCCTTGAGTCCTGTCCACCGGCGACTGTCTTCCAATTTCATCGATCAAATAAGAAACCCCTCAGCAAACGAGAGTTAAACGGGAGAGAATCTCGGACAACTCTCCCCGCTAAGTAAGAAGCGCATATCTCCAACGAAAATCCTGCTTCGATACGTCTTTCTTATCAGGCTAGGCAAAACTACTGTCATGAAATCTTGGGTCAGCTTAGGGGGTAGTCTGCAATTGAACTACTTTTTGCAATATTGATGGAAATTGGATATTTCAAGAGCCGTGGAAGATTTCCTTGGTAGTTTGTGATTTGTGGTAATTTCCCGTCAGGAATCTATATACCTTACTGTCATAGCCACACTTAGACAATTCAGAGCTTTCAAAATGGGCCGCTAGACAAGCTCTGAACTAGGATGTCACATATTTTCTCTTCAAACCTCACAGAGAAAACGATTAGCAAAACGGAAAGTTTGAAAATCAACCCTTGAACGAAATCTTCACAAGTATTTTAAACATATTATGTCAAATCAATGGAAGTCAGGAAATAAAAAAAAATGTCATTTGTATTATTGCCACTTGACCATATGTAAAGCTATAATATTAAACACTGGTGTCTTGTTTAGGAGTTGTTCCCATTGTAAGATGTGCTCTGCTCATGAAATTGAGGGAGTTAACATACTGTGAGGTTATTTAATTCATAATACGGACTGCGGCTTGCTGCTTGATTTGCCTCCTTATTTTCACTTATTCTCGAAAAAGTATTTTATGCTCCAAATTGAGCGAAAAAAATTGGGCAATCACTGAAAAAAAAAGGTAGAATTTGGTGGCCACATGGGCCGCGGCCCATGGGAGCAAATCTAAGGGGCAGCAAGGATTTGCAATTTTTTAAGGTGTAGGTATAAAAAATATTGGATTTATAAAAACAAAATTACAAACGAGGAAAGGTGACAAAATCTCTCATTTCCTGAGAGTATAGTAATTTCTAATTTTGTCGTCTCTTAGTGATAAAAGAGGCAGCACCTTCAATTTTAGTCGAGTTAAGAGAGAGACCAAACACGCAATTTGGCTTGGAACAGCGCGACTTAGAGAGAAAATAAATGATAACGAGGACTTGAGATGAAAAGGAGAAGCCGTCGGCGCGGCGATCGGCATGTAACACATATTAGCGCCTACAAGACTATGCACGAATACTTCACGCATTGCATCAAACACAGTGCGGTCATTGCGGTCAGCGTGAAACGGATAGCGCCTACAAGAATGCATGAATACTTCACGCATTGCGCCAAACTAAGTGCGGTCAGCGAAAAACGCACAGCGCCTACAAGACTGCGTGAATACCTCACGCGTTGCGTCCAACACGGTGCGTTCAGCTCAGGAGCGATCGGCGTGAAACGCATAGCGCCTACAAGACTATCGGAATACCAAACACGGTGCGGTCTGCGCGGCGCGACGGCGGAAGTTAAAATCATTGATCCACACTTATGTTTGTTCTTTCAGAATTTTTTCGTTCATTTCTTATGAATGGAAGGCCTTGTCCACGCAGAGATAGGTTTACGGAGCTTAACTTTCGCGAAAAGTTCCGTGAACTTTTGCTAGTAGTGTTGACAGGGCTTTCCCAAAAAATATGTTCAACACGAGTAAATGCGTCTTATGCACCCCTCCTCCGCTGACACGTTCATTTGATGGTCTTTATCGAGTCTCAAAACGAATGAGAAGGGGGCGGCAAAATACAAGCGGCCCATGGGTGGCAAGTAGGTGAATCCGGCCATAGATCCGAGTATGTTATTAAACACCAGACCTTACGGTAGCATTCATCATACTGTGGTAAGTATCACCACAGTTCAAGTGAGTCCTATTATATTTCGGGTTATTTCCACTATATAGTATCACTGCGTAAAAAATCAAGTAGACTTATAAAATAGATGTTACCATACTATTTTTTTTTCGATGAAAAACGTTTAAAGCATGTGGTTCATCGTGGATAAATTCCATCTAAGTAATCAGCACACCTTTTTGTTTTTCGAAGCTAGATATGTGTTTTCAGATAGTCATGTATATGGAATTCCAGGCCAAGGAGAGTGGAGCTCATGGGGTGGGTAGGATCCAGAGTTGAGCTCAAGTTGAGGCCGGGGGAGGTCTGTTGATGAATTGAAAAAGGTAAACATGGACGCACGAGGAAAACTGGCGAGGTTTCTAGAAAAGACGAGAGGGAAGGGTGGACAAGATAGAGCAAAGAGCGAGTAGAGTGAGCCAATGAAAAATTCACGCGGAATGATCTGACTGTTTAGCTGTGTGTGTACCTATGTAATGTTTATCGTGGTCTCCTGTATATGCCCAGTGTGCACCCGAGATGCCTGACTTTCTTGAAAATAACAGAAAAATCATTCAGCATGGTAAAAATATGGGTGCGAGACAGGGTGATGACAAAATTTTCAGCACCGTCGAATCTTAATTTCTTATTCATATCAATGTCAGTTTTTGCCATCGGGTTTTTCTGGCTTAGCCAGAAGCTTTTTATCAAATCAAAAAGTCCATCAATGTATTATTTTTAAGTTACTTTACTACCAATGTAAGTGGTATAATTTATATATTGTCTATATCTGACGATTTATGCCCAAGGCAGCATACGCCCGTTTATGACTGTAATTGTGCTTTCGGAAATAAATAAATGATTAATTTTTTAAAAAAATTGGCAAAATTAACGAATTGAGAAACCTCACAACACGTACGAGAGTCTCAAATAGGTATCCATGACGCTTAGGGTGCGAATATTGAAACATCGTGGATAATCCGAGTCCATAATTGGACCGAGTTTATCAGCAAGAAACCAACCCACATCTTCGAAAAAATTGAGTTAAGAATGATTTTGAGCTCCCCTAGCCATATATTTTCTTTTGCCAAAAACTAAAAGTCGAAAAAAATAAATTAGTTTGTAAAGAGAGGGTTACACTTTACTCTCTATATTGAGTCTTATGAAGGAACAAACCTCTTTTTCTCAGTTTCAACTTAATGTGGGTTGGTTCCTCTCTGATGAACTCGGTTCAATTCAGACTCGAAACGAAAGTACAAAGTCAACCTAAAAAGGAACTAAGCCTGCAAAAATGAAAACATTCAATAAAAAACCTGGGACGTTTCGCGGTGTCACAACCGTAATTTCAACCGGCAAACAAAAACAGGAAAATTGAAAAGAAACAAACTAAGCCTCACCGCTGTTATTCTGAGACTAGTTTCACCTGTCATAAATCTGATAAGTTCGTGTAGAAGCGGCAACGTTGGGTCAAATAGACAGAGAGAAAACTAATACGAGAAGAGACAGCGTAAAGGACAGCAGTGACATTATATGAGGGTTGACCAGGCTGGAATTACTGAATTATTAATCAAGATACGCGAGCAAGCCTGCTTCAATTCCACATCTCATCTCCTTCCATCTCCGTGAATGAGAGGTGCTCATGTGTGCAAGTATACTTGCTGTCCACGATTTTGTCACGAAG
Source organism: Bemisia tabaci (assembly GCF_001854935.1). Classification (NCBI taxonomy): domain Eukaryota; kingdom Metazoa; phylum Arthropoda; class Insecta; order Hemiptera; family Aleyrodidae; genus Bemisia; species Bemisia tabaci. Next base: position 10,675,307 of record NW_017557621.1, read on the forward strand.
AGCTAGACTTTCTCTGCTCCGATGTATCCTCTACCAATGATTAAACATTTTCTGATCAGCACTATAACAGGGACGTATGATTAACATGCTGCATTACTCATGCCCAAATCTTCTTTTCTGTGCGAAAAACGTACCTTGGAAAAAAAAAAAAAAAAAAAAAAAAAAAAAAAAAATAGCCGTTTAATATTCCTTTAATACCTTAAAACACCCGAATTTACCCGTATGAATTGAAGACGGGATATTATAATCGCGACTGTAATGGTAAAAACAAAACAAAAATTAAAAATCAAGCTGCAGAGAGAAGATACATCAGGATGTACTGAAGCACACAAATAATGTAAAATTACGTTATTGTAGAGAAAACAAAGTGGAGAACTTCAGTATATCAATGCGCAAGTCCCGAGACGTGTCAGTCAGCAAATTCGCCTACATTGGAGAGGGTAGGCAGACCGCGCGTGTAGAGGTTCAGATAGTGGCACAGTGGATCAGTTTGAACTGTGCACTCTCCTGTGCAAGTTTTCGCTGCCGTCTTCTACATTGAACCTGTTTAGTTCATAGAGTACAGTCTGAGTATTAGTCTGTTCTCTATGGTTTAGTTTTGGCCAAAGCCGCTTAAAAAAAGAATTATTGAGACACTGCATCGGAATCTGGGATCTTCATCTGTTGAAGATCTGCTGATGCTGAAGATGCAGTGATTGTTGACAAATCGCAACAAAAAAAATGCCGTCTTTCCATAGACCATATCAATACTCTGAATGTAAACCATTCAAAGAAAATAATTTTATATTTTTTAATCGCATAAGAGTATATTACTTCAAAAGAGCTCAACTTGCTGAGCAGTAATCCATCATAAACTCATTTCCAAAGAAAGAAGGGATTGTAAGATTAGATCCTTGTTGCCTCAATGCCCGTTTTATTTCAGCCTATAAATCGATAGCCAAGGTGCAAAACCACGTACCTCCGTTTTCGATGTTGCAGACTTCTGTCCTAATTTATTTTTCCTTTGGAAAACCAGTCAACGTAACTGAGTTAGGTACATATTCATTAATTTTTCCTCTCACCAGCAGAATTTCTGTCCCTATAGATTTCAAGCGATAAAGAAGATTTTTAAGATTTTTCTTTTTTTTCTCTTCGAAAAAATAAATTAATGGCGAAAAATTTGAAATACTGCTATGGATATCCGCGGTTTCGCACGTTGGCCATCAATGTACCTATATTTACATACATACCTCATAAGTACGGCTCACAAAGGATCGAGTCAATAGAAGAGGTCGGACAAAATTTGGAAACTTTAAACGCTTATAACTCCGTTAATTCAAAACTTTGAGGTTTTAAAAGTGGTTTCATTGCTTTCCTCGTGAAATTCTCTACTGGATGCACCCCTTGAAATTTAAAATGTGACGAAATAAACATCAAAATTTGCAGTTTCAGTTAAAAATTTCATGTCCGACCTCTCTAATTGACTCGATTCACTGTGCGGCTTCTGCAGCATTCTCTTTATAGCGTGTGTCAACACTAACTTTTCTTGGAAATTGGCGCCTGTAACAATAACGAAAAAGTGGCAACCTACGGTGGACTTCTGCAGTCCAAACACGACATAAGTCTAGCGTATGTCAAATTCAATTGTTCCGGGTGCCCTGTGGTCATCGGGGGTCGCGATTCGGCTGGACGTCAGTTTGTCGCCGCACGTGGCAGCACGCGACCCGCTTGAACCCTCGGCTCAATTTATGCCCTTCCATCGCGGGACAGCCCCGGTGCCCGGTATTCCGGTTGTCTTTCCTGGCGTCATCTCGATGACCCTGCTCGCTAATCGGCAGCCAGGATTGACCGCTCTACGGTGATTCAGCACACATTTCTGCAACACTACCCTCCTTAATAGAGATGTTTACCCGGAGCTCGCGCACGTGACTGGTGCGCTGAAAGGAAAATTTAGACAATCATTCTACGTGGTGTGACTTTTCCATGCCAAGCGAGATGCCAAGCCAACGGTATTGGGTTCTAAGAGAAAATTTTCNGGGGGGGGGGGGGGGGTTGTGTCTTACCCAGAGACAAGAGACCATCCACTAGTATCTTGGCAATGGTGGAAGCTTTTACTTTCGGGACTTCAAAAATTAACTGTTGACTTACCTACATGGTTGATGTTTAACAACGTGTTGGCAGTTTCGTTACGCAAAAAAGCCGAAGTTTGGCAAACTTGTTTATCTCATGACGTCACCCGAAACCCATCATACACCATGTGGGTAGATCAACAGCCGAAATAAGAGTGATGACTGTTGGACCTACTTTTCGGTTTACGTTGTTTAAAAGTATAATGTGGAGGCTCTATGGCCCCATGTATCCGTTGGGGTCAAAATTGCTGCTCCTTTACCCAGGATGCAATGGACGACCGCTGCAATCCTATTTCACAGTTCAAGCGGAAGGAGGTGTAGTGAGGGGGTGGAAGGGGGAGGGGGTTGCTACGCGGAAGTGATATGAAGCGGAGCAGCGATCAAAGAGCGACCAGAAAGAAAATAATAATAAATATTGGCGTGAAGATAAATAAATATAGATTAAAACGGAGAAAGAGCAAACAGAATGCGGAATACAAGGGGCGATAAAGAAGGGGCCCGTGTTGGCGGGGGGAAAGGAGGTATATTTATGGATACTGCGAACGAGAACCAGCGAGGAGGCAAAAAGTGAGATATTCCTCGAGTGGGGACAGAAATAAAATGTCACGGGGGTTGTCAGGTTGGGTGCAAAAGGCGCCTTCAATAATAGATGATACTGCCCCCGGTTCGGCGCGACGGTTGTCTTGTTGATTGCTGCGGCTTTGACCACTATTGATTGAGCACTAACGCCGACAAACGTGGGAGGACGATGAGACTTGGTGCCATTTTGACCTCAAGCGCCACGTACTCGACGATCAGCGATCTGGTAAAAAGCACAGATTTACCGACTACTGATCGAGAAATCTTAGGTTTGAATTCCCGATGGATCGATGGTACCTGCATTCGTCGCTTTAAAAAGACATGAAATCTTCATTGATTTCTTCCTTTGTCTCTTTCTAATTTTTTTGCATCTATACTTTTATTTTCCTTGCTCTTCAAATTTGATTCCCACATAATATTATTTTTTATCGGATGTGTGTTTGGCCTAAAACACCGAGACGCTTCGTAATAATAAATGTATGTTCTTTTACACAACTACACCCTGAAGTCTAGCCTTCCAATTTCTAATTAAAGTTTGCAACTTTCTCTGTGTTTGTACTTTCAAATCTCTCCGGTATACTTGATCCAAATGTTTAACATTCTTCACAATGCACTTCAAGTACGATAACACATGCTCTTCGCACATTGTAAAATTTGACTCATTTTCATACTTATGACCGCAGGCAAAGAGACATCAACAAAACTAAAATCATAACGGAGAATAACAATCCAGAATTCTGTGGACATATTTTATTCGGAAGCTCTGAAAAAAATGTTTTCAACTGCTCAGTTTTCTGCAATTTTTTAAATTGTATTGTTTCAATGAGCTTCTCCTTAGTTCTCATCAATTTCTCTAAAGTGGCACGTTACAAATCTCATGACACAAATTTCTGTTTGTAAAGAGGGTTTCATCATCGTTGTTGCGAATTTTTTTTTTTTGCTCTTGAGGATCCATCTCTAAAAATTAGACACGCAATTATCGAATAGTATTTGTTGAGGATAAATAAAAATTTAACAGAATTTTAGAACATCCGCGACAGAGCGATTTGGTGGTTTCAGCGCCATTACTCAATACACATAATCAGTCATATGATGTACGGAAAACAATCGAGACTGGACGATTTTTCTCCAAGTAATTTTAGTCATTTCAGTAATACTGAGCGCGGAAAATGTACAGGTTGATAGTTCTTAGCCACCGAGGGAGGAAAAATCAATTCACGTTAGGAAGGTCAGTTTCCCAGAGCTGTGATCCTAGTCGCCTATGACATTTCAAAAACTTCCAAAAAGAAATGGATCAGAATATTATTGAAGGTTTTAGAACGGCTCGAAGCTTTTTTTAAAAAGCTGATAGACATTCCATTTCAATTCAAAATGCTGTAATTAATGATGGTCACTTCAATGATTTAGGGAGCGTTAATAAATTACGTATACACACGTTTTCGGCAAGCTTTATCCCCTCCGACCTTGTAACGCTTCGTAACGCAACCCCGATCCCCCTTGATAATTATATAACGCCTCACAGACTTCTTTTCCCCTTAAGATTCCGGAATTGTAGCAACCTGTTGAAAATATAACTGGATGAAATTTGAGGTATTTTTATTGGTAGTGTGAAAACTAACACCGAAGGATAAGGATGATCCAATAATTGATCCATTTCGGATTATTTCCGTTTTTTATTACCGAAAGAGAGGGTTACGTAACGCTGGCACTGACACCCATCTGCCTGTAATGGAAGCTCATACCCCCTCGCTCCCCTAGAGCGTTACGAAATTTATGAAAGCCCCCCAAATATATTTTTGATCATCAGAGTGAAATCTGAAGGATCCTCGTTCGGAAACTTTCTGGCACTGAATGTTACTTTTCCAGTGACCTTTTCGGTAGCAACGAGGCAACATGGTCGAAAAGAACACGGACCAGGAGTTTACCGGGGCGTCCGAGAGCCGACAGGGGGTTGTGGGGGGAGGGCGGTAGTGGAAGGGGGGCATCTATAACCGTGCATGGGCACTTTTTATCATTCCTCACACGCGCAATCATATAAATTCCGACAGATGGAAGGGCGAAGTCGGAGTGGTCAGAAAGGGGAGGCGTCAATATTCAACTGCCCCCTCCCCCGGAGCTTTAACCCCTTTGCCCTTCCGTTAGCCTTTTACGACTTCGGTCCGACCGTTGCGCAAGAATCTCCCCCTCCCTCTCCAACCCCTCGTGCCCCTCTCCACGCCGACTTTTCTTCCCCTGACTGACCGTTATAACCCAACAAATCATGTTACTCTCTACCTCTCTATTTTCTCCTTCATCCCCCTCCTATTTTTCATTCTTCCCCTTTTATTATATCTCGGAAGTGATTCTGTCTCGCCTTCTCTTTCAGTCCGCTTTCCCGGCCGGATAGTTCACCAGCGGACGGAAGCATGAAGCGCTTTCTGCAACAGCACTCCCAACTTCTGACTTCCAGTAGTATCCTCTACAAAGTTGTCCCACGTAACGAGTGCAACTGCTTGATATGCCTCATAAAGCTTCGATTGCAAACTTGCGAAAACTATGAAGTATACTTTTGCAAATACGGGTTTCCCTTCCATTTTGTGACAGTTTTGCAAAAATAATAGATATTTTCGACCTCTAATCACAGGGAGATCCATTCCACAGCATGTCTTTTTAGTAGCTTTATGAGTAAATTATTGAAATATGAGGATATTTTGCGATAGGCCATACATTTTCAGGTTCGTCGAGCTCGATTCTACTTTGTGGTCAAACGCGTCCAACTTAAAAACCTATTTCTTTACGTATAGATTGATATGAATTCATGCCTTCCAGGTGGAATAAAAAGGCAAAAATGGTTCCTTCCAAGTATGAAACTCTTCGGAATATCCATTTAGATCTTTTTTTCAAAGTTCAAAATACATATAACACCCAAGCGATGTCCTCCTTTAAGACAAGCGAAATGTCTTAAAGGAGAACAGCGCTTTGGTATTATATTTTGAACTTTGAAAATTAGTGTAGTGTTGCCCCATGTTCATAATCAAATTGCTAATTTGCACTCATGCGCAGCGGCGCATTGGTGTGTAGCAAAGAAGTTCTTAATGAAATAGAAAAAAAGAGAAATGAAGTATAGTCTGAATCTCAATTCTTGAGATAAATCAAACAATATTTGAGACTTTCTTCAATTGGAGCCAGGTTAACGAGATTCAAGAATAAAATACAAGATTTGACGTGAGGTGTTATGACAAAGGTACTTATAATTGTTTCTTGTGTAGAACTTTCGTTAAGTCACTTTTCTATAAATTGCAAGATTTTGGAATACTTTAAAGTCCCCTGATTTGGCAGGAGCTGTATAGTATGACTCTACCATAGAATGACCACCGGATTCCTTGCGATCTCTCAGGCTCAATTAATGGTAGTTTTTCAGGAAACTAACCAATGCTCTTGATATCAATCAATATTAGGTCTAGACACACTGATAGAAGCAGATTCTGTCAAAATTGATTTTTAAAACTGTCTCAACTTCCAAAATTTTGGGATAATCTATCATACACGGGCAGTAAGCTACCTAAAGCCGCAGTTGCTTTTACAGAGGGAATTTTTGGTAAGTAGCTTTGGACTGTTGCTCGCTACACGCTATTTATTGGTCCGATTAGGTGCCGTTCAGAGGAAATGCATTGTCATCACCTGCTGCGCCAAAAAGCGCTGAAGAGCTCCACAAGCTCCGACATTGCTCATAGTATGTTATCAGGCAATGTGGCTTTGATCATTTCTCAAGAAGAGCATAAGTTAAGGGATGAGTTTCGAAATTGCATCGCAATCACGACCCATATATTCAGGACAACATCGTGGCGATATTGTGAGCTTTCAGCGGACCGAGGCGAATAAAAATACAATGTAAATAATGGATATGCTAGGATTGATTCGCAAGCCACCCATAAGTCGCGAAACGGCTGTACCGCGAAATGAATGTTGCATCATTTGCAAAATTGCCGCAGAAACTTCGTAGATGGGGAGGAACGTCATGCGTGTACAAACTTATGCATTTATGACCACAACTCAATGTACGATGCACCGTTCCCCATGTAGCGGAAAGTTAGCCCCGATAACGTACGGATATCAGAAAGATTTATGGCTGGCGAATCGCTGGAGTTATGAAGACGAGAGGCGATGAAGTTTACGAACTTCTAAAATTGAATCTCTTCCTGGGTCGGAGTAAAGTTTGTGCTTTATTTAGAAATTGCGGTGCCCAGTTGAACCACAAACTTCGAGTTTCATGGTGACTCTGCACGTCATCAAAGTATATATTATTATGCATGTGTTGTTGATGAGTTTATGTTCTATATTGTTAAAAATTTCGGGGTGAATTTTGGTCCAGAGCTTATTTTATCCCCTAAACACCCGCGTGATGAAATAACGGTATGCGGGATCGAATTTTTTGCAGAGTTAACTCCACTCCGACAAAACGGAATCAACACTTTGTGCAAAGTTAAGTTCACTCTTTCATTGCAGATTCCTTCTCAAATCAGAGAACTGATCGCCGCGCAAGCCATGACAAGGGCGATTAATCCCTTCTGTAACATAAGTGTCTGTGTATTTTTTGAAACTCATCCAGGATGTTTTTCCGTAAGAACGAGAGGTGACGGGAGAAGGGGTTGTCGTCCTCTACGAATCCACAGCAAGAGGCTGCGGGCACAGTAAATCGTAAATAATTAAAAATGAGGGAAGAAATTAGGGAGACGGTGAGTCCGTCTCAAATTGGTGGCAGAACTTGTTGCCAAATGTATATACTAGTCAGTGAAATCTCTGTTTTCTTGCCATCGGAAAGTTGCGTTGTGCTTAGAGTAAGATAGGTCCAAGTGCAATACTTAATCTTAGCTTATTTTTTTATGGAGGTATGTATTTTCTGTACAAACGTATTTTAGAATTTTAAAGTTAGTTAGAAGACAAAACTAAACAAGAAAGAATAGCAAAATCCATGTTTAAATCAGTAAAGTTATAAACGCATAACATCCAATGGTCATCCTAAGTGTTAATTTCCTACATGGTCAATTTTTTGTTCAGGGTACCTAAACGGGTAGAATCCTCGTATTATAAGCCTGACGGATGTGCGGGACAGATGCGTTACCGGTGCGATTTGGCAATTTAGGAGAAAATCGGATTTTGAAAGACTTACCAACTGACTTTCAAAATTAGGCGATCACAAAGAAAAAATCGTAACGGACGAGTTTCGACCTGAAAATTCAGAAGATTTGCACCTTTTTCGATTTGTCTAGAATTTTCATATTCTGGGGCTCTCAGCTATATGGCATTTCCATATAGGACATATTCTACTTACAAAACGGAGGGCATTCATTTTGCACTTCCAGCGGATTGATTGTTGAAATTGATCAACAAAGTGATAGACAAAGAAGACAAAAAGGATATGGAGGAATCCTATTGGTGGAAGTAGTTGGTTGCAATGGACAAAGGAGGTAGAAAATAGACTAACTAACGGCAACCCTCGAGAGACCTTATAGTTAGTCTATCATTTTCGCTCTTAGTCTAGAGGAACCAGGGACTACCCACTTCAACCAATAGGATCGCTCCATACACCCTATGTCTTCAATACTTAATACTTTGTCTATCAATTTCAACCGTCAGCCCTCAGCAAAGCTTATCAATAGAAATCTAGAGGTCCTATTCAGAGACGCAAAGATGACAACAGCGCGAAAAACTGCCCTGTCGGACTCAAGGGTGGCTGAGATACGAGACGTGGTGGGTAATATCTCGTCGAGGACCCTGGACGAATGACACACGGAGAGCCCGGCATGCAGCCACCTAAGTGGACTCGGCAATTACTTAGGTCCAGGCGAGGGGGCCGAGCGGGGGTTGGGGCCCATAACTCATGGTGAAAAAGGGCAGAAACGCCGTGAATAATTAGACGTTGTTTAGCAGTAAATAATAAGCGAAGAATTCCCGCCACAAGGGGGCTACCGTCGCGTTCCGGGGGAAAGAATTCCGAGGGTCAGTCTTCCCCGGGAAATATGAACGCGTCTCAGGAGCCCGGGAGGGGCGCAGGGCGTCCGGGAAAGATGAAAAGGAAAAGGAAAAACCACAGACATTTTCCGCGAGCTGGTCAAACGCCGCCCAGGAAAACAAAAGGGGAGAGCCCGCGCTTCCTCGCCCCCATTTGTATATATAACCACGTAGGGTATATATGGATATATGTACATATCCCCACACGTATTTGCGTTACGTGCGCCGTATATTAAATTCTATAACTGGCTTGTTACCGACGCGCGGGATGGGATTATGAGTTTTTCTGTTCTCGTCCGTTTCCCTTTCCCCCTTCTATCCCCCGTCAACCCCTCTCTCGCCCCTCCGTTTTGGAGAAGGAGGTTTGGGTAATATGATACTACGCTCAGCCAACTTCCAGGAATATCGCGTAGATGCGGATGTGGAAAAGAAAACACTTTTATTTGCTTCCCTTCCCCTCCCTCGGTCCTCTCCCCCGTGAGCCACCACTTTTCCCTGATATTTCTGATCTATCGCGATGTTTTGCCGCAACCCTTCCCGCGGTCCCTCTCTCATCGCTCCCCCGATGTAAGGGGGTATCTCTGTTTCCACATGAGCTTCGGAAAGCATTGATTCGTACGGAAAACAGAGCTCATGTTGAAATTAAGGTACGATCTTTTGTTGGAGGAGCGACGGTCTCACGTCCGGCGCGGCGCATCGGGGCCCCTGCCTCACGCAGCTTCCTAACTTTTCACAATAATTTCCCGGCGGAGCGTTTACCTGACGTGAATGTTCACGAAACAAGAGTGCCCGGTTCCTTCATCTCACACCGAGGAAAATGTTTCGCTTTGTCCTGGGCTGCCCAAATAGACCACGATACAGGGCTGGAAGAAATGCACCCCTAAAAAAATTTTCCTCCTCCAAAGTTAATGCAAAATACGAAAGACAGATTGAATGTCTCAAAATTTAACAAATAAATTAAAAAATATCATTTTGGTTTTGTTTTTTTAAACCTTCTGCCTCGAAAGGACGAAATCTACGAGAGTCTAATCATAGCATGATCAGGTTTCAAAGTAAGTTATGCCTCTCGCCACTATTTTATTTGTTCTATTCATTTTAAAAATAAAGGTAATTAAAAGGAAGTGGATCTCTAACCATTGTGCTGCCATTTTTACTTTCTCGCTCTCCTAGGGTAGAGGAAGTATTTTTTACTAAGCATAGTGCATAATGGTTACAGATGTACTTCGACGGTGCAAGTCGGCAATCACATAACTCGATTTGCGACGTCGCAGACTTCCTGTCATACTTTATTTTTTAAATGGAAAACTACTCAACGGCAATTCTTTAAAACTGTCATGATTTTTCTTCTCAATGCGAAGAAAATTCTGCAAAAACTTCAAGAAATAATGTCAATTTACTCTCTTTTAAAAAAATGACGTAGAGGCGGAGATTTTCAGACACCGCAAACGAGTTATGTGATTGCCGACTTTCACCGTCGACTTCTTTTTATTGCCTTTATTTTTATTTTTATATTTTCTGCTTCTCCAAGCATTTTTAAGTATTCATTCAAAAGTCCACGTGAAGACCACATGCCACGCCTTGTAACCCAAATGCCATACCAGAATGTATGTTGCAGGCACATTGGTCAAACCATTTGAACCATCACGTGTTCGCCTTCAATAAACTGACTAGGCAATGTGAATGGCTTTGGAGCAGTTATAGTTGCTTAAAAGAATTACGTGAGCTAACTTTCATCTTCCCTGTTGTACATTTTTTCGTCAATCGAGGCTCTTCAGGCAATAATGAGGTATTCAACAACCGATAAGAAAATAGATTGATATTGCTGCATAATCATCCATAATAAATTTTGATTCCCCCAAAATAGAAGTTTCCACCTACCGTCAAGATGCTAATGCCGGGTCTATATTTTTCTCTGCTTTTGGGGTTGCTACCTACGCAAACTAGATGAAAAAATGATACCAACCTTTTCAGTGCATAGGCATGAGCACTTTACTTTTTTTTCTCTCCTTCTAGTATAACGCCGAGAAGAAGAAAAGATAGTCTAAAAATATACCTTGAGCCCTTAATTTTCTGTCAGGTCCGCTTAGCGTGATTTGTTATCCAGAGGATCTGGTGGAAAAAGCAGGGGAAGCCAACAGTTTGTGCAATGCAATCTCGCGAAGTAAAACAAGTGCCCTCAGAAAGAAACGAGAGTGAAGACAAAAAGCGAGGCAACACTTCATGCTAATCTGCGTTGTGACTTCGAGAAAAGAATTCTCCTTCTTTCATTCCCTCCTCTCGGGGAAACGGCCGGGTTTTCGTTCATGACGACAGTGGAGCAGACTCCTGTTGCGGTGGGAGAATGACTAACATCGCTATGATGAACAGCGACCCCTTAATAACGAAATTACTCTCAAAACTTTTTCTTCTGCCCCCTCTCGAAACGGAGCGAAGAGGAAACTCCAACGCGGCGAGCGTGGAGGGGGACGAAAAGTTGAGCAAAAATTGACTTGCCGGGGTGAGACAAGTAATTTATGATATTTTATCCGGCTCTCTTTTTATGGAAATTATGAAAAACCCGTTTCGAGAGGGGGTTGTTTCGGAGTTAATTTTCTCTCTGAGGACGCTCTGTTCATTATGTTTCCTTTACTTCTTTTTCCCTTCGAGATTCCGTTTAAGTCGTCTTTTTTCTTCGTCTTTTGTCGTATTGGAATAAATTTTCGTAGCCGGCGGTGATTAATGATGTTTTAACATTTATGGAAATTGGAAAAACATGCGCTCACCCCTATTCTCCTTTTATGTTGACGCCGAGGAATTTCGCTTTTTTTTCTGCCGCTTATTGAGTTTGTTGATTTTGTGACAGCTTTCCCGGTGCGCGGAAATCCCTTCTATTTACTCAACTGACTACGATTCTCGACTTGAAATTCACCTCCTCCCTCCTTAAGGTTTCAGTTCTCTCAAATTTAACAACCGACCACCGTCCTTTCTGCTGAATCAACCTCATTTCAGCCGAATATTTCATTACTCATTCCACACTCCTCTTTGCTATTATGTGGGAACTATGGAGCACCACTCGATGACAACATAAAACATGCACATCCTTTTTGTTAAAAGAATAAGTAAAGTGTACAAGTATGAGTGATTTGGTTGACTAAAATAGGATAGCATATGTGCTGAATAAAATACTTTTTTTTCCTATGTACATAAATGTTTTACATATTTCCATGTAACATAAACTGTCATTGGCTTTCCCGCCCTCTACGAAAACTGCCTTTCTCAAAAATTAACGAATTCATTTTATTTCACCAAAAAATTAGACAAAATTGAAGGGGAATGTATTTACGAGCACTGTTGCACGATCTGACGAAAGATTCGTCGTTGTACCTAAACCAAATTCCAGTTCCCTGTTGTTTTCCTTCCTCTTTTTTTTCATGTGTTGTGGATGGAAATGAGGGCTTTGCACTTCCAATGTCTCCAATGCACTGGAAAAAAAACACATTGGATCTAGAGTCCAGATTCTTAAAAACATCGACAAGAAAAAATACTCTTGATTCAATAAGATTTAAGCTTAAATAAAGAACCCAGCCTCTTAATTTGAGCGGATTTCCTTTTGAGTTAAGCTTAAATCTGATTGAATCAAGAGTATTTTTTCTTGTCAATGTCTTCAAGAGTCTGGACTCTAGATCCAATATGTTTTTTTTTCAATGTGCAATGTGTCCAATGCAAGAGATGCTCCTCGGTGCGTACTTCTTCAACTTCTATTTTCTGGAATGCTTCTCGGATTAAAAAAAAATTGCAATTTTATATGATATAAAATACATGAATATTACCAAGATCCGGCAATGTTACCTACATTTACTTCGAGACGCTTGCATCTTGAGTCTCGTCCCTGCAATTAAAATAATAATTTAATTCCGGGGTCTTGTGCGACATGTACATCGTGACGTCACAATCATCTTAAGGAGGAGGGAGCTCGCGGGTGCCTGCTCTTCATTAGTGTAGCATCTCGGCGTATTAACACGAGAAAATTCGGCTGCAGCGTTGCTTACCTCCCGGAAAAATGGGTCCAATTCACAGCGTTGCTCATGAAATAATGTGTAAGTTCGGCAACCTCCCTTGATTGAACATCCAATCGTCTTGCATGGTCTTGAAGGGACCTTTCAAGTCCCTTCTCTCTTATTTCTATTAAGATTCTAAACAAGGACATGTAGGTGCGGAAGTTCTTTAATTTTTCAAGGTGGGAAAAAAAAGATAAGCACCTAGTGTGTGAAAATTACAACTGCATTTTATCATATGGGCTTCAACGTGGGACAGTTAGTCATAAAATCGTGTTTGATTGCTTTAGCTTATAGATTGGCAAAACGATAATGTAAAATTTGTCCAATTATTGAGCTTCTACGTCCAAAATTATCGAAGATATCCATGAACAGCGTATGACATCATTCACCGGAGTATTGCATACCATGGTTTCATCAATTAGTAAGACGTACATCTGCACTGGTTGCTCAGCGTAAAACGCGGATAAAACCAAGGTAGAAGACACTATGGTATGCAATATCATAGGTGATGATGTCATTCGCTGTGTTTTAACAATGGGCGATGACTCAAAAAACATTGGACGTGGAAATTTGGCGTTTGGACGGATCGTATTTATTTTTTCTACTAAACACGTTTACACTACTTGCAAACAATTCAGTGACTAGCGCAGTCGATCCATTTGAAGTCGTAAATATTCTTTCCCTCTTCGTGGCAACATTACTCTCCGTTTAATCTCCATTTCATGTAAAAACTTGGTGTTTGAACATATCTTGTCATTTTTCGACAATACATGAGCGTAAACCATCAAAACATAACTATGAGTTTTTTTTTTTTTTTTTTTTTTTTTTTTTTTTTTTTTTTTTTAAACATAATTTTATAACCAGCGCAACTGACTCATTCAGGGCCGGATTTACCTACTTGCCGCCTATGGGTCGCCTGTATTTTGCCGCCCCCTTCTCATTCGTTTTGAAACATCAATAAAAACGAACAGGGGAGGGGTGCATAAGACGTGTTTACTCATGTTGGACACCTTTTTTGCGAAAGCCCTGTCAACACTACTACCAAAAATTCGCGAAACTTCGCGCGAAAGTAAGTTCCGTAAACCTATCTCTATGTGGAAAAGGCCTTCTATTTATATGAAATATAAATGAAATAAACGAAAAATTTATAAAAGAACAAACATAAATGTGGTTTAATGATCTTAACTTCCGCCGCCCCAGCGCTGTGTCGCGCTGACCGCACTGTGTGTTTGGCGAAATGCGTGAAGTAATCCCACAGTCTTGTAGGCGCTATGCGTTTCACGTAGACCGCTGCTGATCGCACTGTTGTGTTCGACGCAATGCGTGAAGTATTTATGCAGTTATGTAGGCGCTAATATGTGTTACATGCCGACCGCTGCGCCTAGGGCTTCTCCTTTTCATCTCAAGTCCTTTGTCATCATTGCTCTCTGCGCTGCGCCGTTCCAGGCCAAATTGCGTGTTTTCGGTGTTTGATTTCTCTCTTCACTTGACTAATTAAAGGTGCGATGTCTCTTGTATCACCAAAAGACGACAAAATTAGAAATTACTATACTCTCAGGAAATGAGAGATTTTGTCGCCTTTCCTCGTTTGTATTTTTTTTCTGCATCCTATTTTTTTTTATACCTACATTTAAGCAAAATTGTAAAATTTGCCGCCCCCTGAATCCGGCCCGGGACTCATTATCACTTTTGTTTTGACGAGCGGGCGGGAAACAGCACCCTCCCGTACCCTTCAAGGGAATATAAAAGTTCAACTAATTTCTTGACGATTTTCGGGAAGCACAGACATGTGGATCTTTATGCCCCATAGAAAAAAAAAATCTCACATTGCGTGTCTGTCTGCGCGGCGCATAACGTTGAGAAACCTTCGGCTCACTGCAATTTAAATTCTTTTAAAAATATTTGACTGTTAAAACACATGCTATCACAACAATATCCTTTGTTGTTTTTTCTTGGAGGCATAAGTGTGCATTATGACGATCGATGATCTGGAATAGTATTTTTCCAATGTCTTTGCCTTTGCCTTTCAGTACTGCTAACCGAATAACTTTGCACCCACCCTGTGTCTATGAGCTTCAGCTGAAGTATGTATCTCTCAAATAGGCAGGAACGTGGTCAAATTTGGGATATAAAGCTAGAATTTATCGCACCCGAAAGGCAGAATATAGCATCATTCTGCACGATATGGCATCGCTACGTGAGGTTGAATCAATCTGAATACACCTCACATATATACCCGTGCCTCAAAATCGTTCGGGCTCTCCACACACCGGCCGAAATTTCCATACGGGCTATAATTCTGGCGCGTGAAAGGCCCCTTTAATCAGGCTAAAAGCTCCAAACAAGTCCATAGTTGCCAATTTTTCAGGAAAAACATGAAAGTTCCATTTTTAACTCTTGCGAAATCTGAAAATTTATTGAAAATGACAACGGTGTCACGGTTTGCAAAACCGCGGAATGAAAAGATCGCGCTATTATTATAATCGTGAGCTATCACGGACGTGCGAGTAGGCTGTGTTGCCGATTCTTGGCATAATTTTAACATAAATATATATAATCAAGGTGGAGAAATGGTGCTGGGTCCACACCATTTCGCGGGGAAAACAAAGCCAAGAAGTTCCAGTTGTTTTCCTCGCGAAATGGCGTGGACCCGGCAACATTTCTCCACCTTGTTACATACAGTTCAGGCCACTTCTTAGTGGTTTTTTTTCTTCATATATAATCATAAACATCGAAAATTTGGAGTCAAAAATAAGAATCTAAGCA
Organism: Bemisia tabaci; assembly: GCF_001854935.1. Classification (NCBI taxonomy): domain Eukaryota; kingdom Metazoa; phylum Arthropoda; class Insecta; order Hemiptera; family Aleyrodidae; genus Bemisia; species Bemisia tabaci. The sequence goes on from NW_017557621.1 coordinate 10,690,788, forward strand.
GTGAAACATCGTTGGAATGCAGAGATTCTCGGTTTAATCCGTCGGCAAGGACAGTAGAATGACCAGAGGAGGTCGTTAAGATTTAGCAAGAGTCCAATATTTTTCTCTACCCTTAAGTTAGAGAGTCAAGAGATACTAAATATACATATTTATTTTCATGGTATGTCGTATTTTCCGTATGAAGAGACATACGCTTTTTATTGTTACTGCGGTATGGTTTCGAAAACTGTTCATACTAATCCGTCCACGAATTAGTTCACCAGAAGTTACAAAGTACTTGAATATTCCGACGGTAAAAAATTCGACGATATGGGGGGGGGGGGGGCATCGGGTCTTTTCTATTGTCCAGTGGTGTACAAATCCATGCGCCCCAAGTGGCTCGTGATACTAGCGTAAGGAGAAATACAACGAGAGAAAATCAAGTAACTTAAAAAAGAGAAAAACAGGTTCAAGTCTGCACTCTTCCGTGAAATTCAATATTAAAACAAACTTCGAATATTTTCACATAACTTCGCAATCAGAAATATTTTTTACAGATTACATTTTTAAACTCAAAGGAAATGTGCCTCCAAAGAAACTCACCCCTGAGTTTAATACTTTCGTGTGTGTACACTATTTGATGGATTTTTACGTGATGCAACTATTCATCCTCTGATGCCACGCTAGGAAGCATCATTTCTTACTGAAGGCGTTTCTCACGCATCGTCAATCTTTCTCACAGGAATTTTCTCACGCAACCGTATGAATCGCTTATCCACGTTGCTAAGAAGTTATTTCACGATTGATCGATCAATTGATAATTTCTGTATTTTAAGAAATATCCCAAATACCCCCAACACTTCAGCATGCACTGTCGTCCGTCAGGTATTTCTACTCAAGATTTAACCAAAAAACGTTTCGAAATAACTTCAAAAGCAGTACGCCCCGTGTTAAGATAAAAAATAGGAAGACAAAATTATTTGATACACTCATTCCTTGAGACGTGCTTCAGAAGTTTTCCAACGCCTTTGATTGTCAAATCTTGTGAAAGATTATCTAAAAATACTCCGAATTAATCGTTTGGATATTTTGGAAAAAAAACGGACTAAGATATAGAAATTATTCATTGATCGATCGATCGAATATCAAATATTTTTCAAAAGTGCTGAAAGAGACTACCTCGATTTTTTTTCCAATTGAAGCTTGGTTTATTTTTGCTAGACGCTACCCAATAATGAAGGATTAATTTAAATGCTAGGAATTTCGTTTGTTCGCTCGCTAAAGCCAACCTGTAAAAATCAAACAAATATTTGCGTAAATTGGCAAGACAGCTCTGTGGTTAATCCCTTTCTCTTGAATCCTGTCTCCTGTTACCCTCCTTTTTGCTTCATCCAAACTCAAAGGGAAGGAAAAAATGATGCAACAGGTGTTGCAGTATGTATTCATCATGCTCTCGCCAATGCTTCTACCGAAAATTGAAAATAACTGAAACTCGTCTCCCAGTGATTCTTATATCAAACGCGCCCTCATTCTAAATTCATCAACAAATGACTCACATTTTCAGCATTTCGTACATTATCCGTAGGAATATAAGAACATGAAAACATGTCAAAGTCTTAAGCTGTAATCATCAGTTTTTGAAAGCTGGGAAAACTGTAGAGTCAAATAAATTTGCGTGACAGGTGGAAAAATAAGTTCCTTCTTGACCTCATAAAATCATTGTTTCTACTTCCATCTAAATCAGAAGAAGGGAACCATCTGGAAACAGCATGGTCTCTTTAAACGCTCACATCAAATTATCTAATTACAATTTGAAAGCCTGAGATCAATACTTTCAAAAGAACAAGCACAATTGGACTGGTGGCATAGGCGGATTCGGGAGGGGGGGGGTGTATGCCCTTCCCCGTTCGCCAAAAAAAAAAAAGGAGTAAGATGACAAAACGATAGACAAAAAGGAAGAAACGGACGGGAGAAGAAGGAAAGACGCTTTTATATTTGGTAATTGGACTACATTTTGCAATTCGGAACTATAAATTCTGGCCCGGTTTAAGAACCATGGCCGGTATGTTCCATTAATTTTCCTATGAATATAAGTGTTTTTCAGATGAGCCAGAATTTATAATTCCAAATTGCAAAGTTCAGTCCAATTATTCATGAAAAAATTGACTCAAACTGCATTTGAAATTTCGAGGATTTTCTGAGAAATCCACCCCGGCCCCCTTTACGCCCCCTCCCCCGTTTGAGGTGTGGATCCCCTTATGACTAGTGGTGAATCGACGTAAAAACCCTCCCAATGGATGAAGTCTCCCATTCGAAAAAGCAATATTACATTTTTAAGAATTCAATGATTTCTGACAAAAAAATCATAAAATCATTTAGTGATAATATCACGTGCGTGTTCAGTAGTACGAACAATCCCAAGTATATTTTTAAATTATTTTCTCGGGAAAGATTCGGTGGTTTTTCCGCGGAGAAAACGTTTCGACCGCAACGCAACGCCGAGAAGAATCACCTACGCAAGAGCGTAATGGCTGCTCCTTTTGCAGACACCCAGTGGAAAGTAATATCATCTGCTTAAAGCTGCGATAAGATTTATTCGCCTGTTAAGATATGCTTCCCGCCTCGCCTAAGCTCTTATCGCCGTCTCAAACCAGCGCCGGCTTCGCGCGCTGAAATGAGTTCCGTTGTTTATATTCCGCGCTAACTTATGAGCGCCCGCGGGGGAGGGGGGAGGACATGGAATGATAAAGTTAAACAATACGGAAAAGTGAGATTTATGAAAAGAAAAGCCCCGCGCCGCCGCCGACCTGGCTGTTGAGAGAAAATTGCTACGAAAGATTTACTGGCGAATAAAAACTTTTCCCTCCCTCTCGGGCTCTATTTATTTATTTCCGGTTCATTTTACCTTTTCCCTTCATTTTCCGCCTCTCAAATGTCTTGTATGCATGAACAGCGGGCGTAGAGCGTAGGAGCATTTTCTCGTTGGCTTATTATCTACACGGGCGCCTGCCGAATCCGTTATCCATTAAATGAACCGCATGAGTTTTTAGGATGTGTTGCAACAAGCACTTTAACATTACCAAGAGTGCTTCCTGAATCCGGAATCGGTTATAGGTACACCAAGGGTTTTCACCTCCTGGCCGATGCATGGACAGACCCACAGAAGACTATTCATGCCCTCAAATGGACCGTTTCCTGGAGCATCATAAAAAAATTTAAAGGAAGTGCTCCTCTGTAAGGGTTGTAATAACCGCAGAGGCCGCACATATCGGCCCGATAGATCTTTAGAGCATGACTGTAAGAAGAAAAAATGAAAAATTACATTAGTTTAATACAGAAATTCACAATTTTAACACGTAATATCAGAGATATGGGTCGTATTTTCAAATGTTATAGAGAACGGCCTTCTTGTAATTTCTCATTCTATTATATTATTCGCAAAAATCATATTGTCAGGCTCAATATGTACATATACTTTAAAAAAATGCAACTATTCGCCCCCTGTGACTACGCTAAGAAGTCTTAATGAAGAAGCCCAGAGAAGTCTATGTGTCGTCAATATTCATCAAAGGAATTTTCTTGAGCATAGCCACACTACTCGTGAGTCTACGCTGCAACACTGTAGAATCGGTTTTGAAATTCGAAGCAACTATTCGGCCTCCGCAGCCACGCTAGGAGGTATCTTTTCTTACTGAAGGCGTTTCTTAAGCATCGTCAATCTTAATCGAAAGAACATTATGTAAAACAACTGCATTAATCGCTAATTTCCACCACTACATTCGTTGATTTTGCCTATAAATGGCCATCATATAACGGAACAAGGTGATAGTTTTTCAAATTGGACCTTTTTAAAGCTCAAAGTGATTGCAACCCCGGGAAACCTCGAGGTGAAATAAGACTAATAAAACAATCGAGATAGAAACCCGCAGTCAAAACTTCGCGTTAAAATTAATCGCAACTCGAATAATAGACCGGGAGGAGGCTCGCATGTTCTCCTGCAATAATAATTGTTTTGAGTACTCCCATCCCCTGGTTTTCTTGACTATTTATGAAGTTGTCAAATGTCTGTTGTTTCCTGAGGAAATGTTTGAACCCTTTTGTTGAAAGTCTCCACGTTTGAATCAGCTATTGTTACACATTCTTCATGGATTAATCCTTAAGAAGAGTGACATAGTTGTTTCGTTTCATGGGGGCCGGTCTCATTTAGCCTAAATCGGTATTTATGCCCGTAGCCTAGAACCTAGCCTAACCGCTGGGGACGATATCTCCCTAAACTTTAACCAAAGCGCGGTGCTTCAGGATACCCTTTGGCAAAAATTTGGGGACTCATTTGGTACTTTTTGAAGTATCTCACCGATCCTCCCCGAGCCCTCGTTTGCGCGTTTCTTTCATTCATCAGGAGCCCCCAATCATATGCTACCCGAACCCCAGAAAATTTAGAGCTAGTCCACCTCTGGTGTGCTTCCAGAGCGGCGGTTTAAAAATATTTGAGGAAACATCCGGATGAATTAATTTTTACCTATCGATTCAACTGCACAAGAAATTTGGAATAAATTATAAAGTAAATTAGAGAATGACACATTTTCTGTGCTTTTTTGGTTTCTTGACGACACGTCTTAGTATTTACCCTCATTTCATTTAAAAGTTCGGCAACACTGCTTCCACCCTGTTAGCGTTAAAACGCCTCGTTTTGATGGACCCCGAACCGATTTTAACTCGGGCGAACCACCCGCAAACGTGCAATCACTGTATTAATTATTAAACTTGGAGTGTTTTGCAAATTGCCACGACCCCCGCCCTCCCTTGTCTCGGCGTTGCCAGATAACACATGCACTCAATATTTCTACATGCTCCCCCAGACGGTATCCCGGACTACTCAAGTGAGGGGGCAACACTCCCTTGTCGTTATCATGCCGGGCTGTTTTAATCGGGTGGGCGAGTCTTACTTATATTTTACCGTAAAGGGTGAGGGGTTGGGCTGTGGCGTGCCGGTGGTAATTTTCAGTCGGCAAGTAAGAAAATTAATCGGCACTAGTGGTTGGATTACGTTGGATGACGTTTTTAATGAGGTGCAAAATTAAATTGATGGTTAGCTTTGGTTTTGTTCCTCTTTCGCTTACTATACTATTGAAGGTGTAAATTTCACAGTAAGATTTTTCGGTGCTGAGGCAAATCAGAGAAGCGAAAAATCCCTTTTTGAGTTGATAAAAAACATAGTTCACTAATGAACCAGTTATTGAACTGGTAAGATAGACCGCAACTCTTTCAACTGAAGCGATTTATTGAGTCGTGAAATTTTTCCCATGAGGGATTCGAACAAAATGTATGCTACAAGAAAGTTTGTCATAATGTCACTCAGCGTGGTAATATTACTGGCCTAAAACAAGATTATTACCTCTTCGAAATTATAATAATATTTGAATCGATTACCAGGTCACTCGGAAATAATACCGGAAACATTCACAAAAAAATGACGTAAGGTGAACATTTCCGTAAGAAAAGTCGCAGTCGTCCCATCCAACCCTTGCGCACTAGGATGCCACAAAATATTCAATATGGCTGACGTTTCCTTGCGCAAATCGTGAGGGAGCGCTGTGGTCTTTATCAACGCAAAAAAATGTAAATATAAACACTCCGTTGATGAAATCCCACCTCGTCATGCCTGTTCTGTCGGAAAAGCGTCGGCCATGTCGAATACGGCGTGGCATCCTAGTGCGCAAGGGTTTGATGGAACGCCTCATCTTACGAACACCTGCCATGGTATCGTTTTTGAATCGGGAAGGTTAGAAAAACGCGTATTTCTCACGCAGATTGTGAAGTCTAAAGTGTATTGCAGCCATAACCAATGCGCTCATCGTGATTTTTGAGCCATTCCATGTAAAAAAGAAATCTTTTTTTTTACTCTAGCGGAAGTTTACACCAGGCCTATTTCATTGACTGTATGAATTTATTTGCATTGTGTAAAAATATCGGAAATATTTGTAAAATAATTCACTTTCAAGACGTGCCATGCGTGAAAAACACTTTTTCAAAAAAATAAATAATGCTAAAAAAAAGAAAGCAATTTAAGCTCATTTTTCCTCAATGGTCGTGTGCTGTCACCTTATTAGGCTTTATAATAAAGGTTTCTAGGCCTTTCCTATCCCCCCTGTTATTTTAAAATATGGGCAAGAGATCCACGAGTAACACAACAAATCGGTCGGCGGATGACCCTCAGCCGTGACCGCAGGATTAAATAATAAAACGAGACCCTTGATCGTCATCGGCCGCACGTGGCCCGGCGGAAGTGGTCGTTTTGGCTCATGTGTTGCGGGTGGCCCGAAATTAAAAATCGGGCGCGGGGAGCCGCGGGAATAATAAGACGGGTAATGAAACGAGGAACAAAACAGTTTGCATGTCAAACAGAGCTTATTTCTCCGGTCATGGTCCCGCGGTGTCCTGCTTGCGTGTTCACTCGTCTCGCTGTCTAATAATTGTCTGAGCTTGATGAGTTGGTCTCGCTTTTATGATTGTTTTTAAAAGTGCTTCATGGAGTGCATTGGAAATCACGTTGTGGAAACGAGTTTGCTGAACTTTTATGCTCTTCAGAAATACCCCTGAAATTGACGCGCTTATACGTTGTTGTTGGTATTCCATAAGGAATCATTCAATCCACGAGGATAACTTTTCCTAAAATTTAAACAAAATTCAATTTACTAGAAGTGCCCCCCAGCCGCTACTCGGTGTAGCTCCTTTGAACGGAGCTTTGCGCCCCCAGAAAACTGCTTCCTGGGTCATATTTCAAAATTAAAAGAGCGCGCTCATATTAAAATAGGTGAATAGGTGAATAGGTGAATAGGGGGTATTAAAATTTGACGATAGCCGCTAAAATCATGGGCATCGACCGAGTGGGTGTGTGGAATGAAAACGAATGATGTCGAAAAAGAACATTTTTATCGTTGAAATTCAAAACTTTGCGGTTTTGTTTCTCGTGATAATATACATTTTTTATTGCAATTCAAAAATTAAGGGAGGGAAAGTGGGCTCATCTGGAAGGTATTGCTTTTTGATAGCCACAAAGAAAATTGGATTCGGCCCCGTAGATCTCTAGAACGAACAATGACAAAATTAATAATTTTGGTAGTCAGAGAGCTCATATGCACATAATAAAAAAAAAATCAATTGAATTACTACTAGCCCCACGGCATTTATTTTTTTCGAAATAGAAAAAGTTTTACGAGGGATTCTGAAACGGTGAAACTGAGAGGTGGCTATCGCGAAATAAGGATGGCGGTGATACACATACCTTAACAGTTGGAGCGGCGCGGCGCGGTGAGGCCTGTTGTTTGGAAAATAAGTCGATACCAGTTCGCCTTCAAATTTGGGGATGCAACCCAACCCCACACAGAAGTTAGTTAAGTTGCATCCACCAAATGGCTGTATTCTGAATGTTGCCACGTATCCCAAGCACCTGTTACTTGCATGTGAGGAACTATCAACAAATTAGGAAGAACGCCGCATCAATATTCGAATGTTGCCAAACGTCTCTCGATAAAGTACTACTTTTAAGGAATGTTATAAATATTTTTCCATAAGAAATTCAGATGATCTCGATCAAATTTCAAACAAAATTCTCTGAAAATTGGAAGAAATTATTCAAACATCATGACTATAATATTAACTCTCATTTTATGACAATTGTGATCATTCTGACCATTTCGTTGAATGTGTGTTTAGACTATCTCAGTGGCCACAACTCTCTGCAGTATATCTAGGACCAGGAATTGATAATAATTATAACGAACCCGCTCTGAAGAGCAAAGGTTGATGTCCGAGAAGATCGCTCCGCTAACAGATTACTTTTGCCATTTTACCTGTGTTATCATTAACGACTAAAGTGCATAATTTTGGCATTCAATGCGTCTCTCTAAAACTCTGCGAATTGTGAAAAAATCGGTCAAGGTCGCTCCGACAGCTCGAAATTAGTTTCCTCTGACATTCAAGTTTGGCGACTGACCCGGAAAAGTTTGCGGCTGAAACTATTTTCGAGAGGTGTATGCAATATAGCTTTGTATCTTTCTTTTTTCATGAATGAGTCAGGTAGGTGTTAACCTATATGGTGGTGGGCTAACATACATTATAATTCGCAGATTATTTCATTTTGAATTTCTGTTATTATAAAAGAACATCCGCGACAAATCTCACATGCACGCAGATATATTTTAAGTGACAGATGTTTAAAACAGCGTAAATGACGAACGGAGTTATTAATAAAGAGGAGTGGGAGTAAAATTTTGAAAAAAATATTCCTTGAGGTTTTCTAATGTATCCGGTTTCTGATTCGTCTTTGCACTTGAGTTTGGAATTGAGTTCTTGCTGAGACATGGGCAATAGTTTTTTTCAATCTTTATGTTATCATTTCTCTTGTTTAGGTCGTTTTTGCGAGTATAAGCGGTGGTTCTCTGATCTTGGAGAGAGCCATTTGCTCTATCCAGTCCTAGAAAAGTCTAAACTAATTACATTTCTCATCAGCATTCTGCTTCAGATTGATTGAATAAATAGCTTGTTTCTGAAAGTGCTTAACTCTTAGGATTAAAATAACAATACAAAGAATGGAACATAAACTGTATTTTGCCGAAAAATTCCGGAGAATAGAACATTTTTGCGGCGCATGTTATTCGGTCCCTAAAATGAGCTACGTAGTCAAAAATATATGAAACTTTTCAGTCCATTAATAGTCCATTATTAGTTCAATGTGAACTTTATCAACCCTTAAGGTCGGGCTTTTTTCGAAAATAACCTAAAAATTGTGCCTATTTTTTCAATGTGAAATAGGGGGAGAATTGGGAAAAAATAAATAAAATAAAATATAAAAGGTATGTAAAACCCTAAATTACTTGTCTGGACGTTTTTTACTATTTCCGTCCAGTTGAATGGTTTTCAAAGGCTATACTACAAAGCACAAATACATTAAAAACTACCATTTACCATGTATTGGCACAAATCTTACGATTTTACTTTGCAGTTGAAAGTTTAAAATTCTCTTTTTATCCTGCTCTTCCCTTAGCTCATGATACCTGATATCTATAGTTATCAAAATTACCTGTAAAGACGTTAATAGCCTGAGTCGCTGAATGTCTCAAAATTATAATAACTAACTAACTAACTATTTTCTTTTACACCCAAAATGTATGTGCTCTCTTTTCTTGACACCTCAAAAATTCAGAATTGTATGTCCAGACTTACTTCAGGTGCCTGATAGCCATTGGATGCTTAGATGCAATACTACTACTACTACTACCGCGACCACTTTTACTACTACAACTACCACTTTTACTTCTACAACTACTATAGAGAGACACACAGATAAAAAAGATGATCATAGATGTGAACACTTAGATATTTCGTAAAGCCCGCCCGTAGTTACACTTATCCTCACCGATCAGCTGTTTAAACAAAAAGCACCGTGCTACCGTGTAACGAAAGAAAGCCGTAAGTGAAATTCCTTCATGAGCCACCGTTAGTGCATGCTCTCGTGTGTTTTAAAGTCCATCCTAGAATGCACTTACGGCTTTCTTCCATACCACGGCAGCGTGCTGCACCGCAGGAGGGTAGGAGGCAGCTTGCGAAGGTCAGTGATGGCTGCATCGCTGCCGAACCATAATCAAATTCCTGAAGCTACAAGTAGTGTCAGAACCATTTTAACTCAGATGGATTATTATTTTTAAAAAAAGATAATAAAACAAATTCACTCGATTTTAGGTTCAGCCCTAGTGCAATTTTGATCTTCATCGAAACTTAAATAAATTCCAAACAACCAAACAAGAAATAACCGCTGCAAATAGAAAATAAACCAGCGAACAGCGGCAGCTCTGATGTGCTGGCAGGATGTACACGATTGCCAAGTGGGACTCAGTTATTCTTCCGTCACTTGAATGATTGCTTGATTTATTACTTTGATAGGAAGAAAGATATAACAAGTGCGGGTGTGTGTCGTTGTTATCAACCCGCATACTCTAACGAGCACTACGATGTCATTCGTCTTGCAATACTTCAAGGGGGGGACATAATTCGGATATAAACATAAATTCGGCAGCGGCAATAGGCCCGCCTTCCAGCTGCAAACCAGTTCCACTGCCGCGTCTCCCCAGTGCCGTACGAGGTCCCCTCTCGTACCGTTTTCTCTCCAAATATCAGTGGTCCTGTCCTAACCTTAAAAATTGATAACGCGATAACGCAGGACAACGCGATTTTAAACGCGAGTAAAGCGATTTAGTAACTGATCTCGTGTGTAAAGTGCGAAGAATTCGAGTTAACTGTGCTCGTCCGTGCAACAAACGTGTTACGTAACCTAATCAGTGCGCGCTAAAGCGTTCGACCGCAAGGAACTCACACCGCGAACAGATCGCTGAGGATCAAATGTCGCGGTAACGCGGTAATGGTTACTTTTAAGTTATGCGGGGTTGTTAGACGAGCACTAAAGGCTGTTTTTGGGGGTGTGAAAATTTCGGAGACTTGAAGGAGGCGCTACGGACTCACCAAAATGACGCAAGCTTCAGACGAGACGGAGAAGTTGGTCGAAAGTCCCAGCACTACCGCTGTTTATCGACAATCCTTGGCTGCTTTGACATGTAAGTTGGGAATTTTTATCAGTGTTTTGGGTTTTGGAAGGATGCAGGTCGTGGGGCACGTCGCGGTTACGTAAAGCCGCATTTGAGAGATGCAAATGCGGCTTTAAGATGTTACGTAAACGCTCTTTTCAGCCAAGCCCTGGGGCAGGTCTTGAAAATTCTGGTCACCCTGATCAGAGGCCTTCTACATTAAACTAGTTAGTCACATAACCAGTGTTATGTTCGAGGAGAACAGGGCCATGGAATTCCCTGAGAGTGCAGAGCTCACTGTGGTCAGGGCGTCTAATTGGACTACATTTTGCAATTCAGAACTACAATTTCTCGCTCAGTTTAGAAACAACGTATGTGCCATTAGTTTTCCCATGTACATAAGTGTTTTTACAGATGAACCAGGCTTTTTAGTTTCGAATTGCAAAATGTAGTCCAATTCTTCGTGAAAAATACACAAAATATGAAAATTTGAAAAATTATATAATCATTATTATTATTATTTTTACTTTAATTATTATTGAAATTTTAGGGGAATATATCATGAAATTTTGAAGCTTTATGTAAGATATCAACTGCTGAATAACTTATCAACCAGCCTCTAAAAATTAGTGTAATGTTGTTTGGTAATATTTTCCAAGCATTACATACTCATCTATGTTCCTCATATTTTACTTTGAGGGAAAAATTACAGTGGGAAAAAGGATTCCACTTCACTTGGTGTTCTGAGTGCATTGTAACAGCAAAGAATGGAAATTATAAACCCTGGTAATTTTTTCTTAAAATATCCATGAACATTTTGTAAACATTCCACCATGGTCGTTGGCATTGCGTTTATTTAATAGTAGAAGGAAGTCATTTTTTCTATTTTTCGTAAAACGCTGCCAAGTTGTCAACCATGATGTTACTTCTACCTAATTTTCACGCATTTGTTTGCGTGGAAATGCTCAGAATGTAAAAGGAGGGGTATTGAAAAGGGCCATTTTCGGGACCACATGAGCAGAATTTTCGCAACTCTACGATTTCTTGCTCATTGAAGGTCTACATTTTACGAAAGTAGCATGAGTTATCGTTTCTCGACGGAAGAACGCAACTCCATTCCAAGGTTGCAAAATCGATTCAAACAATGTAATTGCTTACACGAATGCACCTGTGAAAATGTTGTCACGTAGGTATATGTCTGATTTTTGCATGAAATTTAAAGAAAAATCATTGAAGTTTACAGTTAGGAATGTACAAGATTCTCCCGGTAAAAACGCAATTTATGAGGGGAAATTTGGAAACATTGAAATGTAATTACGCTCTTTCGTGGAGGAAACGATGAATTGGGTCATGTCTGATCTGTTTTTAGGTTTAATACTGGCTTAAACATTGGCCTAGCTGAAAGCCGATATGGCGAAAAATGCCGATTTTTCGGTATTCGAGTGCAAGCCTACAAAACCCGCGATATGCGCCCAAATCGGGCTCCAGGTCAATGATTAGGAGACAAAAATGACATGTTAAACACAAAAATGACCAAATTATCATGCATTCTGTAAAATAAAGATCTTCAATGCGCGAAGAATCGTCGAGTTGAGGAAAATAAGGGTGAGCCCAAAAACGGCCCTTATTATTGATACCCCTCCTTCACATTTCTGCCATCACGGCGCAGTATGTTAAATAATTAGCTCCCGTTTAAAATGAATAAATGAATCTAGGAGTAAATAAGCTTTATGGGTGTTGTAGATTATTTGGTGTAATTTTTTCACGGGATTTATGGGGAATTCACTGTTTGTAGGAGGTCAGTGGCCTTAAAAAGCTGCTAAAAGCTGGTCAAATTTTTTCCAAAGTAATCTGGATGCAGGACTGTCAAGAATGCAAATTGTCATGCATGCAAATACCGCATCCCCCCCCCCCTATCCTCGTCAATAAGTATAGAGGGCGGAGAGGGGGAAGGACTGAGGAATATGAAGTCTATGGGTGCATCTTCTGGGGAAACGACTCTAGTGCGAGGCTGCTAGATCTAGAATGGCATCACCTAGATTTTGGTTATAGTTATACGAACCAACCCCTATCCTCAAAGGACTAAACAATGATCCGGGCAGGACCAGTGCCTATCCAAATTCTAGGTGATGTCATTTGACTCACCTCTCTAAGCATGTCGAGAATTGGGCTATTTTCTCGTGCTTAGTGCCGATGATTTTCCCGAAAATAAGGACTGTAGCCCCAATTAAGAGCAGACTTTGAATAAACTTCATATTCTCATTTTGTCCCCAAGAACAAATTAATGAAGTCTAGGGATTTAACCCTATGTATTTAATGAGGGCTTGCCGTCGCGGATTTGTTTAATAACTTCCGCGAGGAGAGAAAATACGCGAAATGTCTTGCATATCTCTTTTTTTCTGAAGAGTATTTCAATTCTAGGGGTCATTTCCATCCTACACCCATACTCCGTCCTTTATCCAAAATAGAACCCAATCTGACAATCTCGAGTTCATTTACCTGCACGTGAGTCGTTTGGTTTCGCCAGTGGACGTGCGACTTCATAGTTTGCGATGCGCGGAAGCTACGCACTGCACCGTGTCTACCTTTATCAGGGTAATGAATGGCTAATTGTTAGCCCACTTCCGGCGCCATGTTGTCAAATATAACCCGAAAATTTGACCAACAGCCTTGAGCCTTGAGTATTTAAGCGCCTGGCCTGAGAGAGCAACGAGGCTTTGACGTAGTAAAACGCAGTCTGCAGAATCGAAATGCACACACGTATCAATGTTGCACAGTCCAGAGTTTAAACAAAGCGAACGGAAACCTGATTTAATGCAAGTAATCTAATTCACACAATTGCTTCAGAAAAAGTAGAGTTTCTCTAAAGTAAGAGTATGGACTCTAAAGAATCCAATTCTAATTGATTCTGCCATCATAAGCTGAGAGAGATTAACACATTGAAAATAAGAATACTATGAAAAACGCGGAACGATGAAAGAAATTTAAGACAAATATTCATCAAAAAGCCCGTATTTTTGTTTTAGGTCAATTTGTAATTTTTCGAAGTATATCATTCCACGGTTGTAAAATCGATATTATTATCAGGAGAAAAGAAAAAATCTTCCTATTTCTCTGGTCAACAAGCAAATTACTTGCTCACTTTAATACACGTGATAGCTCGTGTTTTCACTGACTGCATAGCTCACGTCGAATAATTTTGAAAAATTGCTTTTCCGTCTCCCATATAAATTCAGACGTGTCGAAATTTTCCCAAGGGAGCCTTCCGGACCCTCAAAGAGAGCCAAAGGAGTCCCTACAGATCTCCTCAGTGGGGTGTTTTTCTGCATCCCTAGAGCCCCCTTGATGAGCTGCCCCTCTGTGCCCCACCCCCACATATAACTCCTAGGTCTGTTTATAACGACAACATTGATAACTGCCATGAATCAATGATTCAAGCTTTGATTTACATACCCAATTACGTCGTGTTATCGGTTGAAATTCGTCACTCGAGATCAGATAAGTTCATCCAGGGTTGCATTGCGAGATGTAAGGAATGTTCACTTATTTTCATTTGTTTTGGTGATGATATAATGTTTTGTTTACTATGATCTGACATTTATTCAATGGTGCCGAATCGCTGTCTAAATTGCTCCCAATGTTAATGGTAGGTGTGAATATTATGGTAAACAATAGATGTAAGGTTCCGCAACGTTGGAAACAATGCTACTTCCCGTTCCCATATTTTCAGCTGTTTGATATATGTATTTGAGGAAAAGGAGATTTATGAGCAAGATTGTCTCTGAGCTCGAGCTTTACTCGGAGCGATGGAACAGTCATGTCCTACTACACGAAACCCAACTGGCAATGCTTTTTCGTGGAGTGATTAAAATACATTAGACCTCAAATGGCCTACGTAATATTTTGTAAACATAACGCGGTTCGTTAGTTCCATCGGTTTTCAAAATGTGAAGTTTATGTTCTATGTTCTGCATGCCTAGGCCAGAGACATTGTTTAATCCATGAATATTAATATTTCAAAGAATCGTTGAATCCTCCATATAAGGTCACTTCTCTCATTTTATAGTCGATAATCGTCATCGTTATTAAACAAGATAAACTTGAGATTTTCAATATTTCACCGTGAAAATATTCCTTAAGTGATAAACGACTTTCCAACTAGACTCGTTGACACAAAAAGTGTACTCTAAAGTCAGTTAATATTTCAACAGACCTGACATTTCCGCACATACAGCCTACGATCGCGCATTTGTTACCATTTAGAAAATATCTTAATATTCCCTCATAATTTTTCGAGTAAATTCAAATCTGAATAAAATGCCAGGCGATGAAAGTGGTGACGAGTCCTCGTGTTTTGGTCGATTGCCTGTAATTAAATATCAAGGCTATAATCGATCTTTGGTTGGTATTCTGAACCAGACTGTGTCCTCAGCAGTATGTGAGTACTCCTCAATTTTTCAGAAATTGAAAATATATTGCGTAAATTTTTGAATTATGGGTAGGAGCTATCGCGTGGAAATGTTACGTCATCATCTCAACTATTACATAATTTAAAATCCTCGGGTATCGAGCAAACTAAGACTCTTTGAAGAGATTTTCTGTCTTTGCAACAAATGATTAAAAAAAGGCTACGAATCCAATAAAATCCGGCATATTGCTAAAATCAACTTGAACTTGGGCCTCAAATTCAAATAAAAACCGGATCGATGGCGAGCACCCGTCCATTTGTGCAAACAATGATTCAAATCAACATTGATTAATAGAACAAGTGATTCGAATCGACAGTGCTGAACTTACCTTTGATTAATGAAACTCTCCTGAACATTTTTGATGATTTACGTTCTAACAAAGAGAACAGAGATAACACCGTTTTGAAGCTTCAGAGTTGTAACTGCACCAAAGTTTTTCAGAAAGTTTTCAACAGACTTACTAATTTTAACCACTTGCTGCCTGACAATAAAATGTCGTCAGAAATGCGTAGTTCATTGAAGATTTTTATGTTTGTTTTTATCCCTATGATATACATATGTATGAAACTATTTCACGTGGGTGTGGTCTCAGGGTTGATAAATTGAAGGCGTAATCTGAATTATAAATCACAAAATTTCTGTTTCTTTACGACCTATAGAACGGGCTTTTGCGGGGGCTCAAAAACGGCAAAAAAAAACAGAAGAAGGGAAGTAAAAATGGAGATGAAGATGATAGGCATTGAGATGGGGGAAACAGTCGCCTTTTTTCAATCGTATCGCCCTTTGAAGCTTATTTTTTAAAGAAGGAGACGTCTTTGTGATGGCGAGTCTCTCTTCGAAAAGGAGGCGCTCTTGTTTGCGCCTCTCCGTAACAGTAGTTGCATCATTTCAAAATCCGATGAACAGTGTAGTAGCATAAGTTAGTAAGTACTGCGGTTGCTGTCGACGCATTACATACGCCTTCATTGGGAAAAGATACTGCCTAGCGTGGCCTCAAAGGCTGAATAGTTGCATCATTTAAAAACCCGATGAACAGTATACCAGCAGAGATTATTAAGTACTGCGGTTGCTGTCGATGCACAACAAACGCCTTCATTGGGAAAAGATACTGCCCAGCGTGGCTTCAAAGGCTGAATAGTTTCATTATTTAAAAATCCGATGAACAGTATACCAACGGAGATTAATAAGTAATGTGGTTGCTTTAGATAATTTTTTGAAGAAGGCAGACGACGTAAGTAAGCTAAGGCACTCATTGTTAAAAGATACTTCCTAATGTGGCGGTAGCTATTTCCAACTAAATTTTTCTCTTGGTAGCAGCTTTTAGCCCCGCTTCCGCCAGTAGACGTCCGTCGTACGCATCAAAGGAGCAACGCGAAGTGTCGAATGATTGCCTAGCACAGATATTTCACATGATTACCACTTACTGCTCTAAGCTTCAAGTATGCAACCTTGAATCTTCGAAGTTTCTTCCACTTAAATGACAATTATTACCTCACGGCACAAGCTTTCGGTACTGCAAACTATTAATTTCTGTATCTATTTAGAGCCAACGCACGCATGTTTTTCTCATTTTAATTTTTTGGTGAGAATAATATACTTGCAGTGAAGTTTTTGCTCCCATTCACTCTGCTGTCCTTCTTTTGGATCAGTTGTTCACTGGAAAAAAAGTTGCTTGGATCTAGAGTCCAGACTCATAATAACATTGACAAGAAAAAATACCCTTGATTCAATCTGATTTTTCCTTGAATTGAAGAGCCGAGCCTCTTGATTTAAGCGGATTTCCTCTTGATTCAAGCAAAAATCCGATTGAATCAAGAGTATTTTTTCTTGTCAATATTTTTAAGGGTCTGGACTCTAGATCCAATCGACTTTTTTTCCAGTCATTTGTTTTTTTGTTTCTTTTTTTTTTTAAATAATCCAACAAGCTTTTGATCCTTTTCTCGTTCTTTTATGTCGGCAGGTTGCCTCTCGTGCTTCACGATCGGGCTTTCCATCGGTTGGTCCTCGCCGGCCTTCCACAAGATCCAGGCCTCGGAGACGAGCTTCACCCTTGACGGGTTCCAGCAGTCCCTGGTGGTGAGCGCCCTCAACATCGGCATCATGTTCGGGGCCATCCCGACGAGCTTCCTCATGGACCAGCTCGGTCGGAAGAAGACCCTCCTCTACACGGCCACCCTCTCCCTCCTCCACTGGGTCCTCATCGCCGGGGCCATGAACGCCAAGTTCCTCTACTTCGGGCGCTTCCTCGGCGGGATCTACTCGGGCATCGCGACGGCCATCGCCCCGGTCTACCTGGCCGAGAACCTCGAGCCGCAGATCCGCGGCTCCATCGGCACCCTCTTCTCGATCCTCCTCTACGGCGGGATCCTCTGCACCTACATCATCGGCCCCATCGCCAGCTACATGAACCTCTCCCTCTTCTGCGGGGCCTTCACCGTCCTCTTCATGGTCACCTTCGCCCCCATGCCGGAGACCCCTTACTTCTGCATCATCAAGAACCGCCGCGAGGACGCCAGGAAGTCCTTGGAGTGGCTCCGAGGCCATTCCAACGTCGACGCCGAGCTCAAGCAAATCGAAGCCTACGTCACGTCGGAACAGGAGCACGTCACCGGGTGGAGCGACATCTTCACGGACCCGAATTTGCGACGACCGTTCCTGGTCTGCGTCGCGCTGTGTTTCATACAGAAATCCACCGGGTTCTTCACGATCATCTCCTATCAATCGGTGATCCTGCCCGGTATGGTAGGACCCTTGACGTCCGAGGGTGCCACCTTAGTCATCGGCGTGGTACTCTTAATGGCAGGAACAGCCTCCGCATTCCTCATCGACAAAGTCGGTCGGATCATCCTACTTAACCTCTCCTACGTGGGTGTCGTGTTGTCCATGATCCCTACCGCGCTATGGTTCTACTTCAACAAGACGGATGAGCCGGCGGATGTCGAGTATGTGAACCACTACAACTGGGTTCCTTTCTTCGGATTCATCGCTTTCATAGTGTGCCACGCCATGGGACTTGGCCCGGTCGGGAATATCTATCCCGGCGAGGTATTGCCGTTGTCGATCAAGGCGGATGCTATGGCTTTGGTTGTGTCGTTGGCTGCACTCTTCACGGCGATTAACACGGAGATTTTCGCATTTTTCAACGCTTACATCGGGATGTACGCCAACTATTTCTCGTATGCGGTGGTTGCTGTGGTAGGGGCGCTCTTTACACGCTTGTACATCGTTGAGACGAAGGGTAAATCTCTGCAGGCCATCCAGGAGGAGTTCATCGAGCAGGCTAAGATGCCGAGGATGAAGGGTGACTATTTCGTCTTGTGATAATGTGTGTGTTTGCTACGTAGGGATAAGGGGTTTTTTCACTGGGGGAAAAGCAAAGTTTCACTGGAGCAATAGAAAAATTATTAGCTCAGTTCCTGAAAACCTTTGCATTTGACGTAAGGATTACATAGAATGGGGTATGTCACGTACTGTAATATACAAGACAAGCTGCAGCTCATCAGTTCCAACTTGTGATGACGTAGGAATATTTCTAGCTCCCCGAATTCAAGTAAAAGCAACCCGAAACTCCCCATGTTTACAATCGTTTTCCATTTAAATCCTTGTTTACTGTGGAATTAGCACCAAATTCCTTGCGATCAAATTATTCATTAAGTAGCTCAATTATGGGTTTTGGTGCTCAATTCATTAGACCTATGAAAAACTGCTAATTCTTTAGACCCCGCACCTTACGACATTTGATTCTTAGTGCTCAAACGAAATTTCATCCTCTCTTGTTTTCAATTCTTATTTTTCACCCTTCAAAGCAAGTCAAAAAGTTGTACCTCAACACCTGTATACAGAGCTTCAGTCATACATAAGATTTACAGGCCTTACACAATTAAGTTTCCTGAAATTTCCGACTTTTGGATCCCGAAATCGGTTGTTTGGTAAATGACTAGGAGCTTTGACAAAAAAGTAATGAATGTAAAATAATAACTTGGCAGTCAATCAGTATTAATAATGCGATCAAAGAAATGAAACTGTCCTCTTAGCTGGTTAAATGATAACCAATATGTGACAATTTTAAAACAGGGAATGGAAATGGTATTTTTATGTAATAAACGTGGATTTTTCTGGTTTTTCAGAGGGACCCAAAAAACCATTCCCTGCTGGCCCGAACCCAAATTTTCATTAGATACTTGCATGCGACCTCAGAATCATTCGAATCATCGAAAGTTTACCAGCTTTGGGCTCATTTCTCCGTCCAAAATCACTCTGGATACTATTTTCATAGTTATAATGTGTTAATTCTTAGTATTAATGAAAGAGTAAAAGAATCGACTGGGAATGACCGTAAGTTATAAGCCGTGTTTCCGATTAAAATTGTTAGTCGTAGCTTTCATAAAAAAAGTTAGGGTCTCAAGCTCAAATTCTCATTTCTTTTCACTCATATGATGAAATGTGAGGCTAATCTATAATGTAAGCTCAAATCTTTAACGGTGCTGATTTATCAATTTGCCCATTTTTAGAATAGAAATACAATTTTCGCCTCGTTTGACGTAATGAAAATTCATTTTTGACACTGTCTATTTCCCCTCTCATTATTTGGTAATACGTTTAAATATTTTCATAAACATGTAAATTATCTTTTTCTTTTTACAACAAATATTGATCCAACTGCAGTTAAAAATTGTAGGAAGTTGCAAGAGAGATAATTCATACAACTAAACAAAAAACTAATGAAATAATTGAAAATGTAAAGGGGAATAGAATTAATTACTTATTGGACAATTTCCCTTTGATGGTACTAAGTAAAATAGAAGTGTCTTTCTCAAGTCACCAGTTAGTTTGACTTCATCAACCATGAACTTGATTTTTCGACAAGTACATACATATATACATTACCTTACATTTTTCCGTTTTATGAAAAAATTCGATTGCTGTGATATTATTTGTAGCTACGATGTTTATCTAAATTTCTCCTATGAGGAGTATATTCTGTTTCTTGGTCTGCCAAAATGACAGAGCTGCACAAGTATTTTGAGGATTTTTTTCTTTTTTTTAAATTTAGTATAAAATTACGCACAATTAGTCGTATACCTTTGAACACCGTTAACAAGTATTGCATAGAGTTTGCGACTTGCAAGAATTATATTCTATACCTTCGATGTGTAATTCTGAACAATGTGTCTAATTATATCAATTTTCTTGTCAAGAAAGTTTATGGGGTATTTTTTATTTTAATAACCTCTTCACCGATGTCCAACTTATTGATATTATTTCTCCTTAAATCAGCCCTTGTAAGAAGCAAGTCTGTGGCAAACTTTGCGGCATCAGAGAGCTGAAAATCTGGAGAAAAAGATCATACAAAGAACCCAAGTGCGTTCAAATGGAAAAACCCTCCGCCCATGTTTTCTGCGGTCTTTAAAGAAACCTCAGAAATTCCGTTGACGCCTCAACAAGTTCCTGAAATATCGAGGTTTCGAAAAGGTTACTTCAAAATGTAATTCGCATAGATATCCTCTCAGTGCTATGTTGTGTACGGGCAAAATATCAAGAATATTATCAAAGTTCTTACTAACAGACACTTTCAGCACTAAGATTGATAGTTAAGTCAAATGCAGTTCTATCGCATGAAATGATCACAACTATATCTCTAAAAAATATCAACTGTGAAATCCCAAACCACGTATCTTGGTTTGCAGCGTTGCAGATCTCCTGTAATACTGTTTTTTTTTTAAATAGAAAACTACCACATTGCGTCAATATTTCAAAACCTCCGTGATTTTTGTTCTCTATGCGGATAAAATTCTGTAGAAACTCCTAGGAATGATTGATTTCAAAATTGATTCCAAGGTTGATTTCAAAAATGTAAAATTTTAAAACATCGCAAACGAGATGCGTGGTGTCGGAATTTTACTGTTTTATAGATCAAACCATCTGACGTTTCTTAATTACCTCTTTGCGATAAAAAATAGTCAAGAAAAAAGAAATTAGGAAAGAAAAAATAATTAATCAGATAGTCTTCATACCCGCTTGAGTCCATGGAGGATTGAACCGAAAATGTTTGACTAATAGAAAACAATTTATAAGTTGCCATAAAATATTGAGTCATTTCAGAGATTACATCCTGGAATTTGTGGACATAACATTGTATTTATAGTATGGGCAACGTCTAGGTCTTGGGCACCGTCAACCGTGCTCGTGCTCGTGCTCGATAATCTATACCATCATTGTAGATTCCTCACAGTTGATTAATGTGAAAGTCAGCCCAATCAATGATTTTACCAATATCGCAAATTAATACAACCTATACGCAAAAATTGATAATTTTTGAAGCAATTCGATGAATATCGGAAGGGACATGTACATTCTTGATAGCCTTTCGTAGAAAAATGCGCATCTTCTTTCGAACATTTTTAGACATGGCTAAAAGCGTTGAACGCCGGTAACGGTGCCTACAAGAAGATAAATGTTCCATCTAGTATTTCACGAAAGAAGTCAAGTAAATTGAACTGACAATGAGATTCTCTTCACAACAGCTATTTACTCTCTCATTTATTTATGTTTTAAAATGAAAAAAAAAATTGAAAACATTAAAAATAAACATTACTTGCATCCTTGTTAAAAGGAATTGGACTTTCTCCGCTGAAAATCTTCAGAGGAAGCTCCTATTGATTCCATAAAAGAATTTTCAAGTACGCAAGACCCAAAAATTTCTCGAAACATACGCAGGTGGGTCTTTGCAATTCTCAGAGAGAGGGCTAACACTTCAGTAATATTATGGATTATGACTATATACCCTCTACAGTAATCATTACTCTATAATATAAGATGATAAGAATAACGCACGTACAACGTCTGAGACGCGAAGCGCCTCGTGGGGTTGGACCGCGAAGCGTTCAAGGAGCGCACCCCTTACTATATATTATTTCCGTTACCTATGAAATTGCCAGCTGACAAGGACGGATTTGAATTTCTTACACGCTGCCAACAACTCGGATGACGCGACGTGACGACAGAACAGAGGGTAAGATGGACGGTGGAGATACGGAATACGAAGGCGAGGGAAATATGAGAGGGAAGGGTGGGCAAGGCGCAAAAACAAAAGGAGGAAATAATAAGAAAATCCCCTTTCATCAAGGATTTATGCAACCCGCGTTGCTCGGTCGTGGATGGAATAACAGGAATGAATATAGCAGAGCTACACTGGGTTGTCGGATTGTCAAGAACATCCCCTGATCGGGCTCTTGCCAAATTCACCCCCGGATTGCCGCGCGCGTCGAGCTTCCCAAATTGCTCAAGACCATGACGGTGTGATAAAGTTCAGGAGCTCCTCATCAATAAACCGAAATGGAAAATCTGTAAAATTAAAAACTAACTGACATCTGCGCTAGTCTTTTTTAGTCTTGTTTGTCTTTTTTTTACTCTCAAAAAACAAACCCACCAGAGGAAAAATGATAACCTTGATACTTATATGAAATAGTTTACATTGGTATATACTTTGTCTCTCCATGAGATTTAAGGCGATAGTCACGGATGAATGAAGGACCATAGTCGGATAACTATTCGGTCCTCGCTGATACTTGCACTTAGGCGGGGTTGTAAAAAATGTGAGTCGTGTGAAATGACCGAACGAATTTCGACCTGAAACGTCCTTATTTTTCAATGGAATGTATAATTTGAAGAAGAAAGCCGATGACTATATTCTAAAGTGAAAAAATTCTTCATAACTCAAGATCCCGCATTTTTCTTTTTGAAGAACAATAAACGAATATCATGGCTTGATATGTTTACAGAATACTCGTGTTAGGGTAAAGCGACTAAAAGGATAGGAAGAAAAATTAGCGAATTGTTTTATCTTTTAGAGCATGAATATTTTCACAAGATAACATATTTGAAATGCGACATTTTGAGAATTGCATTTTCAAAGTTTAGCCACCGAGGTGCTTATTCCCTGGGCGCAATGCTCCCATTTCCCGAAACTAGTTCCGAATTCCGAAACTTTCGAGATTTTCCTGAATTTTTACCGGATCTTTTGAATTTTCCGGAACTTTCTCGGAAATTTTGAATAAAATCTGAAAGAAATCCCGGAACTTTTGACGAGCATGGAATGGGAGCACTGCTTGGGCGGTAAAACATCATCTGTTTGACGTAATACCGAGATACCTATCGAGGGCTCTTGAAAAATTATACAACGGATTTTATCTTCGATCTGGCAAAGCGGCGGCTGGAAAACAGGTGGAAAAGGAGGGGGGCACGGCGTGTAACTTGGAAAATGACCCAAGAAAAGTTCCCTGAGAGGATCGAAGCGGGGGAAACCGGGAAAGTAAAGATAAATATCTGAGGCGTTGAGAGTGCGAGAGGAGGGGCGGCGTTCAGGGTTGTTTCCAAGATTATGGCGTAATATTTCACGTCGACGGACTCGACCAATAGGGAGCCTGCTTTTTATTAGATCCATAAATTCATCATATCACTGCGGGCGTGGGTCGGGTTTGCGCTTCCATTGGACCGTTGCGGGCCGGCAACCCCCACGTCTCACGGTCACCCCCTCTCCCTTTATTTTTCTTCGAAAATTCATTTATTTAATTTATTAATATTGGACCTTCCCGGGCACCGGATTGCTCGACGGACAGTGGGTGAATTTTGAACCGAGGAGGACCAGGAAACCGCAGCGAGAACCTCACAATGCATAAAATGGATCGAGCTTTACACTTCGGAAATACGTTTTTTTTTTTTTTTCAATAAAAAAATAAGGGGTCCACTCACTGGTTGCCTCGAGGGGACTCTAAGAGAAAACCAAATTGCATTTGCTTCTTTCTCGGAATTATTCGATTATTTTCTTTTATAAGGGGGATCCAAGTTATTGAAAAATTTAGAAGGAAAAAAATCATGATTTTTGAAGAAATTTTGCATTTTCTTGTCAGAGGCGAACAATTTTGCTTGCTCTCGTTTTTTTGTAACTTAAAATTGTTAAATGAAAACTTTTCTTCGTGTGAAAGAATAAAGTACAAAATTACAATCAGACCTCTTGTCTCCCGGAAAAAGTGGTTTCTTTCTATTAAACTCAAACCGAATACTTACATGCTGAGCCGTGAGTGCTCTGGTTTGGCAGTGTGCCTTGATTTCGACCTAAAAAAAAATCAACGTTTATGTCGAGGTAAATAAGGAAAACTGATTTCTCCGCTTGAAACAAGCACTACAGCGATCAGCATATCAAATTATAATGCAACAGACGAATGTGCAGTACTTTATGCAGTTTTAAGATAACCGCACGGTTTTGATGATACGTCCATTTAAAGGCAGGCCCTTAATTTAATGTTAAATTACCCGATTTTCTGCGGGTTTTTTTTCTTAATGTACATGCAACACCAAGAGTCTCTTAATACCGAGAGTTAAAACAACCCCCCCCCCTCTCATGGAATCACAAACGGGAATAAAGATTACACAAATTGAATGTTGAATGTAAGCCTAAAAAAACCATTTTCCGATGAACTCTGAAGTACATAAGAGCGCGTATATTCTAGGTTTCATCTAATGATGGCTCAGTTTTAACATCTACCGCTCCAATTGATTCGTTGTCTCCAAAATCCCGCGAGTCGCCCTGCGAGCGACGCGTTGGCCTGTCTTCGATCTTCATTAACAGCCGAATAATAATTTATAAGTTTCTGTCTACCTTTTCCCATTGATTTTTCCGTCTTTTAATTATTTTCACTTTTCCTTCTTCTTCCGTTCTTCAAATTCTATCTGATCATAATTTATGTTAACCCAGCTTATGGGAGGGATTTCAGAGTGCTGAGCCTCTGTCCCGCGACCCGAAACTCACGAAGTATTTTTTAACAATGCAGTTCAATATTGAACCTGATAATTCAATTGTAGCCGGTTTAAAATCAAGTCCGTACCAGAGTTCGATAGAGTGGAGCGCGCATCTTGAGAGGGACGTACTTGGTTTTTGTAACCCCTTAAATTGATAGTTCCTTTCTGTACCTTTTGAGATTTGAAATTGATGTAATTCTTTTTTCAACTTCAATACTGTTCGTGGATCCTTAAATGACATGCATCTGACCCAAGTAACAATATTGTCCTCGGGATCCCCGAATGGTGGACGGATGGAACGTAGCTTTAATTTCATTTCAGACCTTTAGCTTTAACTGAATGAGGTTATGCTGAAACGAACGTATTTTGGACTTGACGGACTCGACGATTTTGGAGTTTTCATAACAGGCCATAGTCTTGCAAAGCCATCAGAAAAGAAGGCCATAGTCTTGCAAAGCCATCTGAAAAGAAAAACGTATTCGATTTGCAACTTGAATCGTTAATTTTGGGGAGTTTAATGCACCAATTTATGGTGAAACATCGGCTAAAATACGTCAATTAGCGAATTTCTTTCTTCTTCACTTTGGAAACTTGTGACACTTGAATAATAGTCATTATGGCAGAACTGTATTCAATTCAGCTGTTCCTTTTTTCCTGGCCTCGGAAATATTCCTCGTTTTTTTTTTTTTTTTTTTTTGGAAAAGCTTGACAATTTAAAAAAGAACATAATGTTTTAAAAAGGAACGATAGCGCATAAGTTAAAATGCGACTTAGTTGTGACTCGCAGACATTGGATAATGTTTTGAAAATTGATGCTTACTCATGTTCTGTGGGTATATAGAAAACGAAAGACAGAATAACCTTGAGCGTCATCCTCGAGCTACCTACTTTTGACGAAAAAGTATATTAACAACTCCACGAAGCACATCTAACAAACATGAGGAAGCGTATAGAGGGATAAAAGTTTCGGTCAGCGCTTATTTAATTTACTGATTACACTACTTCTCCCTCGAAACGTGTGATATATAGTCGGGATGGAAGGAAAGTCCAGTCCAAGAACGATAATCCGATTTTAAAATGCCGACTCCAGAATTGGGCGTGGTTGTCATAGTGAGAACCGGTAAAATTCACTGATACTCATTTAGAGATACGTATTCCTATACTTATGATTATCCCCCTCTCACGATCAATAGCAGAGTTTTTTTCAGCCTAGAAAAGAGAAGAAAAATCTCTCACAAGATGCGATGCATTTTGTTCAGTGTTTAAACTTCATTGTCACAAAAGAATTTTTGATCTTTTCAGTGCTAGAGTTTTCGTTTATGAGAAATGCTGAATGTCTAATTTTATTAAAAAAATTCGCTTCCCTTATTACTCGCAATTGCTCGAAAATATGAGATAAATTGTTGGTATTGAGAAATACTTAGAATAAAAAGGGAAAAGAAACCTCTGAAATTTGTGAACTTTATCTAGGTAACATTTACACATGCTATCTTTACCGCATCATGAACATTTATTTAAAAGCAACAACGCTTTTGACTTAAATTCTGTATTTTTCCTCTTCGAAAATGTATCGTGGAGCAAAAATCGACCAAAATAGTATGTAAGAACTTTCAACATCGCGCTGATCAGCATATGGTATTCGAGACGAACAAAAGCAGGGGTGCCCCGGCAAAAATGTATTATACATTCAAGGAAGATGCAGCTTGAAAAATAAGAAAAGAGAGGAATATATTCACACAATAAGGCGAGGGAAATCGAGTTACGGGGAAATATATTGAGTATCGGTGCATCAATTTCAGTATAACACGTTACAACCGTCCCTTTGACAGGCAGCTTTCCTTAAATTCACTGTGAGGTATGCTAATTCAGAAAATTCTCTCGCATACGCCTTGAGAGCCCTACTTTTGCCGTTTAATTGACTTGCCTTGTCCTTTCTAACTGCTACACATCATTCTGAGTGATACACTTTTTCTTGCTAATAAAAAAAGAGAGGCTTCCTGACTACTTCAGGACTAGCTTCGGCCCAATTCGGTACCATCTCTACTCCATTGCTTCCATCATTACTGGCAGCATATTACACATGGTATGCAACTATACTACCGCTATTTCTACCAGCAACACCACTACTACCTTCTTTACCATGACTATAACTACTTGAAATTCAAAGGAGATGAATACCTTCCCTATGATCCTAGATATTATAACAAATTCTGATTTTCATTAATTCTTACACATCACGCGACTCTTTTACTTACGCAAAAAATGTCGGGAGAGAGGTTTCCCAAACAAGTTTTTGATAGGGTAATCCCTGGAAGAAAGCGACAGGGACGTCCCATAAGGAGATGCCGGTAGGGCGTTGAAGAGATGTTGCGTTGTCAGTTACCATCTTTGGGAGGATGGGCTCATGTGGCGGTTGGGTGGCGCAGAGCATCAGAGTGCGCTATATGTATGTGTATGCACGTTCTCTATGACTATCATATCTGACGGACGGGGACTTAAGAGCCACAACCTTGGCAACTTTTCGACCCTTAGCTCTCTCCCTCTCGGCCCTCTCCCAGTCGCCTCTTCCGCGATTGACGATTATATGCGGGGGTGGCTTTGGTGGTGGATGTGGAGGCAGGACCCAAGATCAATGTAACAATGTTATTCTCCTGAACACGTTCAAGGAAAGCTAACAATAGCCCCTTTCCGGTGTTCTCTGGGGAATGAAACGGATAAATACGAGCTTCCCCCCGGTTCCCGTTGCACCCACACTTGCAAACGCACCCTCACACAACTACTTGCATCACGGTGATAATTGCTGTAAAATAACAAGGAACTGTCCCAGCGCTTGTCGAGAGACTTCAAAATGCACTCTCTTCTCTGCAGAGGCGGATCCAGAAATTTGGCAACACCGGATTTCCTTCATTTAAACCTATGTTGAATAATCGATTCCTGTCGAAGCCCCTGGCCCCTCCAAGAATCGATGCATTTCCATAGGCTTAAATGGAGATAAAACAATGTCACCGATTTGCTGGATCCGCCAATGCTTCTCTAAGCTGCAATGCTCAATTTCTATTTGCAGCTAGAAATTGTACATGCATCTCAATGTTCATTCATTCATCTCAATTGTTGTTTTTTGAATGATAATATTGGCTACGGAATCTGTAATTATTTTCACCCTTTAAAAAAAGTCAGCGTTCAAAAGAGAGCGCTCAAAACTACCGGCTTACTTTTCGCTACGAGTTTTTCGGTCAAGTCCCGAATTGTAAGTCTGATCTTGAGTCAGTCTATAGAATAACACGGTTTTTTCAAACTGTCTAGGGAAACTGGTCTACATTTTATACAAGAATCATCATTAAGCGACAATGAACATCATTGAGCATTTATAGATGGCTAAATTCGAAAAATGCATTCCTTTTGTGCACTGTTTCAAAATCTCTAAACATGTTTCATACGCATGAAAAAATTCTAACAAATATATCTGTACAAAATTTCCCTCAAATGTATTTAAACAAGCAAAGTTCATTCACATGTAAATTAAGAAAATATATTATTCGACAATAGCCATAGGCAAGGGTGATCTTGAATGTGTGAAAACACCTGGCATGAGATTTGCTAGATGACGTCGCTATAAGAGCGTTATTTATTGTCGTCATATTCTAGCGTCTCTTCTAAGTAATCGTAATATAACAATCAACAGAAAAGACACAGGAAAATAATTTTCAGAGGAGTTTAAGTGAACGAAAAATCTACACGTTTCCAAATTTCATAAATTTGCCTATGGCAAGAGCCTAACTGGCAAACCTTAGTATACCTGTTTGTTTGGGAGCAAACCAGCAACACAGCACAGGAAATGTGTCATCCATCGGTGTCCTCCAAAATATATTCTAATTTATTTTGTATTTTTTTTAATTTTTTTTTTCTGTTGAATTTTATCTTTGATGTTTCCTCAGGAACTTTGAAACCATTTCGTGTGCCCCACCCTCTCTTACACACAAAAAGAGGGAGAGAGAGAGAAAAAAAAACAATATTTGAATGGAGAATTTGCAGGTGTCTGAAATTTGGTGAATCTTATGTTTAAGATAAACATACTAAGAGCACGATAAGTTCCTTGGTTTCTAAATTGGACAATTATTATAGGAGATAGGACAAAATAACCTAATCTGGCTCAAATACATGTGTTTAAGTGAGAAATGCCGCCAGATGACGTCACAATTCGGTACATTTTCTCACTTTTAAATCTAAATCTTACAATTTCCCATATCAGAAAAAATCATGAAAAATACTGCGTACGGAGCTCATTGAGCACTCTCAGTAACAGCGATAAAATTTGCTCGCGCAAATTCTCCATTACATGATTGTAAATAACTTGTTCATTACATAGTTGAAAATCCAATTCCTCTGTGGAGATTATTAATGGTGACCAACCGTCTTTTGCTGCGTATTTTGATGAGAGTTTATTCGAATTTTAATTGCATTACACAGAGTGCGCGGGGAAAGAAAGCAGGCCCACGGTCCTAGACGCTTCCTATCCCCGCTCGCCCGAGGCACAGGCTCAATAATTAAATGGATTAGATAAATTTATCAATACATGAGGCCGGCGAGGCGGGCGCGGGCGGCAGCGGACGGCGGGAAAGCATTCGATAAATATTAAAGCAACATTTGCGCCGTTGAGATTGAGACGGGCGCAACTGTACGGTCCAAATGGCTCGGGGCTGAAGGAGGGGGGACCGAAAGCACCCTCCCCCCGTCCCCCATTAATACCGCGTTGTCCAGCTGAAGGACATTAAATAAGGAAGAATAGGAGGAAAGCTTTCAAAATAATGGAATTTTAGTGAGCGTAGTTGATACAATATAATAGGATGGCCGGGAGTATCCAAGAGCGGGGCTGAATATGAGTCCGGTGGGAGAGGACGGTGGGGCGAAGGGGGGGAGGGGGTGGGGCCGGCCGAAGGAAAGAGCCCGGAAAGCGGGCAGAGATAACGGGCGCGCGGGGAGCGGGGTGGTTTTTCTTTTTATTATATGAAACTACATAAAGAAAACATTGTTGTATTGCGCTCTCGAGCTGGAGAGGAGGAAAGCTCTGATAAAAGTATAAGTATATAACAAGGGACGGCACAAAGGTGGACGCACGGGGCGGGGGTTGTTCCGCCCTGTGTTTTTTCCCTTTGTTTTGTTGACATTCATTTTTATTTTTATTTTTATCTTTATCTTTATTCCTCGGGCTCTGCGTCTGCTCGCGCGACCGTTGGGCCGGAGCAGAGACGGAGACGGGAGAGCAGCGCCGCGGATTAATCCGTCGGAGATAAAATTAAGTGACCATCACTTTTCAAAATAGGTTTCCGTTTAATGGCCGCTCCAGCTTCTGCTCCTGCTCCGGTCAGTCGGGTCTTCCTACCCCGTCTCCGTTGCCCCACTATGATTTACCCCCGGGGGTGGGGAGCTTTCAGCCCTTCAAAAATCCAACGTACGATTCGCCGTCCATGCAGTGCTCTTGTTCTTACTCGCGCGTCCTTCCGCTTTCCCCATTATTCCCTATCTTTTTTTAGAGCTCCTCCTATCGCACGTACGTTACATTCAACGTGTGAGCTAGAAATTTGCCAATTCTTCCGTGAATGGGAAGAGAGCGTCATAAAATTACGTAACGTACTCTGCCGTGCTAAGGAAGAGAGCCGCACGAGCCATCAGGTGTTGCCATATTTCCTTCAATAAAAACCGAATTTACTAAGAAAATTGCAAATTTGTTCCCTCAAATTTTTCAGTCAAATTTGTTCACGATTTAATCTAAAATATCTGAAAATTTCGAGGAATAGTATGCATATTTTTCCTCAAAAATACATGTTTTATTCGGGGAAATTTGGCAACTCTTGAATGTTCTTACGGCGTTTTTCCTTAGCACGGCGGTGCTATTCCAGTAGATGTCTATTCTTTAACTCGTAAAAACAAAATAGCGTGACGCTCTCATAGACTCCCTCTTAGAGCGTTACGTAATTCCTGTGCGACTAGAGGCGCTGGATTTGAAGGAACAACAATGGAAATGAACGCGACCTAGTATACTCAGCGTGCATAAGCGCGAAGCAACTATTCGCACATCCGAGCGTGGCAGAGTATCACTCAAAATTGAAGGCGAACTTAACCCTTAGATACCCAAACCAGGTCGCATTGAACCGAGGCTTGCTAGAAACACATGCCCCGCTGGTTGTTTGGGACCGGTAAGTAAGAGCTGCAGACATCAGTCTACGTATACATCATAAAAAAAGAATCAGACTTCAAATTGGAAAAAAGAGAAAGAAATCGTGTGTCAACACAGCCACAGATAGACGAGACCTAGTCGGGCCTCGTTTTTTTAAATTCTTGCCGAATCTGAGTGACACCTCATTGGCAGCTCTGAGCGGTGCACTGCGAGTTCACGCGACCTCGCGCCATCGCGCCTTCAATTTTGTAGACGCAACACGGGCATCCATCAAGCACAAATAGTTGTATCTCTGCGCCGCGCTCCGTCACCAACGCGGGTTGAGGTGTCTCGTGTTTTTGAAGTTTAAGGTTAGCTAAGTTTAAGTCTGTTCAAAACATGCGATAATGTTTCCAAATCAATAGTCGGTTTGAAAAAAAAGGGAAAATGTTTCGTGGTCTCTATAGTGCTTTAAAGAGCACACGTTTCGAAATTGGTATTTTGGTGAGAGAGGATTCGCTGTTTTGCGGTCTCATTAAAGTGGACGCTACTGGAAAAATATTATATGTAATGACCGAATCAAAAGTGAACATTTTTAAATTAGTACACCGTCTTTTTCGGTGAGTGAATCGACAGATATAGCCATTGGGTGAAAACTGTCTCATTGATTTGAGTATGATTTTCTATCAACGTTTATATTATTCCGTTGTGTGAATTTTTATGATTTCTGCGAAAGGTCACTTTCTCTGATAATTGCTGGGCGTAACGGTACACAGATGAACTTTCCCACGGCGCGGAGCAAAAAAAATCAGCGGACAACGCTCTCTTCTGGTGATAAAACTACCCTTCATGTAAATCGTCACAAAGTGGAGTGGAAAAGGTACCGAAGGAGAAAAAACGTTAAGAACCCCTGCGCCATTCTGCAACGGAGATACTTATCACGGTTCACATTAAAGCAGGGCTCAAAATTTATTGTATATTACCAAAGTTCCTGCTTCTGTTATCTAACTCCACACAAATCTCTATGATATATTCATCGCTCCGCGCTCCACCCCGCTCATTTTATTACACAATCCTTTAAAGTTATGGTTCGCAATATTCTTATACATCCCTTTCTTCGCATTCCTTGCCTCCGCCTTAGTGCGCTCCCGCGTCATTTTCCTTTTAAATTCCGAATTTCTTCCTCAGATAATTTTAATACGTTCCCGCCTCTTCACCCCGACGGTTCCCGCGTTTTTTCGATAATGTATGACTTGGCGAACTTCTGCCTCTACTGTCGCCCCACGATGCCACTCTTACTCTTTGAGAAATTCGCCACTTTGATTTCATGCGGACTTGCCGCACCTCAGGTCCTGGGAGCGTCTGTCGAGCACTGGAAAAAAAAGTCGCTTGGATCTATAGATTCCAGACTCTTAAAAACATTGACAAGAAAAAAATACCCTTTACTCAATCGGACTTTTTGCTTGAATCAAAAGAAAATCTACCTCAATCAAGAGGCTCGGCTCTTCAATTCAAGGAAAAAACGCATTGAATCAAGAGTATTTTTTCTTGTCAATGTTATTAAGAATCTGGACTCTAGATCCAAGGGACTGTTTTTCCAGTGAGAGTATTCTTTTAATGAAACACTAGTTTCTCATCAGAATTACGATCATGAGCAATTTTTCATATTGCCTTTTATTATGACAAAACTTCTGTATAGGGGCCGTCCCTTAATTAGGTAACGAACTTTTTCGGCATTTTTGAGCCCCTCCCCCTCTCCCCTCGTGGTGCTTTTGTGACGTAAGCACCTAGCCTTTAACACGTAAAAACAAAATGGCCTAACGCTCTTCTCGACCTCCTCCCCATCTAGAGAGTTACGTAATTCAGGGACGGCCCTATAAAACAAAATTACGATCGCTATTGGTTTAAAAAAATAGAACCACAAACCTATTTACTTTGCATTAACGTAACCGGGGAACTGATGAGTGGGCATTTTGCCAGGCCAGTTTTTGCGAATTATGTAAGATTTGCTTATTGTACAACTGCACACTTACGTCATCAGCCATCAACAGGCTAATCGAGGCGTTGACTACGGCAAGTAAAACTTTTACACTATTTGGGAGACATCAATGCAGGTTCTCCAAAATCTATCGTCTCGCTAGATTTCGGTCGAGTTTGATCCAAACCGCTCTCGACAGAAAAGGGGCCGTCCTCAAAGTACGTAACGTACCATATCAGCATTTTTGACCTCCCCCTCCCCCCCCCATCCCCCATTGTAACGATTTTGTGAAGTAGATTCCCTATCCTTTAACACGTAAAACAAAGTGGCATAACGCTCTCCCAGACCCTCTAGAGCGTTACGTGTTACTCTCGACAGAGAAGGGGCCGTCCCTAAACTACGTAACGCACCATTTCAGCATTTTTGACCTCCCCCTCCCCCCATCCCCCATTCTAACGATGTTGTGAAGTAGATTCCTATCCTTTACCACGTAAAAACAAAATGGCGTAACGCTCTCCTCGACCCGTTACAGAGTTACGTAGTTTATAGGGACGGCCCTAAAGAATCAAGGATCGAAACGTAGTCATGTCGATTTATGATTTCGACATAGTGACACATCATGGATGCGTCTGTCGATCCATCTGGGCTCACCCCGTCTCGCCTGGGAACCCACCCCATAAATCCACGTATCAATCAGAGGGAATCGGATTTTGTCTTGCGGAGCGGCAAACGCGGTCCCGCCGTGAAATGACGCACCATCACTCGTACAATTTCCTATTAACTTTTGCTCCACCCCTCCCCGCCCCCCGCCCCCGCTCTCCCCCGGAGCTATCTGCGCGCTTCTCTTCCAATATTTTCCCTCCATATCATTATATATCCGTCGTTTCCAGGTCTTGCCCCCTCCCCCCTCCCGCTCCTGCCTCGCCGCGGTGCGGATCGCGGATTCCGGTTCCAAGTGGGACACTTGGAAATTCAAATTTTCCGTTTCATTTGTTCGACTTCCCGTCTTCATTTTTCCTCTAATCTCCCTTGAAAAATCATGCGTCAACTCCCATCTTCGGCGCGCAACGCCCCGCGGCGGCTGGCAGCATGCGGGGCCGGGGCTCCCGGTGAAATGATTTTGCGCCAGGTAGCCAAGTTATCGAACGATTTCGACGAGAGAATTTTATTCCAACAGATGAGAATACTAAATCCTGGACCAGGAAATTTCGGGTTCGACAAGAAACAAACGGAATGAGAGAAGGAACGGAGAAAGGAATTTGAGAATGGGCCGATCAAAGATTACGAAAAACTTTCAATTTTTGTAATCTTTATTCCCGTTTGTGACTCCATGAGGGGGAGGGGGGTTGTCTTGACTCTCAGTATATAGGGACTCTAGTGAGTACGTGATGAGCTTAAATCACAGTATCTTTTACAATTCGTTTCTTTTTATGTTGGAAATCAGAGGAAAATAGAATTTTCCCGGAAAAAACCCTCAGTACTTATGGACCTGGAACCGAGCTCCAGTTCAGATAATCAAAGTTGTCACTATAATCTTACTAAGACTAACATTCTCCACGAAAGACTTCGGTTGTCTGAGCTGAAATGCGGTTCCCAGAACTGAAATTTTCAATCATTCAACTGAAAACATTAAAATAAAGTCAGGCATAAGCGTAACGTATTGTTCTGATCATATAAATGCCCAATAACAGTATTGATCGTTCAGAATCATTCGTTATTTTGAAGATACACGCAGCTTGCAAACCATGAGTTTAAATGAAAGCTCGAATCTTAAGGAGTATAATATTAGGAGGAAAATATTAGTTTGAATGAAAAAACATGGTAAATGGTTCTTTGCAAAACTGCAGTTTGCGAAGAATTCACTGCAGCGCAAAATGAGATGAGTAAAGTGGTCTCACATCTCTTATCATCGACGTGTAAAACAAAACACCTTTTTGCGCGAGGCCAGTCATTGTTCGTATACTAGCTACTACATGTGAATCTAAAAAAATCTAAAAGAAAATTGATTGAAAAAGAATCGCTTGGTTACGCATTTTTAATACGCAAAAATAGGAGTACAAATTGTCCTACTTTGATTGTTTTTTTTTTAGATGTCAATTTAAAAAATCTAAAATGATTCAGGAATTACTTGTCCGGTATTTTTTCGTGGAGGTCCTCAGGGCGCTCTTTGCACTGTGTGAGATTAATATCAAATACGAAAAAACTCTAAAATGCACGCATTCATATGTAACACACACACACATACATGTAGCATATATGTTTTCATTTAGAATTTTAATTTTCAGATCTAATCATTTAATCAAATTTTTTGCAACGGTCTCAAATCGTTATTTTTCAACTGGACGATTTCTCGGCAGGATGACGTCATGCAATTACTATGATTATTTAGGAATGAAGTAATCAGAATAGTAAGATTTTTGCAATGGTATTAAATCGTAATTTTTTCCAGAGATACATTTCGACGGTGTAAGTCGGCAATCACATAACTCGTTTGCGGTGTCTGAAAATCTCCGCCTCTATGTTATAATTTTAAAAGAGAACAAATTGACATCATTCTTTGAAGTTTATGCAGAATTTTCTTCGCATGGAGAAGAAAAATCACGGCTGTTTTGAAGAATGGCCGCTGAGTAGTTTTCCGTTTAAAAAATAAAGTATGACAGGAAGTCTGCGACGTCGCAAACCGAGTTATGTGATTGCCGACTTACACCGTCGATGTACCTTTTGTTTATTAATATTTCGTACTCTCACTTCATGTTTTCTCCCTCGAGTAATACGTATATTCTCATTACACGATGAATAATTTCTCCTTGGGCAAAGAGCCGAGTCAATATGAGGATTTTCCGGGAGCGCTGCTCAAAAAACGGCGAAGCGCGCTCCCTCCTAGCTCCTCGGGCCGGGGGCAGATAAATGCGGCCATTTTTATCGGGCGGGCGGCCGCAGATATTAATATCAAGC
Organism: Bemisia tabaci; assembly: GCF_001854935.1. Taxonomy (NCBI): domain Eukaryota; kingdom Metazoa; phylum Arthropoda; class Insecta; order Hemiptera; family Aleyrodidae; genus Bemisia; species Bemisia tabaci. Next base: position 10,726,701 of record NW_017557621.1, read on the forward strand.
CGGGCGGCGATTGGTCGGAGGGCGCACCTCCAATCATAACTCTAATATGATAAAACACTCCCTGTTTTTTGGCCTCCACCCTTCATCCGCGCGTCATGTAGGGGCGAGCGGCCGCCGCGCCACCCCGAACCCCCCCGCCGCCCCTCCGTCGCGCCGTCGGAGCGCGATGGCGTAAAATAATCAATACTCGGGACAGGTCGGCGCGCGGGGGGGAGGCAGAAATATCATTTCGGTTATTGAATTGACCACAGATGGCGGCACTGCGCCGGCGCCCCCTTCCCCGCCCTCCGCGCCAGTGACCGCGATTTCATACCGCGCGAGCCGCGGCGGAAATATCATAAGAAATATAACCGGAACCGGAAACAGGAGCCCTTTTTCAGCTCCTAACTCGCGACCGACCGTTCCGGAAATGATACTCTCAAGTTTTCAACTCCTCATCGTGACCACACATTTTTACACGGTATCGTACTATACCTTTTAACTCAAGGAACCTCTCAGAAAAGATGTTAGATCTCGGATTTTTTTTTTTTTTTTTTTTTTTTACTCGTATTGTAAAAATAAAAATAACTAAATTTTTGTTGGACTAATGCCAATAATAGGATGGTGGAATATAGACAGGTCCATGAAATTATTATTAAAGGGAAAACCAAACCAAGAGCCTCGAATTCTAATTGTTGGTTTTACTCGGTTTTTTTCTTCCTTGGAATAAATGGAACCCAACTCGATCTACTTCGCACGTTTCAGATCAGTTTAATTTCTTCAGAATGGGTGCCATTAAGAAATCCAATGTAAGTTTCTAACGTATAATACGGCTCATGGACACACAAATTAATTTTCACCGGAAACAGTTGAAAATGTTTAAACTTTGTGGTTCCTTCCATTCAAACTGCCCATGTCTTAAAGAATCGTATGTACTAAAATAATTTTAGTGTCATAAGCCTTGCCAAAAAGTAAACGTTAATTTTCTTCCTCTCCATTTTTCTCAAGCAAATGCAGTCTTGAATTCTTTTAAAAATGCAAAAATTACGGCATAAGCTTCTGGATTTCCTTTCAGGGCAATGGTAGAATTTAATATTAAAGTATTTTTTAAATTTGTGGTCCAAAGAGGTATTTCATTAATTCCTTTGGTGTCCTTATGCGAAAAATTGATCCGACTAGAATGCAGTGACTTTTATTGGCTGAACATTTAAATAGTGAATCATTATTTTAAATTGAAATAAAAAGAATGCGACGGCTACGTAAACATTGCCACTCCGCCTTCAATTTTCGAAGTAGGCCAGAAAACAACCTCTGACCGGCAATAGTTAAATAGGAGATCCCAGAGGATCTGTATCTTGCGTTACCGATAGATCTTTTCTCACAGCCTGAACGATGTCATAATTACACCTGACGATTTTGATGCTTAGATTTGTTCCTTATTCCAATCACTATGATTCAATACCCGATGAAAATGTTATAATATGAAAATAATAATGCACTCTCAAATTTCTGGAGGGAAGTACTTGTACTCGTGTAGCATGTATGCAGGAACGCCACTACAGATGACATATTGAATACTATCGCAACAACAAAAAATCTTTGTTTCCTTTAAAAAGACATCCGGCAAACATTACGGGTAAAATTATGAAAAATTGCTATCTTTCTTCGATGCTTATTAATCGAGTTTGAAACCAGAGAGGGGGCAGTTTATAAGATTACACTTTTCAAAGATAGCCGCAATTATTTACAAATGGTTGCAAATATAATAAACCAAGAGTTTTTTAATACGTAAATTGTAACAAATTCTGCAAAAGCTTCATCTCTGCGATGAACAAATAAATACTATTGCGTAATTTACTTCATTCAAGCCTCAGGAAAATTCACTAATGTTTTATTCACCCGCCGAAGAATTGTGAAACCATAAATAATATTGTCAATTTCTAGTGCATGCAGATACTGCCCCGGGAACTGCATTGTTAATATTTGAGTATATTTTAGTTTTCCTAGGAATAACTGTCAATAGGAATGGGCGAAATTCCTTCACGGGAGCATAGACCTGAGGGCCTATCTCCTTTTCGACGAGGCGCTCACTCCATGTATAACGTCCATAAAGTTAAAAGCTGCTTATCTTGCAACTAAAAGTCTCGCGCCATCTATCGGGAAGAAGAAGGAACATTTTCCTTCTGCTCGAACTTCGGAGTCTCGGTGCTTTCAAGCAAACCCTTAGCCGCGCGCGATCTGGCGCTTGCAGGTTTTAAATTTCCGTTTTTCAGGTAATGCTAAGATTTTGCACGATGTTTCTTACTGGAAGTCCTTGCTCAGCAGACTTTTCATTTGTAAATGGAATTTTTTAATAAACCTTTGCCTAGTTTTGAACACGAGAAATTTCATTTTTTGACCTCTGGATTTCCGGCAAATAAAAGAAACACTGGAACACTCGCACAACCATCGCACTGCCTGATGGGCTGTCTAAAAATTGCTTAGCGCGATTTTTCCGAGTTTTGACACCCACTCACTCCTCGTAACGCGTTCGTAACGCTGGTTCAGATACCCTCCAAAATAATTACGTAACACTGCCTCGCCACCCGCTATCAATTTTTCACAGAGGATGACCGGAAAGGAACTTACCTTTGTTTAGCCTCCATAAATTGGCGAGGCTAATAAATTAAATTCGAGAGATCGGAATAATTAATTTTTGAAGCACCCAATGGAGAAATACATGTATTTTAGGAGATACTAGTTGAAAATAAAATTTTGAAAAATACTAGTGAAAAAATGACTCCTGTTACTCATTTTCTCAATGAAAAATAAGGGAGGGCATTCGTAGCTAATGTCAAGTAGAGAACTCCGTTTTTTCAAAAACTAGAAAGAATAAGACAAAAAATCAGCATTAAAGAAGTAAAAGAAAGATAAAATAGTTGAAAACGTGTTGCGTAACGCTGAGCTTGATACCCTCCAACCCTTTGTCACGCTCGGTCACAAAATTATGAAGACTCCTCCCCCCAAGCCTCAGAGCGTGAGCTTTACGTGATTTATGCACAGCTTCAAGGTGACAAAGTGATAGACAAAGAAGATATAGGGAGTGCGGAGCTGTCCTATTCGTTGAAATGGTTGGTTACAATAGAGCACAAGAGAAAATGATGGACTAACTACAGAGTCTTTCGTTGGTTGCAGGTAGTTAGTCTAATACCTACATTTTTTGTCCATTACAAGCACCGGCTTCAACCAAGAGGATCCCTTCATATTCCTTTTGTCTTTTCCGTCTATAGCTTTGTTTATCAATTTCAACAATCAGCCTGCTGGATGCATTCCAGCAGAACTCGAACTTCTTCGAGCAGAACTTTTGAAACCTGACAGAAAAATGAAGCACCGAGCAAAGAAAGGGAAAAAAAGAAACTTCGCGATGCACATGCTCCCCCAGACCAAATCCAGCTGAAGGCACTTGAGTGCTGTTTAACATGCACAAGAGCAATCAATAGCCTCTCCCCCGCCCCGCCCGACCGCCCGCCCGCACCTCGCAACCCCTTCTAGCCGACTAAACTACTGCCAAATTGTGCGCCCCTCCCGGCGCTTTTCTTTTTTTCCGGGTTTTCCCTTTTTTGTGGGTCTCGCGCGACAGCCCCCCTCGGCCCGCCCGGCCCGCCCGTGCCCCAGTTTCGCCCGCCGCCAGCCCCAAATGTTTTTACAAAGGGTGACGCGACCCCCGCCCCTCCCCTCGCCCTGCGCCGTTGCATTTACGTATTTCGTACTCGTGACCCCGAAGCGTAGCAATGACCTTGAGTCTCGAAAAAAGGGTCAGTGAACGCAGTGACGCCAAGCCAGCCCGAACGGGTAAGGCAGCGAAAGGGTCGTTTTCATTGCAAGCGTGTCTGTTGTAGAGTCCTTTTATACTGAGAGTTGAGACAATGCGAATCCATTTCTGGTTGGTTCTCGTATTTTAGGCCTTCACAGTGTCACAAACGAAGAATAAAGGAATAAAGATTACACTTTCACCAATTGCGGAGATTAATAGACCAGGGATTTGGAGGTACGGCAAGGAACGAATGGAATGAGAGAGGGGACGGACTCCGTTCAGCGGAGGCAGGAATTCGGGAATAGGTTGACCAAAGATTACAAAAAACGTCCGATTTGTGTAATCTTTATTCTCGTTTGTGACATTCATGAGCTGCGTTGTCTCAACTCTCTCTATAAAGGGACTCTAGTCCTTTGTAGCTTGACCCCATCGTTGCCAGATAAGATGTTCTGAGTACGTAAAATTTGGATGAGAAATAAAATGTATTGTCCTGGTTGATTTCCAGCCCTGTTTAGCGATCCATTCTGTATGGATAGGGCGATTTTGATCGCGCTGAAGCGATATTCTGGTCCCAAAGCGCTGACAGGCCTTACACTGAAGTCCCTCTCATCGAGCTTTCAAAGCTCAGTTTTGATTTATGATGAAAATTTACCGATTTTAAATTATTGTTCCATACATCCTTGTGCTTGGTGCGTAATTCATCCCCTTTCGCAGGGCGATTGAGTGACCTTTGCATTATTTCGGCCAATTCATTGTTGTATCTGATCTTGCACTATACACAACGACCAAATTGACCCTCATTTCCGGAACCTAAGTCAGTGATTAATTGCTAATCTGACGCGCGTGACCATTGAAGAGCACCGAGGAAGGAACCGGACTCAAAATGGACGTGTTTATGCTAAAAGGAGCTATGTGCATAGGGTTTGTGTGCAACATAGTTCCTTTTTGCATAAATAGGTCCTAATATAATACTGCAACTCCCTAACAGACCAATTTCACGGGAACAACATTGGACCCACTCGAAACTGAGCAATTTATCATCCTAATCGGGCCCGGACTGACCCCAGCGCGGTGAGCCGCCCAACGCATAACAAAAGCCGCCGGGCACCCTTAAGTGTTATTACCTTGCCGACTCCCTGTTATTACGCACTAATGGCGCCCCATTTAAGACCTTTGTTTCTGGCCTCAAATGCGCTCCGTTTGTGAGGAAGACGTCTTCATTTCGGCTATTAAAGTTCGGAGAAATTTGTTACATAGTTGCCTGAGTGTGGAAACTTTCTGAAAGAAAACTTTAGGGGCGCAACTGCTGACGCCTCTCTTGGCTTTCAGGAGAGTTTCCTGGCCGAAAATTCAGAGACAGCAGAATTGGACGCGTTTCTACCCAACAGAACTATGTGTGGGTGGAAAAGATGAGGTTTGGTCGTGGTGAGCTGGATATGAAATAATGTAAAAGTGTGCGTGGTTCCTTTGGTGAAATGGAAAAGCGGGATTTTGAATTCACCAAACTAAACATGTACCAACTGTATGCGGGACTTATGAGCCGTGGGCACGCGACAAGAGCGTTAAGGACAGGGTTCATGAGTTAAAGGTCGTCGCCGCTCACGTCATTGGCGCTTTATAATTCCCTTTCATTCTTTCCGCCCGAGAACTAACGAGCACACCCCATATTTTCCACCCGCACATAGTTCTATTCAATAGGAATACATCCAATTGACGCGAAGAGGATTGCTATTTCGCCCTCAATTTTCGAGGTAGAACAATAACATCTTTCGTGCAGCAATAGTTATCTCGAGGATTTGTGTCACCTCAATCTTGCCTCATGGTACATTAGCGAGTTCTACCTTACGATTCTGGCGTCAGCTCTGTAATCCTTTTCAAGGTTTCCACATTTAACAATAAATAAATAATTAAAAAATAGTTTTTTATCCGAAAATTTCATCAGAGAAACAGTATTCCTTCAAAGTATGTGTAGAGAACAGAACCGTCGGCTTCATTTGAGATCCATGACACCAAAAAAGTTCATTTAACTTATGCGCGAGAGGAAAAGATCCATTTGAACTTATTTAACAGCTCTTCTAATATCGAGCGGAACATGAATGTGGTCTAATGATCTTAATTTCCGCCACTGCGCCAACCGCACTGTGTTTGGCGCAATGCGTGAAGTATCCCTACAGTCTCGTAGGCGCTATGCGTTTCACGCTGACCGTTGCTGACCGCACTACGTTTGACGCAATGCGTGAAGTATTCATGAAGTCTCGTAGGCACTAATATGTGTTTCATGCCGACCGATGCGCCGATAGGGCTTCTCCTTTCCATCTCAAGTTCTCGCCATCATTGCTCTCTGCGCTGTGTCGCTCCAGGCCAAATTGCTTGTTTGGTTTCTCTCTCATCTAGACTAATGAAAAGCGCTGTCTCCTGTATCACCGAAAGACGAACAATTTAGAAATTACTATACTTTAACTCTCAGGATATGAGAGATTTTTTCGCCTTTCCTCATTTGTGATTTCTTTTCTGAATTAGATTTTTTTCTTGATACCTACATTTGAAAAAATCACAACATTTGCCGCCCCCTAAATTTACCGCCATGGGCCGCGGCCCACGTGGCCACCCCCTTAATCCGGCCCTGATGCTGAACATGTCGTTGACAATCTGACTTGAATGCAAACATTACTGAGACTGTAAGGAGAAAATGTTACAGCTGAAACGCTCATTGAATGTTTCTCTGCATAGAGCATTTGTTTAAATGAACTTTGGACGAGAGATCCAGTTAATTCGAGGAACGGAGACATTGCAGTGTCCTATTCGCTCTTTGAACTATTCAAAGGGATAGGGCCCTAATAGGCAACGTAAATTTTGGAATTAATTAAACAAGCAATGGTCAGGTAATTCAGAATGATTATACATGATTACGTCCACGGGAAAAAGCGCGTAAGTCCATCAGATCTTAAAATGGATTTATTGATACAAGAGCATATCGACGGTGTAAGTCGGCAATCACATAACTCGGTTTGCGACGTCGCAGACTTCCTGTCATACTTTATTTTTTGAAAGGAAAACTACTGACAGGCAATTCTTTAAAACTGCCATGATTTTTCTTCTCTGTACGAAGAAAATTCTGCAAAAACTTCAAGGAATGATGTCAATTAGTTCTCTTTAATAAAAAAAAATAATATGGAGGCGGAGGTTTCTAGGCACCGCAAACGAGTTTTGTGATTGCCAACTTACACCGTCGATATGGAGGAGCTTCACAAACATTTTACAGTATTGCTTCGCGGGCCCCCAAGAGTTGATCTCAAATGAACAGGCTCATCCAGGGACCATCTACTATCGATAGCTGCAAAAATCATGAAAATTTGCCTTGTATATTGGCAGAACCAACTGTGACAGAAAATGAAAATATTGGGGTCAAAGCGCCGCTTGAAAGAGTAGCGATTCCGTCTTTCGGAGATTTCAATGTTGAATTTTCGATCCCAATTGACAAAAAAATGCTCCACTGAAAATTTTACCATCGCCCACGGTCTAATTTGTACGAACTTTGGACCAACTGACAGGTCTACAAGAGCCGACTTCAGTCAACATTTTCGCACTAAAATGCAACATTCTTACATCCGTGGATGAGCTGAAATTTTTTTTATTTATTATTTATTTTTTATTTATTTATTCTTTTGCTTTTTGCACATTTGGCTTCACAAAAACGTCATTTTCTAAATAAAGGTACTGATAGGTATAAACATATTTACATACAAATCGTCTTAAATTCATTCATTGACATTCAAAAATTCATTGATTGAGTACGGGCATTTTGCAATCAAATGCCTTGTGGCCAGCTTACCGAATGTTGGATATGCTTTCCTGTATAATATTTGGCAATTTATCAAAGAATTTCCATGCCTTTGTTAGGTATGCGTCGTTCTTTGAAAAAATGCTAAATTGGTGATATCTTGTGCCATACCCATGTGTCTCTGCCTTATCTCCCTTCAGCCTTTTAGCCAGTAATTTTAAGTGACTCATAATTATTTTGGTCGGTAATGTTAATATCTCATTTTTTATGAAGTGTTCTCGGCATGATGTATCTTGCTTCAGTTTCAGAATGGTTCTGATTGATTTTTTTTGGAGAATAAAGATTTTCTCTATCTGTTTATTACTCGCGCATGACCAAGTATTGAAACAGTAATTTATATGAGACTCGACTAGTGCGTGATAGGCTAGTAGAAGAAGTTTTTTTATCGCAGAATTTACTTAACATCCTCAGGACGAAAATTGACGAAGCTATTTTAGAATTGACGAAGCTATTTTAGACACAACGCCAACAAAACAGGAGCTTCAGGAATGCCATAGTGACTCATCCTCATAGTATACAATTAAAGTTAGCCCGGTTTTCCTAGCAAAATTCAACCCCCGGAATCGATATAGTTGCGTAGGGTTGCTTTTAATTCGATTTATCCTATATTTGAGGCTTCAAAATGTTCAAAAACAAAGTTTTCCTATCTTTCCCTCATTGTAAATTGTTATAAATGTCGGGGATGTGATGACGTATGCAGTTCTAGAGTATACACTCAGTTTAACAATGCCCATCTGAGTTTCCCCATCTAATTTGAGTTGAAGGCAATTAGATTACTTCCGATGGGTCAACGAGCTACGTCAGGGTCCTGAGCACATAACGTCGCTCCTTCGACATAGGGGCGTACCTCTATTTCCGCGTGGACCATGGACAGTATGCAGCTGTAGGGACAACAGGGCTCACTTGATATGCAGATACACCCTTACATCAGATGATCGACGATAATGACCAATACTTGGCCATCCCTCCGCGTCAAATTTATGCGATTAGCGAGGGTGAGGTGAGAAAATGGGGTACATTTTATATGCTTCGTTGCCACTCGGTTTGGGAAAAACCTCGAGGTTGCCACTTTTTCGTGTACTATCTTTTTTACAATTCTGTGTGATACTAGAGCCTTGCCTTCAGGAGGTTCTTCAGCGCTTACATTTTTTTTTTTTTTTTTTTTTTTTTTTTTTTTTATATCGATAATCTCTGGATCCTAGCATTGCATCACCCTCTAGTACGTAAGGTAGTTGAATAAAAAATCTTACGAGGAAAAATTTTGACAGAGTCTCAAACATACAAGTCATGATTACCACAAGTAGGGTGTATTCAAATCAAAAGGAATTATATCCATTCTGATATGAACCCTGTTACGCATGTATTCTCATGAGTCTCTGGGTCCACGTGCACATAGTTCCTTTTGATTTCAATGCGTCCAATTAAAAGGGAAAAGAATTTGCGATATTCACTCGTGACGCACTTTCGGAGTCATACTACAAAGTGTTTCTCCGTCAAATTTTGCTGAGGAAAATTAGCAAAATAGAAAAGTCAGGGTGAGCCCTAAAACAGCCCTCACTTTGCGAAGCGATGAAAAGGTAATTAAAAGTCGATGGAAAGAAGAATAGGGAAACAAAGAATACGAGGAGATGCAATAATGTAGCAGTGTTTGCAGGTCACTAGATTGAAGGCTCTTTTTTCGCTCCCGAGGGCCGTTTTAGGGCCCACCCTAGGTTTCCTATTTTCCTCATTTTCCTTTGCAAAATTTGACGAAGAAACACTATGGAGTGTGACTCCAAAAGGACGTCATGTGCGGAAACCTGAACCTGAGTGATACTACTCATTTTCCTATGCTATTCTACGTTCTATTCCTAATAAATCGGGAGAAGTAATAGCCTTGTTACTATCAATTGGACGTATTTCTGTCAAATGGAACTAAGCGTCATTGGGGGAGGAAGGTAGAGGGGGGCTTGGATTGACGGCGGAACCGGGCGCCGGGCTCATTCGTTCCTATACTCGAAATGCTTTTCCGTGGCGCTTAGTTCCGTTTGACAGAACGCGCTATCCGGGATTCTAAATTCCTCAAAAGGAACTCAAATTGGCGCTTAGTTCCGTTTGACAGAAATACGTCCAATTTTAATTCTAGCAGTGTTAAAAGTGTGTGATCCAAAGTGTTTCTTCGTCAAATTTTGCGGAGAAAAATCAGAAGAATAGAAAATTCAGGGTGGGTCCAAAAACGGCCCCCGCTTTGCGAAGCGATGAAAAGGCAGTTAAAAGTCGTTGGAAAGAAGAATAAAGGAACAAAGAGGACGAGGAGACGCAATAATGTAGCGGTGTTTGCAGGTCACTAGATTGAAGGCTCTTTCATCGCCGGGCAGAGGAAAGGTGAGCCTGGACCGAGGGCGGATTGGAGAATTCAAAGCAGTCAATCGGCGCGGCCCGGGCGGCGGTCAAATCGGGAGCGGGATAGTGAAAGGGGCAGCGGAGGATGCAGGGCCCGGGCGGGCGGCGCGGTGAAAAGCGGATGAAATACTTGAAACGATTAGTGGGGAAAGCGCTTTTTTAAAAGCTGTCAGCGCCCGTGCAAACAATGACGCAATCCGGCTTCAAAGTGTGAAGGCTCCTTTGTATAATCACCATCGAGATTACATAATAAAGTGAGCCGATGCCCGCCGGGACTCCGCCGAGGGCTCCCGGCAATAATATCCAGGGATTATATCTAAAACACATTTCGTGTAAACACGGGGACACGCCGAGCCGCCCCTCCCGCGCCCACCCCATCGCCACCCTCTCGAAAAGCTTATGACTTTCTGATTAATGCGCGACGGATCAGGGTTGCCAGATCCCCACTCCCCCGTGCACTTATCTGCGCTCTCGGCGTGCGCTCTGCTCTGATTTGCAGAGGGTGGAAATGAGGACATCTGTTTGAAATCAAGAGCAGCGCACTCCCGTCCTAAAGAAGAACGCCGTATCAACACTCGAAAGCTGCCGAATTTCCTCCGATAAATTGTTCATTTTTGAGAAGAGTTATGAATATTGTCTCTTGAAATGTTTAGTTGATATAGATGTATTTGGTGATGGAATTCAATGAAAAGTTGAAGGGAAAATATTCGCACGTTTCTTTGAATATTCGTATTTTATTAAAGAGAATTTGGCAACGTCTGAAGGCTCATACAGCGTTCTTCCTTAGCACGGCAGCGTATCGATCCACTAAGTTGCACGACGCGTATGAGTATTGCTCTCTCACTTTTGTTTCGTCATACCATACCGTTGGAGTTTCGAACTTATGTATTCATTCAAATATTTATGAGTTATTATGAATAGAAAAGAAAAGTCCTATGTATGTCTATGGAAGAAACGAATAAAAATACGGGCTCCCGTTGTTCGCCGGTACCGTGCTGACGAAGGTGGCACTATTGGCCCGTAACTTCATTCCCAAGCAGTGCAGGTTGCAAAAAAGTGCGATTACATGGTGAAAATATTGAAATTGAATTTGAGTGTTTTGTTTGTTGCATGCATAGATTACGCCCCATTTACGAAATTATCCGGTCAAAACTCAGGAAAATTTTTTGCCCCGTCAGTCAGGGTCAGATTTACCAACTTGCCACCCATGGGCCGCCTGTATTTTGCCGCCCCTTTCTCATTCGTTTTGAAACATCAATAAAAACCATCAAGTAAACGTGCCAGAGGGGGAGGGGTGCATAAGACGCGTTCATTCTTGTTGGACACATTATTTGCAAAAAAAGTTCGCAGAACTTTGGGCAAAAGTTAAGTTTCGTATGCCTATCTTTGTTTGGACAAGGCCTTCCATTTGAAGGAATGAATGAATGAAAAAAATCATGAAAGAACAAACATAAATGTGGTTTAATAAGTTTAACTTCCGCCGCCGCGCCGCGATTACCGCAATATGGGTTTGCGCAATGCGAGAAGTATTCCTACAGTCTCGTAGGCGCTTTGCGTTTCACGCCGACCGCTGCTAACTGCACTGTGTTTGATGCAATTCGTGAAGTATTCATGCAGTCTTGTAGGCGCTACGCGTTTCACGCTGACCGCACTGTATTTGACGCAATGCGTGAAGTATTCTTGCAGTCTTATGGGCGCTAATATGTGTTAAATGCCGACCGCCGCGCCGAGGGCTTCTCCTTTTCATCTCAAGTCCTCGTCATCATTGCTCTCTGCACCGCGCCGTTCCAAACCAAATTCCGTGTTCGGTTTCTTTCTTAGTCTTAACTCGACTAATTAAAGGTGCTGTCTATTGTATCACAGAAAGACGAAAAAATTAGAAATACACTCTCAGGAAATGAGAGATTTTGTCACCTTTTCTCGTTTGTAATTTTTTTCTCTGATTCCGAATTTTCTTTATAGCTACATTTAAAAAAATTGCAAAATTTGCCGCCCCCTAATTTGGCCGCCATGGGCAGCGGCCCATGGCCGCCCCCTAAATCCGGTCCTGCCGTGCAATATGATTCCTTCTAGCATGAATGCGTTCATTTTACTGATCGTGAGCGTTGGAAATGAGCCCTGACTCACTCTCCTCTTGGTTTTCTTCCTCTACCACTACCTGTTTAACTATAGGCTATATCCCTCTTTGTCCAGCTTCTATTTTAAGGAGTCATTTATCTTCTGGAAATGCAAGGCACATTTTTCCCCATCTACTAGGCAGTTGTCCAGGTTGCTTTTGGCCTTACATTGTTCATTGATCAATATAAACATTTGAACATATTTTTTTTTTCTCATATCGAAAGCTGACATACATTTTGACAATCAAAAACTGTGCAGAGCGAAGAGTGCCTTTAATCTGAGATTGATTCTATAGAAATAAGGGCCTTTTTTGTTGGAGAAATTATTTAACCCTACACATTACGCAAATAAAATTTGTTGGAACCTCTACCGAAACAAAAAAGTGCTTCCGAATGAATTAAATATATCTACCGCGATGTTAGATTTGAAACGGTTTTTGAATGCTCTTCCATTTAAGAGGCATGAACGTGGAAAAAATAAAGTGAAGCTCGGAAGAAGAAAAATGAAGGGTGGATTCCGCTCAATTCTCTCCGTCTAATTTCCCAGTGGTTACTTCACGAAATTTAATTTCAGTTGAATCGACACTGCCGGGCGCAATTGAAGTCTACAGCCTTAACTGCTAACCACCCTTTTCAGTCTGTATTACGCTGAAGCCGTCTTAATTCGAAGCTGTAATTCAATGAGTAGTTAGCATAATTTTCAGAATAGCAGAGGAGTCTTCAGGTAGATTCTTAAGACCCAGCGTTGCCAACACTCTCAGCTAAACGAGCCTAACGAAGCATCCACTTGAAATCTTTAGCCTCAGACCTATACTAAAGTTCTTTTATATGTCGCAGGCAAATAGTGAAATCAGGCATTTTGTCAAATGCCTAGGCAGATAGTTAAATTTTGACTGTTTGCACAATTTTGTGAATTTATGGCAAAGAGCTCGCGAGTTTTCAATATTTTTGGAAAAATAACTCATCAAACCTACGGACTCTTTTTGTCTCTACCTCTTCAATTCCTTCTCATATTTTTAAATGTTCACTTTCTCAAAATTCTGTTTTTTATGACATGCTAAAAATTTCGAGATGAGTGTCTGTTCAGGAGCTAAAAATCGTTTAAAATACAATTGCGTGATGCAAATTTTTATCGAGAATTTTTTCTTCCAGGAGCAATTAAGTAACTTTTCTAGAATTAGGAAAAGAATCAGAATTTCAATCTACGTTAGAATATTTTACTATTTGCCTAGACATTTGACAAAATGCCTGATTTTACTATTTGCCTGCGACATATACACTGGTAAAGACAATACGAATCTATTTCTGATTGGTTACCGTATTTAAGGCCTCCACAGTGTCACAAACGGGAATAAATATTACATATTCACGGATTGCAAAGATTATAAACTGAAATGGACCGGGGAATTGGGGGCACGGCAAGGAACGGAGACAGGAATTCGGAAACGATTTGATCAAAGATTACGACGAACGTTCAAGTTGTGTAATCTTTATTCCCGCTTGTGAGATACATGAGCCGCGTTGTCTTAGCTCTCTCATAAAGGGACTCTAGCCTATACATTTTACAGACAAAACAATGAGTCACATCATTAGTCATGTTGGCGTTTTGATCCGCCTAAATTACGCAGAATACTCAATTATCATCGGGAAAAGATTCACTGTCTTAAGTTTTCTATCTGAGGGACATTTGTTTTATCTTTGTAGCCTTTGACGACCACTAGACATTACACAAGGTATTGCGCCAGTTTCCTCAGCTGAGCCATAAGCACGGAGTCTCGAAGGATTTAAAATGTTTGTAAATCCAGTGACTTACCAGCGCTTTAAAGGCAGTGCGCTAGGACTGCCGGACCAAGACTCCAGTGGCAGTCTCTTGTGTCGCAGAAGGCAAACAGCACCCCCCCCCTTCCACAATAGATCATAGCTTGATTTATGTTGGACTTAGGATATGGGTAAACTGATTCTTCTGATAAGTGAGATTCACCTATTTTAATCATCCCCACAGAGACCAAAATTAGTGAGGGAGACTAAGGAACAAACTCCTTTAAACCCCTATATCCTCGCCCAGCAGCAACAGGATCCTGGGGGCTGCCGGCTGCCCCCTCCCTCAGACCGTTCACATCGGTATGGTACCGTCATCTCTCCATTTGACCATTGAACGAAACCGGTATAATGTGGGGTTCCTCGTCTGGGCGCTGGGATCCCCAGGGATTACGTCTTAAGAGTGCGGAAAAAGGAAATATGTTGCTTGTAACAGCATTGCAATGATAGCTTTGATATTGATCATAGTATTGTGCGTAACGCAAATACTATTTGCGTTACGATACGATACAGATACAGATATACGATACAGATATACGCACATGCACGGGTTACTCATATATGAGGAACTTGGAGGACAAGGCGCACAAGTGCAGATTTTGCTATTCCGAGAAATACCTATTTGAAGTTTCGAAATTACATGGATCCTCATGACGGACAGAAAGTTCAAACTGACTTTTCGATGCTTAAACTTAGGTTATATAGATACATAGGTTACATAGATATTTGCAGAAAATTTCAAGGAGATGTTAGTTCTCTTCTAACTAATTCTTACCAATGATCTTGAAACTTTGCAATAAAGATACACACTTTTAATCATCGATATTACATCATCATAGTTTACCGTGCTTTTTTGTGTACCGACAGGCGTCCAACTACCACCATATTGTCTCCGTGTCAGAACAATGGATGGTTGGTCCATTTGTCAACGTGGGATTTGAGCGGCGAGTAATTAAACGTGTGGCGGGTCGCGGGTCGTTGGTATTCAAGGCGCCGAGAATTGTGCAGGTTGCATACCCGCCAGGAAACGCGGCGCAAAGCGCGGCCGGAACCGGATGATTCTTGGTTTCGCGCGCAAATTATGCCCCTCTCTGCCCTCGCCTTCCCTCTCCTCCCCCTTTCTCCCATTACTTCTCTTCCTCCAGCGACTTTGGCCCCGCATTCGTGTTCACAATAATCCAATTTACTGCTCCCAGCTTCACACGGTGAATTAATAATCGTACACTCCCCCCCCCCTTACCTCCACCTTTCACCTCAAAACGCCCTCCTCATTTTCAACCATCAAATCAAGATTGTAGGAGTTAGGGAATGAGGGATCACATCGGCTCACCGACGAGACATATGGAGCCGAATGCTTTTACCCAAAAATATTTGTATCATGTGATTTGCCAGGTGATGTGGAAAATTATTTCGATGGCCAAAGTGCAAAACCACATAATCTCCATTTCCATGTTTCAAAATGCAACTCGCACTAAATTTTTCCGGCGAGAAAAAAGCAAACATCATGGCTTGAAATTTAAACTGAGTATTCTGCTAACAGTTTTCAAGAAATCATTTTAACTATTTTTCAAAAAGAGAAAATAAAGTATCATAAGATCTACGGCGTCGTAAATGGAGATAAGTGATTTTGCACCTTGGCAATCGATCATATGCTTTGTTATGAAATAAATGGTGTATTTGCTGCAATACAGTATTTCTAGCTGCACGGCGGAAGTTGACTGCATCTTACCGCACATTAGTTGGTGAAACTACTAAGTCGCCGAGGACGAGCTCTTTATTTCCCAACTTAAGGAAAAGTAGACAATCCAAACTAGAATACTGCGTAGTTAGTAGAAACAAGTCGCAGCCCAGTGATTTTTTACTTACAACGGCAGGGCCGGATTTACCAACTTGCCGCCCATGCATGGGCCGCCTGTATTTTGCCGCTCCCTTCTCATTCGTTTTGAAACATTAATAAAAACCATCAAGTGAACGTGCCGGAGGGAGAGGGGTGCATAAGACGCGTTTACCTACTCGATGTTGGATGCATTTTTTGCGAAAGCCCTGTCAACGCTACTAGCAAAATTTCACAGAACTTTGCGGGAAAGTTAAGTTCCGTAAACCTATATCTGTGTGAACAAAGTCCTCCATCTATAAGAAATGAACCAAAAAATTATGAAAGAACAAACATAAATCGTGGTTTAATATTTTTAACTTCCGCCGCCACGCGCCGCGCTGACTGAAGTGTGTTTTGCCCTTTTGCGCAATGCGTGTAGTATTCATCCATTCTTGTAGGCGCTATGCGTCTCACGCTGACCGCACTGTGTTTGATGCAATGCGTGAAGTATTCATCCAGTCCTGTAGGTGCTAATATGTGTTACATGCCGACCGCCGCGCCGCGCCGCGCCGAGGGCTTCTCCTTTTCATCTCAAGTTCTCGTCATCATTTCTCTCTGCGCTGAGCTCCAGGCCAAATTGCGCATGTACAACGGCTCTTTTCCTCTTTTTTTAAATCCACAGTCCTCCTAATAATTGCATACGGCGAATACGATGAGATCAGATATATAACATTTTTACGAGGAAAAACTGGATTTTTTCACAAAAATTATCCGTTAAAGCTTCCTTAAAACTTATCACATAAGTAAGAAATGGCAAAATCTTTTACAAGGGAATCAATACACATAATTTTTATTCGTATACTCAGATTCTTCCTTACTTTTCCTTGGAAAAATTTGGATCAAATTGAGTTTGAAATACACATTTAATTTTGTATTTATATGCAGGAAAAATGCTCTTTTAAAGATTAAGTTGATCCTAGTCAGTAAGGTCTGAGCCCAAGGGAGACATTCAAAGGATATATTATATGTGTACAAGAAGGCACCATGAATAGAAGGGAAAACAATATGTAGATACAATATGTTGTTATTCAGGTGATTAAATTATGACAAATTTTAATTGGTTTGAAAAATAATTTATTTGTACATATTTGTAATTAATGTGTCTTTTTTAGTTGGCAGAGAAATCTAGGACTTTTAAAGCATGCCATTCATTGCAAAAGCGACGTATCTCCGTGGATACAATTAGGTTTTTTTTTTTTTTTTACGCATTCGTGTAGTTTAGTATATCAATGAGGTTTATAAAGCTTCTTAAAGCTCTCCATTTTGGTGCAGCTCTCTTATGAAATAACGTAACGTTCAGAAGATAAAAATTTGTAGCAATAAAATATCATGGTCAGCTATAACATAGTATTGATACTAGCAAAATATGTGTAAATATATTCATATATCTCGTTATCTTTCTAATATTTAAGAGAACTGTGCGTCTATTAATCATTGTTATACTGTTATTTGTGGTCTCTTCGTGAGTAAATCATACATATCTATGAATCAACGCTTAACTGACAAAAATTTGATTCCTGGGTAATCTGTTTAACAAACTTTGACTCACACAACCATGACCCTTTATTGCCTGGACCACACAATCAAACTGGAGCTACCAAATTAGCGATGGCACTGCGTAGATCAACGCGTGAATAAAGATTACCTAACAACTAATGAATTGTTTACCAGGCAGAATCGTGACCTTGCCAGTTTGGTAGATCCAGTTTGATGTGACCCAAGTTTTTTTGACATGGTGCCACCTCTGTCCCAGGTTATTATTGGTGGAATTTGGTGAGAAAATTTGAAATCCAGCTTTGGTCATTTTAACTCCATCATATTTATTTACAGGAGGCAAATCGCAACTCTACGTGTCCGAGCCCTCTACGAAAGCCCCACAAAACTCAGTTTGTATCACTCTTTAAAAATGTCACTTTTGTCACTGTAGTCGCCTTAAAAAGCACTTTCGGCGAAAATTTCATAGAGGAAAAAAGTCTCATTTTGACCAATAGAACTTTCTCCCGCATTTTAGCGGTTCATTCTTGGATCACCCTATACACTGTCGCTCCTCCGACGTAAGGGCGGATCTCTGTTGCCTCATGAGCCCCGGGAAGCTCACTGTTATGTGGACAATTACTGCCGCGCTAAGGAAAAACGCCGTATGAACCTTCAGGTGAGCTGCCAAATTTCCATCTATAAAACACGGATTTTCTGGTAAACTTATGAATATTTTTCTTCTTAGTTTTCAGATAATGTTGTTTGCAATTTTACCTGAAATTTCTGAAAAATTCAACGAAAAATATTCATAACTTTCCTCAAAAATAAGCATTTTATGAAAGAAAAGTTGGCATCTCTCGAAAGTAAAAACGGGGATCTTCCTTAGCACGGCAGAACAGGGCTCACGTGGAAATTGAGATACCCCTTACGTCAGAGGGACAACGATATATTGAGGGACATCGGACTATCCCCTGAATACCATAATTTAGTGATCTGCCTTGCTAAAGAAAAACGCCGTATGAACCTTCAGGCTTAGACAAATTTCCTTTGATAAAAAAATAATTGCCTGGTAAATTTATTAATATTTTCCTTCTAATTTTTCGGATAATTTTGTTCGCAATTCCACCTAAAATTCCTGTTAATTTCAAGGGAAAATATTCATAACTTTCCTCAAAAATGAACATTTTATGAGCGAAAATTTGGCAACTCTCGAACGTTCATACGGCGTTCTTCCATACCACGGCAGTGATGTTCAGTGAGGAGCAGACGAAAAATTTCATGAGGGAGAAATCAGGCCGGATAACGCGTATCGTCGATCATGTGCTGCGGGATGTTATCCAGGACGGATTGGATCTTCGGTTCCTGGCTCTTGAACTGGACCCACCACAGGATCTCCATGAGTGTGAGCCCCAGAACAGCCGCCGAAGTGGCCTCCAGAGGGAGTCCTTCCAGCCCTCCTAGGATCGATCTCCCTCCAACCTCCGGATCAACCATCCGTTTCTCTCGGCTTAAACAGACGGATAACAAACACGCTTTCAAGATATATAGAATTTTTTTTGGCTTGTAAGAATCACTACAGTGGCGTAGATAGGGGGGAGGGTCAAGGGAGCCTGCTCCTCCTTGGCCTCGTTAATTGTACCCTTTTTTTATTCTTGGAGCGAGACATAAAATATTATCAGGGACGTACACAAAATAATGTAAATTTACCGTCGCGGTTTTTAATGGACCCCCCCCCCCCCTTGAAGAATTCCTAGCTGAGTTATTGGCCCCCCCCCCCCCGCCTCCACTTACAGAATTCCTAGCTACGCCACTGAGTCACTAGCCTTGTGATAGTATCGGTGCTGAACGTTTGATGGATGATACTCAGCAAAAGGTGTATTTTTCCCCCGAGAGTTTTTAAAGAAACCCTACTTAGAACTCAAGAAATGTACAGTAGAGACTATTATCCGCGCTTCGAATTATACGCGGTTTTATCCCCGTGACTTCGTTGTGATACTTTGACACTGTGATACTTTATGAACTGAGTATAACTCAGTCCACCTTCTTAAATTCATACCAATCGCAAGTGTCCCTTTCATCTAAAACGTCAAACACTTACGTGACGTGTTATTTCTGTATAGCTCAATGCCTCATAACTCAAATTCTTAACAACTGCCGCACGAAAAAGATAGAACCATTGCTCTACTTTGCTGAGTAGGAGGAAGAACGCAGTATGAACCCACAGACGTTGCCATATTTCATTCAATCAATATCGAATTTACTGAAAAAACTGTGAATATTATTTTTAGGCACTTTTTTCGCATAATTCAATCCAAAATATCTGAAAATGTAAAGGAAAATACGTATAATTTTCCTCAAAAATATGTATGTTATATTCACGGGTACTGGAATGCTCATAAGGAGTTCATTTTTAGCACGATAGTGCTCCCACGGTGCTCATAGTGCATTCTAACTACCTACCTATCTACCCAATAATACTATATAGTAGATTTTACCTACTTTTATAGCCGTATGGTGGAATTGTTATATCCACGTGCATGAACAATAATTCCGATTACGGTAGGAATGCAGTGCTGCTCTTGAAACTGAGGCACTGGTATCACAAAACTGAACTTGTATAACTATACGAGTAAAAAAGTAGGTAGGACCTGATATCTGCTTCAAAAGCTTTGTAAGATAAACAATTTTTTCTTCTCCCTGAGACAAGGCCAAATTGGTCGTTGACTTGCATGGGCAATTGAAAAAAGCGGAGTGTAAGAGTGATGGAGAGAAGAGGGGAGAGTAAGGTAAGAATGATATCACACCATCCGTTGACAGCGATCAAGGATTGAACCAAATGAATTGCGGACAGTAACACAAGAAAATAACACATGAAATTGCGTAGTAGTGATTTAATTAGTTTAACAGTTTTGAGTGAGATACATGATAATTACAGGCGCTGTTCAAACAAACGAAGCAGAAAGGCAAGCAAACAGTACTTAGGTATCAATAAGTTCCATTTCAAGCTTTGATAAGAACAGATTATAATCTCTGTAGCTAAGCAAAGTAAACTGTAGTAGAAGTTATTTGAACAGAAACATAAACCGAAATCGGTTGAGACTAGGATTCCAAGAATTTTCAATTCCAACCATTTCATTGAAAATCAAATAAATAAGAAATAAGTTCAACACATTAACTAAGAAATAAATTAACCAATCTACAGATAAGCAATAACAATAACAAAAACAATTAAACTAACGATTTACATAATGAACTGACAGAATTAACTTTAATCAAATTTTAAGTCTGATGAATATAATTCAGTAAGCAATTCCACGTGAATTGAATAGATCGGAAAGGAAATTATCCCAAAAACCAGTGTAATATTTTAAGGCAAAAATGAAGCATTGACTCTTTACGCCTGTAATTATAGCGATTTTCTCTCCATTTTTGTTAAACTCAATAGAAAAAAGGGGAAAAGCACAGAGCGAGAAAGAATTGGATTAAATTTGGCAATAAGGAACCACTATCTTTGGCTCTCCCATAAAAGCACATGTGTACATAGGGAAACCAATGGAGTGTATGTTTTTTTCTAAAATGGGCCAGAAATGGTGAATCCTTATTGCAAAATGTAATCCAATTGACATTGTAATATCAAAGTAACCTCTATGAATTTGGAAAAAGTATTTGTCATAAATCAGTATGCTTAATATTGATATCGTTAAAATTACTAGATACTTATCGGCATGCTAAATGACTTTGTAACTTCTTTTATCAAGATGAACTAAAATAATTGAAGTCAAAAAAGTTTAAGAGAGGCATGCAGTCAAAAAAGTGCTCCTTTTTGTGGGAATTCAAGGATTTTGTTCAAATATTGACTAAACGAAACCTAATGATGAAACAATCCACCATCATGGGCGGATCCAAACACCTCAAACGGAGGGGGGGGGGGGGGGTGAAAGGGGGGTTCAGAGGCCGGATCAATTATAGTCGTATGCAACAGAGGAACTTTAAAATACAGGCTTTAAAAATGGTAAAAAATGTAAAATTTGCAACGCTGTCAAAATGAGCTTTGAACTCAAGCTAAAACATTCACTGGAGGGTTGTCACTTCATGAGGTTTCGTTTAAGCCACTTTTGAACGTAATGCCCAAGTTCCTTACATAGGGGGCACCAAAAGACTCTTTCCTTGATAGGCTTTTTGGCAATTTATTTAAGAAAGGTGGCAGAAAAAAAGAAATTGAAGGAGGTACCGTATTACTATGCGTGAATACATAATATATCACAATTCTATATAGACTCCTCCTTTTTTTGATCCTACTTTGACCGACTACTTTGAAACGTCTTATGGCCCCGCATTCTTGCAAAAATTTACGTTTGCATGTGAACATTGAACAAGGACATTGCTAAGATTGCTGTACAAGGATATTTGAGTTAGAAATTGCCCATTTTGCCTCACCGAGTTGGCGGTAGAAATCTGGTTCAAACTATGTGAAGTTCCCCTCATGCTACCCACAAATCTTATTTTGAGGAATTAAACCAATTTTGTCGGATTGAAACATTTTTGTCGTGATTTTTTAAGTGTTGGGTCTGAAACCACTTTGACAGTCACGTAACATCTTGTGTCAATACAAACTCCGTTCCCTTCAACGCAGCTGAACAGATTTCATTCTCAAGAGGTGAATAACCTGTTGCGAGTCGAAGTGTTTTGAACAGTTACAAGACTAGGTATTCACCATTGTTACGGTCAAAACTGCACGATGCTCAACTTTTCATGCATCAAGGTATATTAATTTGCTATGATGTGTGTTCATCTTTCGAACACTTGAAGTTACTTATTTGACAATATATTTTCTAAGCCCTGCAGACTTCAGACTCATCGTATTAATCATCTAGCGAGCCAATCAACTGATTAATTCGCAGGTAATTGATCAGTCAGTCAGTCATTTATGAACTTAGTCAGTCAGTTTGTTAGTCAGTCAGTCAGTCAGTCAGTTTGCAAAACAAACGAGCCCTGTAGCGCGTAGCCGTTACTTTCCTCATAGTACCTCCACAAAATAAGAACAGAAGTTTGATTAGTGAATTTCTGGCAGATGCGAGACTCAATGCAGGAGTTTACCACTCCTTGTACAAAAGAGGTTGGACTTCAAGGCGGAACTCAAAAGAATACTTTTGCTCGATAGTAGAGCTTGAAAATCTATATAACTGGGTATTCAGGTTGATAAGCGATCAGATAGATGATCAGTAAATCAGTCACTCAATAAACGGGTTAGTCAGTAAGTCAATCAATCGGTCAATGAATCAATCAGTCAAACAATTAGTCAGTCACTCAGTCACTCAGTCAGTCAGTCAGTCGGTCGGAAGGTTGGTCAATCAATCAGATAATCAATCAATCGATCAAGTAATCAGTCAGTCGGTCGGTCGGTCGGTCGGTCGGTCGGTCAGTCAGTCAGTCGGTATGTCGGTCAGTCAGTTAGTCAGTCAGTTAGTCAGTCAGTCAGTCAGTTATTTATACAGGCATTTCGTAGGTCATTTAATTTTCTAACCATTCTATTAGATAGTTTTTTGTTCATGAATCGTTATTTTGGCTAATCTGTTGGGTATCTAATGACTCAGTAAACCATAGTTTCATAATTCAGATGAGCGGTCTGTCCATTCAAACGGATTAATTACCTAACCAATCATTATATTCAATAAGTTATATTTGTAATTTCTGTTGTACTGTGTAATGACTCTGTAAAGAAATTTTTGAAATTGTCAGCAAGGTGAGAAATGAGCCGACCGCCTTACCTTGGCGGATCAAGAGACTGACAGCATTGTTAGATTTGTCAGTTTTTCTCTACTTAAACCGATGTAAATGTATCGATTTTTGAAGGTGCAGGCGATTTTACTATACTTTTAAGTATGTTCTGAAAAATATCATATATGCTTTATCTAATTTATGTAAAAAAAAAAAAAAAAGGTGAGAAATCATGTCAACCAGTCTTAGTGTCCCTTTTGCTGGTTTCATGAAAATTAAACGGAAAAGCAGACTTAAAATTTGATTAAATATTTCTTCTAATTATATAATATCGATTTTGCCAGTGCCCTTTTCGTGAGCTTTTGATTTTCGTCTAAAACTAGTAATGTCTTTGGTTTTAAGTTTGATTATGAGAGATACTAGAAAAAATGACTAGTCACATGCCAAATGGCGGAGAGGTTACTCAGTGTGCGGTCAGATTTACAGCTCACCATTAAGATAGGCTCTTAAGTTTATATTGCACCTTCAGTACACTTAGACTATGTAGATTTTAAAATAATATGAACATTTTATGAAAGTGAATGCCAGTTTAAAAAAGGATTTTGCTGGGAATCGGCAAAATGTATATCGACTAAAACACTTATCGAATAAGCAACGGCCATGGCAGATTAATTAGGATTTTACTACATCTATTATTATTATGTTTTAAGGGGCAAAGTTTTGCTCCTCTATTTTTCAACTTCTGCACACGAGTTTTTGCTTCACTGACTTAAACGGAAGCTCAGGAGACCTCGAGGTCTTTTCTGTCGATGCAGACTTCCAGATAGAGTTTAAAATGTTCCCTTTGTATAAATATTTGTTATCAAGATTTAAAATTAGACCTTTACATATGACAAATCTCAAAAAATAAATAGATAAAGAGCAAAAAAGAAAAAAGGAGTAATACCGGGGCTAGAAACTTACCATTTTCCTTTTTTGCTTCTATCTCATATCTGTACAATTAAAGACGTGTTTCGATAAAATAATAAAATTTCTGAATTAATTTAAAAGGCGGTTGATGGTTGTATTACTTTTTTCATAAGTTACAAGTCTCGCCGTCTGATGATTACCTATATACACTTTTTTCGCTGGGTTTAAATTGATTGATTGATTGATTGATTGATTTTCTTTGAAAGCTTCTCTTTTCTTTCAGTCACGGAAGTCTCATTTGTTCTTTTGCGGGTAATCTGAAGGCCGCACATCAAGGGATTTGGACAAGTTTCTAGCCTCGATAGTGAAGAGGATATTTGATAAAAGAAGACTGACTATTTTGGTTGGTGGGCGTTGTAGGCAAGTCGCGCAGCGTCCGTGTTAGGAGCGTGTCGCAGGCTCCTGCCGTAGTGGTGAGAGACAACCTCCGACTCCTGATGCGGGTGCGAGAAGAGTTTTTTGATGGCCACGATGGAAGCTATCACGATGGCAATTTTGCTCACCACAAGGGCTTTGGTCGCAATGATAGCCAGCGATTTGAATGCGAGGGGCCCCAAGATGGCCGCCGCTGTCGCCGCTGCCATCATCAAGTAGTGGTGTAGCTCTTTCTCCTTTTTCTTTCGTCCATCAACTACAAAATAAACATCGTCTGAGTCAGTAAAAATCGGTACGTGGAAAATGTCAAGCAAAGACTGGGTCAAAGTATATCAAATAAAATATCTCGAGACAGCGTACCTTACTCGGAATTNGGGGGGGGGGGGGGGGGGGGAGTCTTGTAAGTTTGGATGTACCAAAAAATATGTAGATCTATATGGGAAGGGAAACTGGAAAAATTAACGAAGTTACCGAGTAAAGAAAGGAGGAAAGGGAATGCGAGGATGAAATTTGCCGGTCAGTGGACGAAATTTAACAGTGGAGTGATATCTCATATTATAACATTTCAAAGATTGCCTCGATATTTTGGTTGGTATTAATCAAAAACCTTCCATAACTGTGTCTTTGATTTTTTGTGAAAATCCTTGCGTGCGTGAAGGCATTTACTTAAAATGTTCATCAATAACGATAATGGTCAGTTTTTATAGGAAAAACAAATTAAGTCGATGCACTTATTTTACCTTTATTTGTAAATATTTCTAATAAAAGGCTACAATAAACATAATTATAAAAATAAACCGAAAAAAATGAATTATCAGCATTCCTATTAAAGTATGAAGCATACGCATAAGGGAATCATGAGACGTCAAATACAGAGTGATCCAAAAATTCCTGCGACACCCCTAGGGATTTTGTCCTCTTTCAGGGTGGTCCCTTTAAAGTTTTGAGGGTTTCAAAAAGTCGTTCCCTTTGACCTGAAAGCATTCACAAAATTGCAAGTCCCCATTTCGACTTGTTCAAGAGTTACAAGGATGATTCCTGGTGCTGATGGTTCGGGATATCTGAATTATCCTGTACAGTCGCTTGGATATAGCTAAATGGCGGCTAATTGTTCGGCACCACGAGCTTACAAGCTAGTCTCCATGAGCACTAACCGGTGCCCAGCTTTTCATCTACAACCCATTTGTTCATACAAGGTTAAGACGAAGATTATAACGCTCCGATTCGCCTGCGAGGAACGCGATGCTATCGAGAGACTTTAACGCACGGGTAGAAACATTAGCTTTTCCCCGGCGCTTTTCTCGACCGCGCGTGCGTGGATGTGCGCGCCCCGTGGCGTCCGTGCTCACCCATGCGCGAGCCCCAGTTTCCCTTTCCTTGTCTTGATCGCACTTGAACTTCGCGCCATCTTCGCTTTGACAATTTCCAATGAAAATCCTCGACTTTTCCGCGGCTTACCGTGAAAATTGGACTTGGCTCATCGTTGAGATTTGGAATTTGGCAACGTCGCGTGGTCGCATATGTAAGCAGCACCTAATGCTTTTTGTTTCCAGTGGTCTCGTGTCTTTTGCGCTTCACTTACTTACGCAAAGTGACACAAGGCTTGCGTGTGTAATTATCTTACTTTCTCGCCGCATCGCCGATCCCGGGGAAATTGTGCTATTAATCTTGAACTTTGGAAAGTAACACTTTCGGAGTCCCCACGAATTGTATGCTAACATATTCCCCTTATTTTTCAACATTTAAGTTGCGAAAGGCGATTTGGTGGTTTCGCTAATACGATTATATTATTTATTACTTTATAATTGAATACATTGAGATGAAGCAAAACTGAAGCTCCCCCTTTGTAAACGAAATAAAGGCACATGCAATGTTAACACTTGTCTTTAAATTTCGTCAACTTCAATTGCCTCAGTAAATTTTGAAGAATATGAATCCAAAAATGTTTTTAAAAAATATTTTTATACATATGATTACTGAACCTGTAATTTTGAGATATGGGTGTTTTCAATTGGACGTATTTCTATCAAATGGAACTATGTGCATTAAAACATGAGCCCTGGCACTCATAAGAATATACGCATAACAGGGCTCATGTCATAATGCACATAGTTCCGTTTGTTAGAAATACGTCCAATTACTACTGAATTTTTATCATATCACTAATATTGAGATTTGATAAGTGTACTTTATTTGGCACTGAGTATAGGAAAATTTGAAATTTCAGCGACACATTCCTATCAAAATTCTTTGAGAGGATGGGCGGCAAGTAAATGGGGTACGATTATGATTTGAAACCACAAAATATCGAGGAAATCCGCAAAATTTACTCGCGTTTGCTTTTTAGTTTCATTTTTAGCGCCTTGCTCCGTTCCATTCCCATGAAAAAATAGTTACCACGCCGACTAAAGAACAAGTATCGCATGTAGTCAGTATGTCGATTTTTTTGAGGGAGGAGGGAGGGGGGTATCAATCGACGGGATACTTGTATTAATTTTTCCATAAACCAAATATCCAAAAACTCACTTTCCAGGAACCAATGTTCCAATGCAACCAATTTTCAGATAACCAAAGTGTTCCCTAGCCATATTCAGACTCGGAACCCTCACCGAAGGCTTCGGTTATTATCTGAACCGAAATCTAGCTTCTGGAGCTTATAAGTTTGGGTACCTGGACTGAAAAATGTATACCCGTTCGCTGTTAGCGGAACAGGCATTGTCTCATTTAAGTCGCAGGAAGGTTTGGCAACGGTGTCTCGGAAATTTTCCCGGCCACTTGTTGCGCACCTCACTCCAGATTGTATTATTTTCCTGAGAGTCCCGCAACCGGCTCTAACGACGATATGCCTTCCATAAAGCTAACCCACTTCTTTACATTACCTTATCGCCACTTTCGATCGGCGGAGTAAAAGAGTCTATGGTTGTTCCAGCTCGCAGTTTCTACGTTCGAAAGTATTAAGCTGTTACAAATTAGGGTCTTCGGCTCATACTTTAGTCGTGTATGGATAACTTATTTCACAGAGGGGTTAACGAGACTGATGAAAAGCTTGCCTCGAGCCCGCACTGATTAAAAGTTTGGCACAAAAAAATATTAATCATGTGGTTTCTTTTATTTGGGACAACCATATTTATATTTGATACTTATAAAGCTGATTAGTTTACAATTATTCTCTTTGAAAAAAATATAAGAAAAAAAAGTATTATTCCTGGAACTTCGGATTAACCTAAATGGATTATTGTAGCGTTATATCAAGAAGAAAAACAGAACAAAACAAAACAAAAATCTAAGAAGTTTTGCGGACCTAATTTATTATCTTGGTTACAATATTAAGACGGACGATAAACATAAATTGTGATCAAAATTAAAATATTATCTTTTTAAAATTAGTTCATTTCTGTAACCCACAGAGCTACAGTGTTCTAAGACTCGTTGTCGTTAGTGGCTGTATGCCAAGCAAAGTTTTAATTAATTCAAAATCTCAGATTAAATTTAAAACGACATATATGTGACAAAAATTCAAATCAAATATCATACAAAAAAGAGTGCCTTCTGCATAGAAAATCGATCGGTAATCATGTATGTGCGTAAATGATCCGTTACAAAATCAACGGTCATGAAGAAAGCAGCTGAGTTGCGCAGTGCTGTATTTTATGAACACTTGGGAAAATAATACCTGGAGGGATCAATTTATAGGGAAGAAATATCCTGGATCCCAGTTTCTGCACGGTTCTTTGAGCCCATAATCGGTTTAAATGATCAGACATAAGTATAAAACCCAATTCACACGATGAGTAGATTTTTAAGGAATCGAGGATATAGCTATGAAGAGCAATTAATAAAGGCAAATTATTTAATTAAAAAAAAACTCGGTGGTAAAAATATCATTGCATACTTGAAATTAATATAAAATGCATGATGTCTCTGACATTCAGAGTTTTACTTCATTTTTTTAGAATCTGATCTCATAAATCTAATTAATCTGAAAAACGTCGCAAGAGGAGTTTAAAATTCCGAGTGTGGCAACAGATAAAGAAGTTTGATTGGGTGAATGTTCACTTGAGCTCCTGCGGTTGGAATCCAGGTGAACAAAAATATTTCCAACCGGAAAAAAAGTTATTTGATTAAATTACCAGCTCATCGGTCAGTGACTTGGGCTTCCTAACTCGATCAGTTTTAGCTTAGATTCTCAGGCCGACCCTCAGCCCGTTTAAAAAATTAGAGATCAAGGTCAGCGGCTGGAAACATACTTAACTGATTACTAGTGGATCATTTAAACAACCATGTTTGAGTGTTTTAATGAATTTCAATTTTCATTGGTTTGGAGCGCATCTCACTTCTTTCAACGCGGCTACCTCTTACACTTACTTAGAGATTGAAAATGATAAATAGAAGAGGAGAAAGAAATAAAAAGCATGGGGAACAAGTTCTTCCTAAAGTTTGAGGGAGAGTTCTTTCAATCCAAACTTTAGACCATTCTAGCAGTTTTTTTTTTTTATTTGGAATGATAGAATGTAACAAAAGATTCGAATGTTTAAGTCAGGTATCCACGCACAGAACTTACTCTGGGAAAATATTACGGGTTTAGTCTGAAAGCAGCAAGTATTTTACAAGAAATCCCAAAGCTGAAAGTGACTTAAAAGTTGATTCAAAGTTAACTCGATCTCTTTATGGTTTCAAAATAGCATCATTTTTTACAGAGTGTAGGTAGGGGCACTAGGAGGTTCAGGGTACACTCCCTTGTCGCTTCTCTACCCATCCCCTGAGGCCACTTCGTGTCTATTAAGGCCTACCTCGCGGACCGTCGATCGTGAGTTAATCTGAACCCAGAAACTATCTCCTATCGACGCAAATGTCATTAAAATCAACTCGGTAAATATCTAGACCGAGCTGTGGAAAAAAATGAAAATTTAAATTGTGTAAATGGGAAAACTTGCAACTTCATCACGTAAAATACTTAAATAAATAAATAAATAAATAAATAAATAAATAAATAGATAATTAAATAAATAAATAAAAAAGAACAAAAAAAAACGTGGATCATATTTCCGAAATCTCAACACAGCGGGCGCACCTAAGGACTCTGTTAGTAACAATCCTGTAGAACGAATTATGACAAAAAAATTAAAATGGGCGGAGGGGGGGGGGATCGGTGAGCTTATAGTAAAACACGATGATCCAAAAACCCCGCACCGCAAGCATTAGGCAGCGTCCCTGTTCCTTTTGTAGTAATTGAGGTAGAGACATGAGGTGTTTAGAGTTCTCTCAGGTCAAAATAAACGACTTTTGCGGATTCCCAAAATTTTACGGGGACTACCCTGAGAGAGGCAACAACTCCAGGGGTTATAAAGGCGAGACTTTTGGATCCCCCTGTATAATGATATAATTTCAAACCTCTTTTTCTCTGTTCGGTCCTGAAAGGCTTCGGGTCCTCTCTAATGAACTTTCTCAGTTTGATATATCGTCATCTTCCAGCTAAAGTATCACAAGCGCCTGCGGCGTTTAAAAATTTCCGCCGCCATATTATTTTTCAACAGAGAAATTGTTTAACGAAACTGTCCGAAAATTTCACTGAATTTTCTTTGTGCTACTGATAAAATTCAATGAAATTTTCAAACAGATTCAGCCGACAATTTCTCTGTAAAAAAATAAAATAGTGGCGGAAATTTTTAAATGTCACATCAAGAAGCTTGTGATACTTTGGCCGGAAGGTGACGATGTATCAAACTGAGAAAGTTCATTAGAGAGGAACCAAAGCCTTTCAGGACCGAACGGAGAAAAAGAGGTTAGAAATTATATCATTATACAGGGTGATCCAAAAGTTTCGCCTGTATAACCCTTGGAGTTGTTGTCTCTTTTCAGGGTGGTCCCCTGAAAATTTTGGGAATCCGCAAAATTCGTTTACTTTGACCTAGGAGAACTCTAAACATTTCGAGTCTCTACCTCAATTACTACAAAGGCGCATTGAAAGCAAGGAAAATATAAAGACACAGAAGACGAGACTGACCTTCATTGTGACTGTTGTCAACGGTGATGGATCTGGCGGCGAAGAAGCGCTCGAGCTTCTTGAGGATGATGTTGTCGAGCGCCCGGTCCTTCTGGTCCATGTCCCGGGGCAAGGCGTCGCCGGCGTCGAGCTGCGGATCCTCGTCGAGGAGCGCCGAGTCGTTCACCGTTCTCGTGAGCGAGAAGCCATCGATCAACGGTATCGACTGGAGCTTGGCCGCCTGGTCCAGGGCGCGGACGGCCCGCTGCTTGAGACACACCAACGCGTCCGCGCTACCGACGAAGCACTCACTGTACACCTGACGCAGGAACTTCCAGTCCGAGGGGCGCCCCGGCCCCGAGGGCTCCTCCGCCTGCGCCCCGCTCTGGGGCCGCCCCGACGCTCCGAGGGCGCACAGACCGAGCAGAAACGCGCGTAACTCCATGACCGCCGCTGGGCTGGGTGCTTTGACAATGGACCCGGTCGCGCCGAGGCCCTCCACTTTATACATTCTCACCTGATGGAAGGTGGGCCGAGATATGGTGCATGACACGCACCGCCCCCCCCTCCCTCCCCTGGCGTCTTCGTCTGCCCGGCTGGTTTTCTCGGCTTTCTTCGTCCGCGTGTGCTTTTTCGCGCAAGGAAATGCTTTCTGGCGTCGCCGTCACGTCAACGCGATGTTGCCGGTGTGTTTTTGTCAACGATAGAGACACGATAGTTTGGCTGCACTGTTCGCAAGGTGCATAGTTTTTTTCACTTTGGGAAATCCCAATGAAGTCCTGATTTTTCCTGGTTTTCGACTGCTATAAATCCTGATTTCGTAATTTTTCCGTATCCTGATTTTTTGCGGAGAAAAATTAAAATTACTGCCAAAGCGTTATGCGTAAGCATAAACAAATTCGCGAGAAAGGACTCAAGGGATCAAATAAATAGTCAATTTAACTCGATGTTTTGCAACGTTCCAAATTTCCTTGTTTCACATCTCACGTATATTTACGAGGGAAACTAATCCACAATCAGGGCCGGATTAAGGGGTGGCGGTGGCGGTGGCCACATTGGCCGCGGCCCATGGCGGCAAATTTAGGGGGGTGGCAAATTTTGCAATTTTTTTAAATGTAGGTATAAAAAAAATCGGATTAAGAAAAAAAAACTACCAACGAGAAAAGGCGAAAAAATCTTTTTTCCCTGAGAGTATAGTAAATGCTAATTTTTTCGTCTTTCGGTGATACATGAGACTGAACCTTTAATTAGTCGAGTTAAGAGAGAAACCAAACCCGCAATTTGGCATGGAGCGGCGCGGTGCAGAGAGAAATGATGACTCGAGGACTTGAGATGAAAAGGAAAAGCCCTCGGCGCGGCGGTCGGCATATAACACATATTAGCGCCTACAAGACTGCATGAAAACTTCACGCATTGCGTCAAATACAGTACGGTCAGTAGCAGTCGACGTGAAACTCATAGCGCCTACAAGACCGCATGAATACTTCACGCATTGCGTCAAAGACAGTGCGGTCAGCGCGAGACGCATAGCGCCTACAAGATTGCATGAATACTTCACGCATTGCGCCAAACACAGTGCGGTCAGCCGAAAGGATGGATGTTAAAATTATTAAACCACATTTATGTTTGTTCTTTCATGATTGTTCCGTTCATTTCTTATAAATGGAAGGCCTTGTTCATACAGGGATAGGTTTACGGAACTTAAATTTCGCGCAAAGTTCCGTGATATTTTGCTATTAGTGTTGATGGAGCTTTCGCAAAAAATGTATCCAACACGAGCAAACGTGTCTTATGCACTCCTCCGCCTCCGGCACGTTCACTTGATGGTTTTTATTAATGGTTCAAAACGAATGAGGAGGAGGCGGCAAAATACAGGCGGCCCATGGGCGGCAAGTAGGTAAACCCGGCCATGTCCACAGTGCCCTTGAAAACTTTTTATGAATTTTCATTTTTCATTAACCAATGAATTTCATCATATGGAAGTAATATTTCATGCTAATATCTTAGCTTTTTATGGGAAAAAAAGGTAAATCGATCGAAAATTTGTAGCGGCTTAAATACTGATACGTCTATTTTTTCCCCACAAACTGAATGAAAATGTTGAAACACTTGTTACGTTCTTGCATTGCTGACATTACATCGCATTGTGCCTGGCGCACTTCAATCCTGGCCCTGATCTACTAAATAACCTGCCCCTTGCGTTCTTGGCACCTCTCAAAACAATCATTCCAGCATTCGCAGCATCACTTAAAAGACACGAGATGTCTCCAGAGAGAACCAACAGGCATGATGGGTGCCCTGCTGGCCCGCTTCTCCAATCTCCCACCCAAGATTAGTGCTCAACGTATCTTAAACGCATCTAATTCTTAGTCGCCCCGGATCCATGCGTGAGGAGGCTGAAGAGGACATCGTTCTAAGAGCGCAACCTAGTTTTGGAATGAGCGCAATCTTTCATATAAACCCATACTTTTGAGGGCTCACTTGCAAATCGAGTAACGCTATTGCGTTCGCGGTTCGACAAAGAGAAATTATCCGAACGGGTGCTCTGTTTGTTCTTGACGCTACCTGATTAAAAGCACGCAAAATCGGATCTCGTCATTTTCTTCGCAGAGTGTGAAAGCTTTGTGACGTCCGACTGGAAGTTGCCGACTCTCGCGTGGAAAACACCTCTCCTTTTCCGTGAGGGAAAAATCTCGCCGCAGCGACATTGTGAACATAACCAAAGAAACACAGATTGCAATAAGTGGCAATTGTATTCTTAAAATAGTGCAATTTCACTGAGTGTTGTGTATGTTGCCTAGCTCCTCTTTGAAGGGGCCCCATTTATTGAAACTTATTGCGATAAAATTGAAATAGTTGCAATTTTTCATTGCATTGCGTATTGCCTATCTTTCTAACACATGGAGTTCATTTTGCTGATTGTTTAAATTCGGCATTAATCGACTATATGATGTAAAAAGATTGAAATTTAATGGTAGAAAAGTAAAATTTTATTGAAATCAAATTGCAATTTAATTTCAATATTTTTGTTGCACTGTGCTACTTCGGAGGTGGGACTAGGGATTATTATTATTATTTTTTTGGGGGGGGGGGGGGGGGGGGGGCTAGTAGAGCACTTCATCAAGGGCGAGTTGGGGAGTAGGCACAGAGAGATACCCCATCGATGACGAATAGGTCCGGGGTCTGGTCTTGTCGTCGGAAATTGATACATCTTCAGAGCAATTTTGAGTTGCCCTTGTCAAAGAGTTGATTTAAATACAATTTAAAAAGTTACAGAAATGTCACAAGCTTGTTTCGTTAAATCCATCAATTTTTTTAGAGGTTTTTTTTAGGTTTTTTATATTTTTAGGATACCACACAGCGCAAATCGGAGCACGGCACGGGCCCCGGTATTGGAAGAGGAAAAATTTTGGCAAAGCTTTTATGTCTCCTTTTGAGAATTGTGTGCAACTATTCGTGCTCTCAAGTCGCGCAGATTGCCATCAAAATTATTGAATGCGGACATCAACAGAAAGAGAGACACGTAATTAAGAGAGGAATCAACGTGTGTTCAGTATTTTCTGGGCTGGGGCCCGCGGAGTTTTTTCTTCTCTGCGTCAAAGTCTCCATGTTAGCGGCAGCGTGGAAACACGTCTCGTTCACCAACATGGTCGTTTTTATCAGGAATATTATAGCAAAATTAGAAAAAATGAAACATGTTCGTGATGTTCAAATGATCATCAAAGGGTGATCAAATTTAGATTTTTTCTGACGCAATTTTATAGAGATAAAATTGCGACAAGGTTGAGGATAATCGCTCAAATATTGATGATCCTAGCGATTTTATCGGCAATGCGATTTTTATGCGTGAAAAAATCACAATTCAACTTCAAATGTCGTGATTTCTCCGCTGAAAAATGCCACTTGGAGATAGCATCTACTTTTAGAGGCACTAGACGAAGTCCAGGCTAGAGGCACTAAAAATGTGAATCCGGCCCTGTTCACTGAATCGGCAATAACAAGTGTTTTCGGAAAAGTGGTTTGAGGAAAGCTCAAACCATAGCCTCCGATGAATATATGTGAGGTTCCGAAAAGCTTCTCCATCAACGATCCTTTTGTAGGAAAGTTTGCCTGCATGGATGCTGTATTATGGATGTGGAAGCGGTTAATCGGAGAAAAACTGAGCTGTCCGCTCTAGTTGAGCGCGGGTGTTTCTTGTTCGGAATAATTACTTACTCTCGGACACCGCGAGCGCTCGCGACACTGGAGCAATTTCCAGCCTGATAACCGCTATCATCTTTCAATCGGAGCCAACTCTCCTAATGAGCCACGCTTTTCCACGTCCGGTTAGAATGCATGTATAGAGACAGTGTGAGCAGAGTCGCAAGGGGGCCCATGGAAACCAAACAATTGGTTGAGTTTCACCATCGATATCCGTTGGCAAAAATGCAGAGTTACTACCATAAATACTAAACCTACTTCTTCTTTGAGAAACTCGTCAATGTAAATTGTCAAGAAACGCCACGAACTTCTTCTCAGTTCGCAAAACAGTCAGCGTGAAGCGGATAGCGCCTACAAGAACGCATGAATACTTCACGCATTGCGCCAAACACAATGCGGTCAGCGTGAAATGCATAGCGCCTACAAGACTGCGTGAATACTTCACGCATTGCGTCAAACTTACTACGTTCAGCAGCGGTCGTCGGCTTGAAACTCATAGCGCCTACAAAACTGTCGGAATACTTCACGCATTGCTTAAAACACGGTGCGGTCTGCGTGGCGCGGCGGCGAAAGTTAAAGTCATTAAACCACATTTATGTTTGTTCTTTCATAATTTGTTCGTTCATTTCTTATGAATGGAGGGCCTTGTCCACGCAGAGATAGGTTTACGAAACTGAACGTCCGCGCGAAGTTCGGTGAATTTTTGCTAGTAGTGTTGACAGGGCTTTCCCAAAAAATGTTTCCAACACGAGTAAACGCGTCTTATGCACCCCACCCCCGCTGGCACGTTCACTTGATGGTTTTAATTGATGTTTCAAAACGAATGAGAGGGGGGCGGCAAAATACAGGCGGCCCATGGGCGGCAAGTAGGTAAATCCGGCTCTGTGCTCCCGAACTAGGGAAACTTCGGGCCGTTCCAAATTCTAGATATGCGACACGCACATCCAAGAAGATATATGTATAAAAGCAACATTTGAAGAGCTCGTAAATTTGTATTATAAACTTTCGAGCGAGAGAAAAAAAATATAATTATGTAAAATATTTATTTACATAACCCGTAAAATTGTTTTGATACTTTTGAGTTTCGTTCAAAATTTCGAAAAATCAGTCGAAAGTCGCAGTCTGTCAGTATGGGACATTCGCCGATTAGCGTAGGTATGGATTGCAATTAAATTAAACGACCGGCGCACAGTGGATCGAGTCAATAGGAGAGGCCGGACAAAATTTGGAAACTTTAAAAGCTTTTAACTCCGTTTATACAAAATTTTGAGCTCTAAAAGTGATTTCATTGGTTCTTCGTGAAATTTTCTTCTACAAGCACCACTTTCACCAACAGGGTGTTACATTGACATCTGATAAGAATCAAAATAATCGGTGGAACAGAGATAGACTTGAGACTTTTGGGTATACGGTGTACTTGTCAAACAAAGTAGGTGACGCATGGGTAAAAATAACAAGACAAATTTCAACAAGAACTACGTAATACTGTATTTGAGATAAGAGGGTGAAATAAATTATTTTTAATACCTTCGTACAAATTAATTAGGAATTCATAAAAACATAACCATCTTTCAACAATTATCATACACGAAGAATCTGAATTCTAAGGGAACTCTCAAACTTTTAACAAGACAAAAAAATAACAGGAAAAATATTTCTCAAGGTCCATTTTGAAAACTCTGAAAATTGACAGTGTCTTAGATGGAAGTTGAACCTTGCATTCAATCCAAATTGCTTACAATGTGGCAAGTCCAAAGGCCAATAACACAACTGGACATTTGATTAATAACTGTGCATTTATATGCAGCATTTATAATGAACTTACATTGAAAAATAAATAGTACTCATATTAGAGAACCGCTACCATGCATCTTATAAATATTTGACAAGTAAAAAAGTAATATCACAAAACAGCAACATTATTACATATTAGGGCACCAGCACGAGACAAAGAGCAATTTTTTTCTAAAAAGACAGTGGACCATCTTTATATGAGTATTAAAATACTGCACACAGGGTGATTCAAAAGTTCGGTGCCAGCAGCACCAAGTATCACCCCTGCACCTTTTGATCAAATTGAGATAGAGACCTGAAATTTTGTGAGTGCTCTTAGGTCAAAGGAAACGACTTTTGGAAACCCCCAAAATTGTAAAGAGACCACTCTTAAAAGGGGCAAGAACTTGCAGGTTACAGGGGAGGTGTGGGACTTTTGGATCACCCTGTATAGTACATTAATTACCATTAAGGCTAACAGATATGGTGCTGTTCCCAGCTAGGAACAACTTATTCCAAAGAACTACTCCCTTAGACAGTTTCATGGCTAATGAAACCTAGGGAAAAGCTGTGATGTTTAGGGATTTCAGAAATTGATCAACAAAATATTGGGCTACTTTTCCTTCAGGACTGAAAATCAAAGGCATATTGCATCTCATTCACAAAAGCGTAACACCTTAACTCAAGCATTGCAGTTATCTAAATGCAAAATTTTTCACTCCGATGAACATCTATTTTATTTCTCAAGATTTAAGTACATCAAAACAGCCCCAAAAATAGGGAAATGATATTCTCAACTTTAGTAGCAAGAAAATCCACCTAATCAGGAAACATAAGAGCACCTGAGGACGCAACTAGGTAATTGCTTACAATGTCGCATTATTTTGACATTGTTTATATCCATTATTATAGCCAACATTGTTATATCTTTTTGGTATGTCTTCCCCCTTCAAATCAAGACAGATGTAGAAGTCTTGCAAGGTAATTATTTTCACGACATTCTCAGCTTTTCAAAGAATAATTGGATGTATTCATGCTAAAAGGAACTAGGGAGGGGCTAGCTAAAAGGAACATCATAGGGTTTACATGCGACATAGTTCTTTTTAGCATAAACATGTCCAATTAACTATTCTCGGACTTAGCCATCTAAAAGAAAGTCATCTTGCTGAGTTTCCCAGACCTTTGTTATTGCTTGCTCACCTTACAAAGGGGCAAATGTGGCAATGTGTGCAATTCATGTAGATAGGTATTCTGTAATTAAGAAAATTTCATAATGCCATTTTTATTTTAAAAGTACAACATTTATTTTATATGACTTCAGCTCATTAAACCCTTTCAAACAGATGTGTCACATCATAAATAACCCTTGCCTTTCACAGGTGAAAATGAGGCTTCACTATTACAGAATAGTAGGTACCTATCAGTTTCCAAAGTGAGAAATTCTTAGTTTCACCATGAGGAAGAGGAGACTACGCAGTGATTAAGGCTTGCTGTAGACTTGCTAGAAAAATGACTTTTTATGAGGACGAACAAAAATGGAAACCAATTTTAAAGATAGATTGAGTAAACGTTTTGACAAAGATAGAAACCCTACAGAAGTAATAATGCCAAAATAACCTCTCAGCATAAATTTT
Organism: Bemisia tabaci; assembly: GCF_001854935.1. NCBI lineage: Eukaryota > Metazoa > Arthropoda > Insecta > Hemiptera > Aleyrodidae > Bemisia > Bemisia tabaci. The sequence continues at coordinate 10,764,635 of NW_017557621.1, forward strand.
AACAGCAAAACAAAAAAGATAAGGTGGATTTGGTTCAATGTCAAAAACCTCCTATGAATAAAGTAAAAATATAAAAATCTGGACCATTTTTCCTTAAAACTAAAGAACAATAGCAGCAGTCAAAAACTAGATGCAATAATCTACGAAATCTACAAAATGCCGATCAAAATATGTAGTTATTTTTGTCAAGAAAGGGGAAAATAATTCACAGTATTTTCTTCTTATATGCAAAAAGTGCAAAAAAGCAATAATTCGTGTTTCTTGATGTAAGTGGTCTTGACATCACATTCTACACAGAGGAGAGTAATAAACAGCGAATTTTAAAGAGCTTTGACTTAAATTTTGAATAAGAGGACAGACTACGTATTAAGAGACTCATATAAAAGGGCACACAACTTTCAAGTTCTGTGGCAGTACTTCAAAGGCCTTTTCAATCTCCAGTTAGAAAACTTAAAATACATCTTCTGGTCAATCTGGATGCTTAAGCTTGTGTTCAATTACACTAAATTATCAAACCGAAAAGAGCTTTTGATAATTTTACATTATCTTTGATGAAAAAAAAAAATCTTGAATACGTGAATCTCCTTTAACAGGTAGAATTTTTTGTCCATACATCCAGGACCAATCCAAACAGGTCAGTCACGTATTTGTTTAGGATCTAATGCTCCACCCTATTATAGCATTCATGACATAAAATCGACTTGCATCCTAGAATGATCTTAAAAGAAGTGCATAAAATTTACATTCTTTGTTGCCACTGTGCAGTAGAATTTAAAACTCGTTCTAGAGAATGATTGACCTATGTGGATGGTTCTTGCTCACATCAAACTTCACTGCAAATCCTAACTACCAATTATTCATACTTGAAAACTAGCTAAGTAAACTCTTAATTTCATGTATGATAGTTCCATTGATCAGTTACAACAGCAGCAGCAGTATTTCTCAATGTGAGAAATGGTAATTATGATACACCGGAGGAAGAGGGGACTTCACATGAACTGTCAAATTTCACAAGAGAGCGAAAAAACGCAGTTTTGCTGAAAATTATTGATTTTCAGTTAAAGATCCTAATCGATTTTTACACACCAAAAGAACATGTAATTCAATCTGTAAGGCCTTAATAGGCATTTTTAAAGATGTTTAAGCATTTAATATGGAGGGAGTCAAAAGTGGCAAAGGTGAGGACTCCATCTCAACTGAGCTGGGCGGCTGTTATCAAATGCTTGCTTGGTAGCAAGGTTATGCTTTTGTTTACAAACAATGATATAAAAGGATGTCTGAGTTCATTATATAATATTGAGGTCATTACTTGCGCAAAAATTCATTTTTAGTGATGTAGAAACCAGATTTGCTGGGTAAAATTGTTCTAAAACTTTAACTGTGCTTCCTCTAAATCTCCTTCTTCATTCTCAAACTTTGAAATACTCCAGAAAAGTTTATTTTTGGAATTTTTTTTGTATTTTCTTGCAACAAATGGTTAGAAATTAATCCCTTAATATGTAAATTTAGTTTTCTTGATTTATATATTTATTATCTTTAGTGCCCCTTCCTCAGGTGCATCACCATTTACAAAATATTACAAGAGAGATTTACCTCTGGTGCATTACTGCCTCTCAGAAACCTAATCTCCTCAATGCATGGCACTTTAATTTGCTAGTTAGGAATGATGACTGGGCAATTCATACATTCATCTAAACACCAAAACAAGAAGTTCAATCCATAAATATGAATTTGAGAGCCTCATAGTCCTTCCTGAAGGCTGATTTTTAATGTTATATCTTACGTTGATTAGTTAAACTACCTAATTTTACTGCTGCCTCAAGAAATGACAACAAAACGGAAAAATTAGCCAACCTATCTGTACATCATCACCTCCCGACTTTGATACATGCACATGTAGGCATCACATAAAAGTCTCTTAGCCGGCTCAGGTAAGTGCCGCTCGTCTTTGAAATGATTCAGTACTTCTGAGCCTTTATCTGATAACCAATAGGGTAAATCAGGACACGAGACCATTTCCGGAATGTTGTAACCATTTTGTTCCCCTGTAATGGAAAAAAAAGAGCTATGTAGAAGAGCAACTTAGACTAGAAACTTGGAGGTTTTTGATGAAAGCTCCGAAACTTTGGAAAACTTTTTCATAAACTTGCTACATTTTTCTTACCATTGAACCATTTTTTAATGGAAATCAACCAAAGTGCAATTATTACAATGATTCTTTGTGTATTAAGAGGGAGAAGGAGGTGCTAATTCCGTCTTGGCATTATTCGGCTTAGAGTCTAAGCCAAATAAGTTTACACATGTTTAGACTTCAACAGCAGATCATGTGACATCAGTTTAGCACTATAAGTAAATGCAAGAATCAAGATGGCGGATCTTCTGTTGCTCTAAAAGTGTTTAAACCTATTTGGCTTTGACTCTAGTTAGTGCCAATAATCTTTCACTTACATCAATCATGCATGATTATGATGATTCATACATTATTTTTCAACCAAAAACAACTCCCGAAGAAGGGCGTATAAATTGATTTTTTAAATTAAATACATTATGGTGCAAACCGAAAGTGTACTGCAAAATCTACCTGGCATCCTTCAATAGAAGAAGTATGTCACGAGGACCGAATACCCTCATGGCACAGTCTACTCAGTATGTCCATACAAAATTTAAAAGTTCTTTTTGAAAACACGGTTTTTGATTGTTGGCTCGTATTCGTTTGGTTCCTTCATTCAAGTGCATTTGTAAATCATGTTTCGAGAACGTTTTGTAAATTACTTCCACAAGATAGTGCTCAATTCCTTCCCTTTCCTTCAGCCTTTTTTTTTTCTTATTCTTACTTTTGTTCCCATTCAGCTGATCCTTTAATAATTTCTCTCCCCTCTCACCGCCACCATCGATCATAAAACCAATGTCACACCAAAACAGCTTTCTTTTCTGATTAAACTAATCATTTGAAATACCGTTGCCCCCCTATTAAGAAATAACACTACCATTCTTAAAAAAGTAAAATTAAAAATTGCATTTCCAATTGGCCATTATTTGATAATAGCAGTGTATTGGCTGAAGGTTGAGACGCAAAGAATGATGTACTGAAATGGAAAAATAAAAAATGCAAGATTACCTTTGCGATCAGCCATGGAATCAAAAAAACACCATGGCGCATCACTGCCACAGCCAGCTTTAACAAAAGCAACATAATGTGATGTTTCAATGCAAACAACGGCAAACAGCTCCATATAAAGTCGAGGGATAGGGAAGTGATCAGGCAAGTTACACAAGTCAGATGGAATATTTAACTTCCGATATGTATGGTCCCTTCGTTTTTCATGGTTATGAGCCTAAAAGATAACAGTTCAAAATTATTATTGAAAAAATGTGCCTCACACAGTTATATCAAGAGTGTTAATAAACTGTAGTTACATCATTAGCCAAAATGGGAAACCGACATTGTTCCATATTGTCTGTTACCATTTTATTTTTTCAAAGAAAAACAAGCCAACTTTAGAGCTTGGACTATATACAGAATATTCTGCTGACACGGAGGAAAAAGTAAGGAACTTTTCAAGAAATCTCGTTCACTGGTTTTCTAAATAAAACTACAGTCTGGCAGGAGCTTGAAACGTTGCAAACAGAGATATGCACTACAAGGTCTACTACACTTTGGCCATGAATTAAAGAAAAATTGCTGAGCTCCTGGTTTCAATCCAGTTCAAATTTTTCCTGATGACAGTTTCGATAATTTCATTAGACAGCCATTTTTAAATTTTTTTTTATTTTATTTTTTTAATTTTTTGAGGGAGTCTTGGGAATTGCAAGATGACTACCTTATTAGCATGGACTTTTTTCAGTTTTGATAATTGTAAAGTAAAGTATTTTCAAAATAAAATAAGGAGAAAAATTAAAGCAAACTACCGTTTCGCAGCACTTTGTGCAGAAGGCGGTACATTGCAAACCTTCCTCACACAGTCGAAAACACTTGCTACACTCGTACTCAGCTAATTTTCCGCAGACAGAACACTGCCTTGGGGCTGCAAGAAAAAAAATAAATAAATGCTCACATAAATACATAAACAGGCTCATCTTTACCAGTTTCAAAAGAATTTAAGGATTTTTAGTTTACATAGATTGTTTTTTTTTTTTTTTATTCTTAGAGGCATCAATAAATACATCCTTTAATGAGTGCATACCTAGGATAAAATATAAGTACTTATGTGGCAGTTTTTTTTTAATCACAAAAACACAATGAAATGTTGTTTTCCCAAAAGTCAAGTTTGGGAAAAAGTTTAATGGCCACAATAATTAAGATGACAAGACACTGACACTGAGCACTCATGATGTAAGGCAGTGTAGCAGTGAAAAAAACTGTAAGTGCATTACTTTTTCTCTGTAACGACTATCATTATAGCCAGAATCTCCCTGCAACGAGGAAATCGGTCGGTCCTTTGAACCTCCTATATTAAATATCGACAATCGTTATAATGAGAATCTCTCTACATCGAGGAAATCGGCCGGTCCCTCAAGTTCTCGTTACAGAGAGAAAGTACTGTAATTAAATTCCAATTTTTTTTTACTTTGGATAAGTTTTGTGTGCATTTGATTTTTTTCTTATAATGGTGACAGCAATAAACAGGCCAAAAATATTAAAGTTAAGCCTTTTTACCACAATAATGCTGGATTGTATATTCAAGTAAAGCATTTCAGTTTTGTAACAAAATTAAAATGATTTCGAAAAAATTCCTTGTCAGACGATAGGAAATAAAACAAATGAAACAAAATTAACTTGAACATGAATACATGATACTGTTCTAAATACTGCTTAGTGTGGGCACTAACTCACAATTCTCAATTACGTCAGTAACATCCAGTAACTGGGAGGGAAGAATCCTGGGATACATTTTGTAGGACTTGCCAAACCTCGGCATTTGAATGATTAAACACGAAGGAACCTGTAATGATGAAAATGTGATGAGAACAAGGTTTGCTTGAAATTCAAAAAAATGTACTAAAGTATTCGAATGTAATCTTTATTTAAATACAAAGTTTAAAATCTCTTTTTCGGCATTTTGGCTGTCTTTTCCAAAGAAAACGAATCCTTGATTAAGCTATTAAAAATAATGAGTAGCCAGTTAGAAGTATTTTTCTTCAATTAAGCTGGATGTTATTTGTTCCACTTCTGATTACATAAAGCCGATGAAAGTGCTGGAGCACATACCTTATTTGTGGTATTTCAAAACCTCCACTCCCAGTTTTCCCACTATTTACCAAAATTTTCATAGATTATTGAATTCACACAGACAAGTAAACTTGGATAAGTTTCCAAGAAATGATATTGGATATTTTTCCATTCAAAAGATAAAGTACAACAGGAAGTCTGCAATGTTGCAAACCAAGATACACACTTTTCAAGTTTTATTGTTAATATTAGTCACTCATAATATCACATATTAATTGATAGTTTTCCTAGTTTTGAGTCAAAAAACATTTTTATCTTCACAGATTTTTTTAAAAAAGAAAAAAATTCAGTGACAGTGGTCTGTAGGATAGCCCTCTCCACTCATACCATTTTTTCCTCTGTACAACTCGACACTCTTCAGATTCAAGGATCAGAGGGTTTTAAAGAAAATAAGTCGAATAAGATTTTGACTTTAATTCAGCCAGAGCATGACCTTGGTTCAATGACAAATTAAGCTTTTCATAATAAAATAAATTTGCATTTTGTACCTCTTTTAATTTAATATCACTTGTTAAAAAACTTTGCTCAAAAAGCTGTTGGACCGTTGGGAGTTTCAACTGTTCATCCTTTTCCACAAAAAGCTGATAGTAATATGCTTCTTGACCGGAACTCAGTTTTAAGAAGGGCTCAGCTTTCAGAATCTGCGCTAGCAAAGAATTCAAAAATTCTTCAGGATCTGCAGAGAGGAAAGACATGACAGATTAAAAAAATGACAGATTTAAAAAAAAGCTTACTTGAATAATTTTAGTTTTCTCCAAAATGCAGAAGACTTTCATTCTGTCTATAAATACCAAGGAAATATTGTGGGTTCTGAGCGCATTTGAAAGATTTAAAATTAGAGAAACTTAAAGAAAGAAAAAAAAGATCATTGAACATGATGAAAGTTGTTATGAGGCTGTTTTAGAAGTTTATACTTCTTAATAAAATTTCCTTTATAATTTAATGCAGCTTCCATTAAAATTCAATTCTAATCAATTATGAGAGCTGTCATAATGCTACTATTTGTGAATGCTAAGTACTTTGCATGATTTTTCCTTGCAGTGCAACCCTTGTCAAGAACAAAAAAGGCTATATGTACATTGCTAATGAGACAATCAAACAAATCTCACAGAGGAAGGAGAAAAACCACGGGGTCTGCCATTTTGATTGACAAAAAACGGCTTGCTAGAGTCATAGAAATAATATCAGATTGTACCTTTTTCTTCACTAGTGAGACCAGACACAGAACTTAGCTTGTCCAAAAGCGTTCTAAGTTTCATCACTCTATCCGCCCTCACGTACAAATTTTCTCGTAAAGGATTGACTACTTCTTCTTTGAGTACCCTCTGAACTTCCTCATATTCAGGGATATCAGCAATCGTCCGAGGTCGAAACAATAAACTATCAAAGACACTGCAAAAAAAGAAACAATTATAATTGTTTTTAAGAATCATCCCTACAACAATAAGGATTTTTGAGCTAAAAAAGGTGCAGAAAACAGCAAAAGCTGGCAACTCTCCATATTTCTAAAATTTCAAATTCCTGTTCCGAGAGGGAAGAAAGATACTTATCTACACACTGAAATAACATCTCGCTTAACTTCGGCTTAATCCTACATGCAGTCTGCAGGAGAGCAAAAGCTAAAGGGCAAATATTGTGGAAAATCGTTTTTGTGAAGAATTAGGAGACTGGCCAAATATCCGCTTATGCCCCACAATTCATTGTTACTGAGTAGAACCTATGATATACGAACATATTATTTTTTTTTTTTTTTTTTTTTTTTAAACATGAAGGAGATCAGCCGATCTCCGAGATATGTTGTTTTTTGCTATTCTTAAAGCTATTTCAGAAACAGTATTACAAACTGGAAATAAAATGTACGTAGTTCCAAAAATTTTGAAAGATAAAAAGTTATATTCACACTAATTCTGGAAGAGAGAAAATTCTAACCTCGTGAATGTGAACATTGCAAAAAGGGTGGCATCTAAATAACACGAGTTATGATGTCCTTGGATTCCTTTGTTTTTTCCACAGACTGACTCAATATCCGACTCTTTGTTGATGGGCTTCACAATACCAGGGATCACAGGCAGACCAAACTCTGGAGAAACATGAAAAAAAAAGTGGATGAGTTCAAATAAATTATCAGAGTAGAAGAAGGAAGTTTAAGCAAGTATTGGATTTGAGCAAACATGTAACTTCCAGAGATTACCGATGTCATCTCTGGTCTGTCTTGCCGCTGAAATCCCATTGATTCAATGTATTCTTGCATCGGTTATAACAACATTTGACTGCTGATTTCCACTGTACTTCGAATTGCTATTGATTTTTTAGCTATGGAATTAAATGTATGTAAAATACATTAACTTCCTTCATTCTAAAAATTTCAACTTACTTCTAAAGAAAATCCAAGATGCCTACCTCTACTCCTGATGATATCTGACGATGAGGAAAATCGGGGAACATCATCAAGAAACCGCGTGTCCTTTTGACACTCGCTAAGAGGACAAAAGAAGCCTCGATTTGGAGGACATTGAAAATACCGAATATCTCCCATCTTGCCATCTGACCATTCATCATCTTCTTCTTCCTATGATATGAAGAAAGAAAGAAAAAACAGGAAAATTACAGAGGACAGTTACAGGTCTATTTTAGAGAAAGAAGAGTCTTTTAATATTTCATTTGAAACTTAATTGGTTTTTGAACCAGTAACTTAAAACTTGTTCTGCTTGCTGAACTTCTATTTCTCCTTGTACAAAATATTATGAAGAAACACAGTAAACCCTTACTTTATTTAACCACATCATTTTCCAATTTGCCGCTATAATAAATTGGGGGGGGGGGTGTGATAGTCATGTTTGATGGTTATGGTCAATCTTTGCATTATTAAAACTTGATTCCTTTTCTCTTAAAAGAGCCTTTCTTCTTTCTAGAGTTTGTCAGGATGTAAAGATAATGGGCAGTTTGAATAATACACTTTGTTTTTTGTATTTTTTAGATTACAGAAAAATTACTCATATTGATTGGAAAATGAGCAGTTCCATTATAGCACTCTCAGACAAGATTATGCGAATTAGCCTTGGAGCAACCAATCATGATAAATCGCTCGCAGCAATTGTGGCCATTTTTCGTAGCATAGCAGTTCACACTTGTCAAGCTCAAAAAGCGAAATTCTTAAAAATTTCTAGCATTTACATGAGATTTTTCGAAGCTCATTTTCTTCTTTTACACATTTTCGTAGAATGCTACCTAAGTTCTCAAGTAGGTATCAAAACTGAACAAATTTGACAAACTTTTAAAATAAAAACTGACTTTGGGGTCCGATTTAAGCAGCATGATAGAGTGGTTTTTCCCGCAACAGTCATCTTAAGCTGGAGCATTAAATTAATTTAAAACTGGTAGAAACACGGCAACATGTAGATTTTTGCACAGCAGGATAGATAATAAAAATTGACCAAACACTAACCATTTCAATTCCAGCAAATGTGATATGCCTTCCCTTGATAGGCCCTACTGGCCCGATCCACCGAATAACGCCATAATGATGCCTATCTTTTACATCTACTACAACAAGGGAACCAACAGAGAATTCCGAGTTGGCTGCATCAAAGTCAGACAGATCTGCCACATTGTCATAGCATCCGCAGCTGCCATTTTCATCACTAGAGTCATCATCTAGAATTGCGGACGGAAAGTGCGGTTGACAATCTGGACATAAAAAAATGAGTTAACATACTTGGTTTGGTTCTAGGATTTTTTCATGAAGATCATTAACGAACAAACCTACACGATGTTCTAACTCTACTGGACGCTATGTTCAACATGCGCCCAAAAATGAGGCTTTGATGCCCACAAAATATTTTTGAGTTTTATCCAAAGACGTTGCCTAAAAAAATCAGATGCAACCTGCCGCAAACTCTGGAGCAGCAATCCCATTATATATTTAAACTCTTCCTTCATTAGCACCCCTTGTAAAGTTTCATGCACCAAGAATGATAATACATACCAAAAAGATCATTTTGACCCCTGGGGAATTATGTATTTCTCCTAAAAATTAGGCTCGCCATCTTAGAGGGCTCTTAAAATTTTACCCTGAAGTTGGAATACGGGACCTAAAGATCTAAAAAATCAACTTGGAGCTTAAACTATAAAACTATGGTCATTCAATATTATTATGAACTGACGTACTTTGGGACCGTACTGAACTGCCGTAAACATCATTGCTCTCGATGTATCCAAAAAGTTCTAAAACTGGTATTGGAATATTTTCTGAGTACATGGCCATTTTCTCTGCAGAGAAATTAAATAATTCACTCCATAAAATGGTTAGGAATGATGAAACTCATCTCAATCAATACTAAAGGACTGAAGCAGCAACTTTCAATGTTAACAATCATGACACTCAAACACTGAGGCACTTAAAGGGGATAGGGAATCAATTAACCTCATTAATTCAAATAAATAGTTATAGGATGAGACAACAATTGAAATGATAAAAAGTGAAAGTAAAGTTGGGCAAATGGAAAATGCAGCAGTCACTAAATATGTGTAGCTCTGATGAGACACAATGCCAGACTGAGCTATTTTCACCAGAGGATAAATATAGCCACCTCTCCCCCCTTTTGGGACCTAAAATTAACTTCCACTTTTTCCTGCCTTCTGCCAATGTTCGCTTCCTCTTCACACTTCCCACTTCCTTTTTGTAATTGACAACTCAGTATCCACCTGATCTACCTGTCTTTTCATTCGTAACTTCTGAATTTCTCCTGCTATGCATAACTTTTTGACAGGCATTCTTTTGGAGCCTTCGGCCATCTACAGTCATGTTACCTGAGAAATCACAACGATTCATAACAGTAAGAAAAAAAATGAATGGCGTTTGAGTGCTTATTCAAAAAATGTCAATAGGATCATCGGATATTTAAGAACTTACAGCGAAAATCTAAGGGCCTTCCAACTGAAAAAGCTTAGGGCTCTGTTTGGAAAAACATGCCTTTTGAGAGGAACTTTTGGGAAAACCTCAAAGTTTTTATGTGAGGGGAGGAAAATAGGAAAATTGCTGGGTTATTTTGTTTTTTTTTTCTTCCCCTACTTTGGGCCCCCCTAAAAAATATATTTCACTGTCATAACTCTGCGAATTTCCAATTTATCTTGAGATTAATGTCAATGAGGAGTCAGCACAAAAAACTCAAGAGCAAATAACGGTTGATATTTTTCCCCATCTTTTTTCATTTTATTCATTTGTTTATTTTTATTTTTTTTTTTGCTTTGATAAAAATTGATAGTAATGTGAACTCAGTAAACGGGTCGATAGAGGATTGCAGCTCCTAAGTAGTTCATTTTTTTCAGCCTTTACACACTTCATTTTCCATGTAAAATCATAGTTTCTAAACTATCCATGGCTTAGAAGAATTAATTTACACTTGAAGCGCTATATGGTCTTACTTTTTTGGGATTTAGATTTAGAGAATTTGTTTTTTTTCTCTCTCTCTCTCTCTCTCTCTCTCTCTCTCTCTCTCTCCTCAGAAAAAAATATTTTTAGAATTCCCTTCGCTCAAACAGCCCATGTCACTTTTTATACAGCATTAGTTGGTAAAAATCTTCATTCTTTTATTGCTAAGATAAAAGAAATATAAAATTGAACATACTATTATTGTAGGCGACTGTGGAATGTTTGTTAGAGTTATCCAGCAAGGAACTTATTTTGGCTTGCTTTGCGTGCACAGTGCTGACATTTGTTGAATCTAGAAAATATAAATCACTATCTAACATGGAATGTTCAAAATCCTTCGAATTTGGAAATGAATGTCGTAAAGCTGGACTTTCGAACTTCTGCTGCTTGCTATTCACTTCATTCAAAGAAATTCTGTTACTGCGACTCAGTCTTAAATCCTCTCCATCCATTGCATCTTTACCGTTTTTATCTGTAAAGGAAGGAGGAAAAAATTATGTTTCACCAAGAATTGAAGTTCATTTCATGAAAGATGAGAAAGTAATTAAAAATATATTTTTTATTAACAAAACAACTTAATCTTGAGCTTTTCATGAACGAGTTTTTTTGCCTTAACAGAAAAATTGCATTAGAAAATTTCACTGTAAAAATAAGTGCTTGGTAGGCAGAGAAATTTTAGTTTTTTTTCCTTAAGGTGAATCCAGGCTCAGAACTTAGCGATTTGGCCACCACGTTGCGCTGCTCAGAATAGCCGTATATATTTGCCAAAATAATAAAAACCGTAATACTTATTCAAGATTGGGGATCCACGGGATATAGCAACATACTTGAGGAACATTCAGTAAGAAAATCTTCTTAAAAGTCCTAAAAATAAAGTCATAACTACGGCGGAAAGTAATGCCCATTGCGGCAATGGGAGAGAGAGAGACAGAACATGAGAGAGTCGGTTGTGCGCTCGGCCGCCGGCTCTGAGCTGAAAGTTTCAGCCGTACTTTCTCTGCACTTGTAATTCTAACTGCCAATATTTTTGGCTCAAAAAATCAAGCAAAAAATAATCTATATCTTGTGGATCTGCTTTTTGTAATTTGAGGAATATTATTTCAGTAATCGTAGAAGGAAAGTGAAATTCTCAGTGGTGACTGGTGGCGCTATCTCTAATCTTGAATTATCCCTAATCGAACCCTGGATTCACCTTAACAAATGGCAAATGTGCAAATATATGTATTCAACATACTTGCCAAAAAAAATAAATAAATAAATACAATATAATTTCACAGTCACTATCACCCATGGAAAATGGTAAAAAAAAAACAGGTTAAAGACTTTGTATGTCTTGAGAGACGAAAGATGAGACAGCCAGGCCAAAAATCTGACTTCCTTTGAAATAATGAATAACGCATTTAATTCACCCACTAGGAGGAGCTTGCTCCGTGACCATATGCTCAAACCTTGAATTGATTTGGACGTATTTCTGTCAAACAGAACTAAGCGCCAATTTGAGTTCCTTTTGAGGAATTTAGAATGCCGGATAGCGCGTTCTGTCAAACGGAACTAAGCGCCATCGAAAAGCATTGCGAGTATAGGACGGAATGAGCCCGATGCCCGGTTCCGCCGCCAATCCAAGCTCCCCTCTACCTTCCTCTCCCTATGGCGCTTAGTTCCGTTTGACAAAAATGCGTCCATTTATGCAACCTCTCTGAATTTGGTAGCAGAAAAATTAGGAAGCTGTGCTGCACTGATGATGGGTCCAATTAAACTCAATACATGTCAGCAGTTTTATTACTGGTTCATTGTAATTGGTGCTGCACCAAACAGCATAACTCTCTTGAGAGGATGTTTGTGTTTTGATGAGCTTTTTCTCTCTATGATGAAAATGGCAATTTCACACTTAAATTTAATACTTGTTGGCAGGATCACCAATACTCTCTCTGAACAAAAGTGCGTGCAACCGTATCATTTAAGCAGAGTACAACACTGGGGATGGTTTGTACAGGTTTGCTGTCTTGCAGTTTCCTCCTTTCAATAGATGCAGTCAAGCCTACAAGATTCCTTTGAAGACAATTTTAAGCCTTGCGTGAAACCGTTCATGAGTGATTATGTGATGAAAAAGTTCAGTTTTTATAATGACATTACAAACTTACCAAGCATAATCGGGTCTCCTTTCTTGTATACTTCTGAAATAGGGACCGTTACAAACCCCTTTTCCTTGCTTGTATCTAATGCTCCTTTCTGAAACAAGAATGAATAGCCATTTTGTAGACTCCAATCATAATTATGAAAATTTTATACAAAAAAAATGCAAAATGAATTCTTAGGAGTGAAGAGGTTTGAGTTAATTTCGAGAAGGTGTTGTTAGACATTAGATATTTTCCGCTTAATATTAAAATTCTAGTCATGAATTAAGGGAAAATCAGTGTTTGCAGGGACAAAACAAGGAGGGTCAAATTAAATGAATCCTGCAGTTACCCAACCAATCAATTCTATTTTTTACAGTTTATAAATTATTCAATTATACTTACTTACAAGCCACAATTAACTAAATCTCTCTATTTTTTCTCTCTATAGGACAACTTGATTCCCATCTGCTGAGAAAAGTGCCTGCAGACTCAGTACACTGGAAAAAAAGTGGTACGGCCAATGCAAAATGTGCATAAAGGAGTGAATTTTAGAAATTTCTAATTAGCTTACGATTTTACCTTTTGAAATTGTAATAAGTTTAGAACGCTCACCACTTTCAGTTGGACTTTACTGGCACTTTCAGCATTCGGTATGAAGTACTGCACACTGCAATCAATGGGTTGTTTTCCATCTTTCATCCATATAACATTTTCTCCTTGCCTGAGATTTACTAATGGACCTGAAAAATACATTGAATGTTATGCTAGCTGATCAGTTCCAAGCTGAAAGAGCACTTGAAAACAAATGAGTAAAATTCAGATCTTTAATATCTAGCCAAAAAATTAAATTCAGAGAGTATATGATATTGAACAACCTCTCTCTCCCCTCCCTAAAATCATTGCCGGTGTAGATATGGAAAACGAAGAAATGGGAGACGTTCCTCCTGTAGCAGAGAGAAAACAAAGGGTTCTTCTTTGTAATTACAAGAGCCCCATATCATTACATTTTTAGCTAATTAATTTAGCATAAAATAAAATTAGAATGGAAAAAAATAGAGTAAAATTCATTCAAAGTACTACGTAAATACATTTGGATGGCATTGAGCAGATTGGTTGTATTCTTGTTTGTCCTTTTTGGAAAGGGCTAATGTGTTCAGTGGAAAAATTTGGATTAACTGTTGGAAAATTACGGCTTTTTTTTTTTTTTTTTTTTTTTTTTTTTTTTTTTTTTTTTTTTTTTTTTTAACAATAGGACCTGTGCAATGGAGGATTAAAATTGAAAGCCTTCTAAGGTGGCACTGAAGAGATGGAACATTTCTCCTTGAACTTCCAGGTGTAACTGTATTGGATCACTGAACCAAGTGCGAATTTAAGCCATATGATGTCAGGAGTAATTTTAGTAATTTTTGCCACGCAAACTTGTGTGTTATATGTGAAATTCAGAGGAGGAAACGAATATCAGAAAGCTTATATTCTTACCTTCTCTAAGGGGTCCTTTCTATACTATTCTCAAACAGATATTTTTTTAAGATGTAAAAACTCCAAGGTGATACTGAAGTTTAATGGAATACATGGTGGTTTTTGAGGCCTTTTGAAAAACGCTAAAAATTGAGTAACACTAATTTTCTTGACCATAGCCATTAATTTGGTGAAACATTAAAAACCTGATGAATACAAGAAGTACTGACTTACGTTGATACTTACCAGATTTCCTACTAGAACCATACTGCGAATATAAGGCGTTGGACTTGGATGACATTATTCCGCTTCTCCTTTTAAGCGAGTTCACAACTGGAAGAGAGTTGTAACTGGAACTTGGTACATCTCCTTGAGGTTTGGTGTTGCTCAACACTGATACAGGACGTATACGATCGACAGAGACAAGAATTCCATTCTCAGATTTCCTGAAGAATAGATCCTCTCGATCAAGATTCGGCTCGGAATCCGGGTCCTGGTAATAAATATAAGTAGGTAAAGATGAGATTAGGTTAATTGAACTAGAGATCCAAGAGAAATTCCTTTATTTCATGGAATACTTAAGAATCCTTTGAAGAAATTTTACTGTACTTAGTGTTTGCCATTGTCACTGGCAACCATGACAGCCACACTATCATTGCTAAAAAAAATTTAATTGATGAGGACTTTCCTGCTTCACCTACACAGTCAAAAAATCTTACACCTATAATAAATAAATCTTTTGGAATTAGGGAAAAGTTGAAAATCTTGAAAAAGCCACAAAATTAAGAGCTCTCAATGAATAATTATCTACAAACTCATCACATTATAAGTTATGACTAGTAATAAGACTGACGGCTGCTTACATATTCTAGTAATGAGACTTTGATACAAAGTTTTGGTTTGGATCAGTTTTTTTTTTTTTTTTTTTTTTTTTTTTTTTTTTTTTTTTTTTTTTTTTTTCCCAGAGAATTCTCAAACCAGGCTAGATTAGCCCCAATTTTGCATATTCTTGGCATTTTCCGATGTTCTGTTAAGGTTCTACACCACACTTTTCCTGATGGTATTCATGAAATAAGTAAATGTTACTTTGGCACATGACTGGTTGTATACACACACAATTTTAAAGCTGAAAAAATCCATTAGCTGTCATGAGAGCTAGCAAGAGTATTTTCTGCTTTCCTTAGTCGAAAGAGCAGTTCAGAGTTCGGCAGGAGGACTTGTAATTCGCACAGAAATTAAGGTGATAGGACAATATATCCGATTTCCATAGTTACCACTTCTAAAACCACTCACATCAAGAGATCACCCAACTTAATTTGGCAGTTTAGAAACCCTGCATGGAATTAGCAGGGTTTAAAACATTGCACCTCATCCTCCTTCATCCTCTCAAGTTCTATTGGAAATAAGCTGGATTCTGCAGCTGACATATTCTCAAATGAAAGGAAGTATCAAGGTTTTGCAAGTCTAATTGGTGTGAATTTGGTCTCATACAAAAACCTTGATGTCATGCAAACTTAAAAGCTACAGAATCAAGTGAACTTAAATTTGCACGATCATTTTTAAAATTGGGAAACAATTGGAGTGATAATTTAACCTTGTTGGTAATTTGAAGGTAATGAGTATCCCTCCCCGCTGTAGAAAATTTTTTTTCACTTAAATGGGATATGTAGGATAACTGAACTACCACCAGTTTCACACTTGGGAATCCTGCGAAGCAACTTCCCACTTCAGCTTTTAGGTAGGAAAACAGTAATGTGCTAAAATAGTAAATAAGGCAGGTTGCAGGAGGAAAATTTGTAAAGAATGATAATTTTTGATAGGTTCAATGAGATCTGAATAGAGTTTTTTTTCCAAATTACTAGGGAAATAGGAAAATGGAGTCCTATGGCCTTAAAATTTGTCTGTGTTTACAGTCAGCTCCAAAGCTCACTCTGCAGACTGATACAACTTCACGATGTCACTCAAAGAATATTAAAAGTGATATATCCTCAAGTCAAGTTTTAAGATGATGAATTAAAAATTATATTAAATAAAACCTAAAGCGTGCAAAATCAAGCATAGAAATGGGTAGTAAGGAGGGTGAAATGGTGAATAATGGTAAGAGTTTAGCAAGAATTGGCCCAATTCAGACGCTCGATCATTAGTCGAACACTCGTAAAAGAGCTGCTAAGTACATATAAGCATATCTCACTTCTGCAAAACTGGCTCGAAAAATCAGATTTACTTAGCTCAGCTAAAACTAGTTTAATGAAATGGCTCAGTTGAACAAACTGCAACAAGAGGGTCAACTGTCTGAACTGAGCACCATCCTTCGTCCATCTAGTTTTCTTCATCTACTCTAAGACTTTAGAACAGCTGGTAAAAGAAAATGATGAAATATGTTTTCTAGGAACAATAAAAGGGGACCGAAGATAAATAATTTAAAATTAAAAGATTCCTTGAAGAGACATCAAATATAAAGTTAGAATTTGGCATGGCCATAAAGAGTTTGTAAGAAGAGCAGGTGAAAATCTGTAGTTAAGCAAGGACATTAGTTTGACTTTATATTCTAGCAATTAGTACAGACGGAGTCGAATCAAATCAAATGTAATAAGAGATTTGCCATTTTTACAGTTACATTGACCACTTATTGCACTTCTCAAGTTAGCAAATTAAAATAGCACTAGTGCTAATTGATTGTATTACATTTTAATGGAACATCGAATCTACAGGTGTTAAGCTTTTAGTTAGGAAAAAACTGTTGGAAGGTAAAGTAAAGAAATATTGCAAGAGCCATACCAAGAACTGAATCTCTAAATACAATCCAGGGCCAATTGTGGAGGTAACTTTAGTTTTTTGTACAACTGCTAGGTGAGGTAACAGACCATCAGGCAAGAAAAATTCCACCACATCATTAATTTGCAAGCCAGCCAATTTTGCGCACAGCTTAGGGTCAGAGGCGATTCTGACCCGATCTTCAGGTGAGGGAATAGCTTTGATGTAAGGGAACACGGCTCCAGTAATTGGGGTCAAAGCATCCACAGAGCACTTCCAGCTATCAGTAGAACTGATATCCACAGGATCGAGAACATTGATTGATGTGTAATCGCTTCCAAGAAAATCTTCCGATTTAACAATACTGCCGAGCAAAAGTGCGATTTGATCTTCTGGTGAGCTACCAGATAATTTTTGGACCAAGACACTCCGATTTACCACAAACAATGTGCTGGCATAACTTCGCCGCCCTCTTAACGAATCATATGCCATTTTTTTATTTGTCTTCAGCCGTTCATACCCAACTTTCCGATAATAGAGAGCATCAAGGAACTTGACATGAGTTATAGACATAGAAAAAGAAGCAAATAAAAAATTAAAATACGCAGAAAACGAAGATAATCTGGGCTACACCAAAAAATGGGTTCTACGGTACAGTTTTGTCATAAGTCTCTCATGCAATTCAACATGCTCAGGGAGGGGTTCAGAAAACACGGCATACTGAAAACTGAAAACTTAGGCTGAAAATTGAATTGAACATAACTAAAATTAGGGAAACAGCCTGTACACTACAAAAAAATAGAAAAAAAGTAGGGAGATTCAAATTTACACATTACTAGTAACTGGAACGAGAAGTCGAAAGTTTTAGGTTAACGCAAGAAGTTTGTTGAATTTGGCAAGAACCAATATTATACAAGCTTTGAAATGTTCACAGGGTAGAGTTGCTTAATATCTGTCGAACTGTTCAACTGAATAACAAATTACTATCTGCAAACTGTAGAAACTTTGAACTTGGTACTTGGTAGAATTGCCAATACAGAGGCAGAGGCTGACGAAAACAAAAACACATCACTCGTCAAAATAAAGAATAATTACTATACATTTGACAACGCTGTATAGCAGCCATGCCAACAAAAAACGTAAGCAAATAAGCAAAAACGAGTAGTAATGGTAATTTTTTAACGCATTTTCTAAAGTTTACACCCACAGAAATTATACCTGAAATCATCATGACAGCTAAAGTATGTGAAATTAATTTTATTAAGTACAGTTTAATAATATGCTCCTTCTTGCAGCTTGGTTTCACAAATTGATTGCAATGATCATCTACAACAGATCTAACAACGCAATCATCTGATGAAATTCAGAACGCTTTTACTAGGCTTCTGTAGCCAATAGGCATCCAGCATTGTCCATCGTCCATCAACTAATAGCCCCTTTGGTTGTAAGTTGGTGTTGATATGAAATATAGTTGCTGAAACGGCAACATCGATTAGTTTTGTTTGTGTATTTACACTTGATAATTGTGCAATGGTCTAGTTGTCCGAAAATTATGTTCTTCATCTCTTAGTATTTTGTACTCTCTTGTTCTTTTCTTGCTAATGTTTGTGTAAACAGTTCGTGTGATAGTTTCATTATGGATCTCATGTTATTTTTCTTAAGTGCGTTGAATAATTTCAGGATGTTTTACGATAACTTGAAGACTCGTCAACTGAACATTTAAGCCTGACTTGCTACACTTTCATTTCTTCATTATGGCAAGTTCTGACGGGAAATGTTCCATGGAGGATTATTCCTGCTCTGAGCCACCTCTTAAAGATTTCAACTTCTGTAAGAAGCACATTTTGCAAGACAAAGCAGCTCCATTTCAACCATGCAGTTACATTTACCCTACAAGTAATAAGCGTTGCACTCAGCCAGCACAACGATGCGATAAAGGGTAATTTTTTATCAATTCATCATTTTCAAATTTTGCAGTAATCACTTTGCTCCACTTTTATCCATTATTACATTACTGAGGAACGTTTAATGGTAATGGGCAATACCAAGCCACAGAATGCTAAGTGCTTCTTAGAACTACCTTCACTGATAATCATATGGTTACCTACAAGTCTATTTCCATTTTCTCTCAAATCCAGCACCATCTTTGAAAAGTCTATCTTTTTACACACTCTGTCCTTTAGAATATGTTGAGTTTTAGTATCTTATTGAACACTCCATTTCTTCAGAGGAAGTTCAAGCCCTATTGATTTTCCTCCCTGTCAAATTTGTAACTTCTAATGTACCTAATCAAGTTTTCTTTTTTATCCCCTAAAACATAAGTACCAGAACTTTATTTTCACATTAGCCTTCAAATTGAGACAGCAATGTTAGGAGGTGACTTTTTCAATCAGTGAATTTTATTTTTGGATGTTTCCGTACCAAGTAAAGTTTATGCTAGAACTTGAGTCCTCTTTAAAAAAGCGGACTTTTGTGCTGTATGAGTGCATGAGAAAGAGAAGATCTGCCGTTTCCATCATAGCATGGAAAGTAAATGCAATCATAAAGATGATTGACCCTATGTCTCATCTGCAGATTTGTAAATTTATGTGATGTGGACACTGTCAGGGTAGGTAATTAGTATGATTCCCTGGCTGTGTATTGGGGTGTCAATTTTACTGTCCATGAAAGCTGAGTAGAATTCATATTATATATCTTCACTGTCTTTATAAGCTCTATTAATATACTCTGTAACTTATGTGTAAAATCTCCTCAGCCATTTTGATAAATATTGGTTTTTCAATCGGTTATAACTTAAGGACCCGGGTGGGTAACGAGTGTGAATGGTGTTTCAAGCCAATTACATCAAATGTTCCCAGTTGGTGTTACGGTAAGGTTACCTCTCCTTTGGAAGAATTGTGTCTTTCACTAAAAAATTATGATATGTATGTGCAGTGGTACATTTTTTTTTTCTAAAGCACATAATAACATAGCCTGAAAATTTTATTTTGTGCAATTTTATTTGCTTATGTAGTAGCTACTTACACGTGCCAAAGGAAGAAATCAGTTCTTTCAAAAATACAGCCTAATTTACAAGTTGATCAGAACCTGGTCTCAAAATTTAGGTTACAGTGTATTTTCAGAGGGAAATTATCAGAATTATGATACCATGTGAGCTTATTGTTAGCCCAACTCATTCCTAACTCATTCTCTCATCCCTTCTTGTTTGTAATAAGTAACTTGGCTATTGTTTGCTGTAATCCATTTATTAGGTTGTGCGAGGGGCATAGCAGTCAAGAAAGGATGACGAATCTGAGAACAGTGCGACCAAAAGCACCACCTAGCTCAATGGAAACTCTATTCCTATCCCTTGCTCACTATTCAAACAAAGATAACCTTAGTTCTTGCAGCTCGGATACTAGGTCTGCTGAAGAAGATGAAGAGTTCCAAGATTCCATGCCGGACGATTCCGAATCCTCTCTGAAACAGAACTGTCTAAATCCATTTGGTATGCTCCGTATCCATTTATGTTGGATTAGATTCTTAAGCACAACTTGTGAAATAAAGTTTCCAGTTTTTTAATCCACTCGTTCAAAAAAGGATTATGCTCTGGAAGCTTTCTATTATTTCCTAACATTAATTATCTTCCAATCTTTGTTGACAGATATTTGGGTTGTGGAAACCAATTCTTAGTCCCATGCTCAAATACATTTTTGAATTATTATTAAATATCGATGGCCAAAGTGTGGAATGGCACATCTCTACTGTGGTGTTTCAAAATATCCACTTCTATTTTATTTTTTTGAAAAGAAACAAGCAAGCTTTATGGTTTAAATCTTAAAGAATAATCCGCTGACAGAAAAGAAAAATCAGGCAAATTTTCAAAAAATTACGTCAACTAGTTTTCCAAAGAAAAAGTAAAGTAAAACAGGAAGTCTGGGACGCTGCAAAGGGAGATACATTGTTTCACACTTTGGCCATCGATATTCGTATAATAGAGTTGCCACTATTTTTTTTAATTGCAATAGTTCCTTTAAAGCATCAATTTTTTAATTCAAAGTTACTCAATGCTATTTAAAATATCAATAAATAGATCTTTAATTCCAATGTCCATAATGCATTTTTTCATGAATTTAAGTCATCAGTGTATTATATTATTAGAAGAGAATATTTACTCTGCACTTTCTATGAGCCTTCTCCAGCTTTTCAAGTTTTCCATGGAGCTGACTTCTCACTTCTGACTGTCCTCCTCCTCATCTTGATAAGTAACTTGCTTAATTATTAAATGCACTGTGGTTTAATTAGAAATGCAGCTATCGATAGCTAAGGAGCAAAGGACTCCACCCACCTGCAAACTGACGATTTTACAGGATGAAGAAAATTCGTTATTTTTGTGATTTGCAAATTGTTCTATCCATTAAGTATAGTGTTATTAAACCACTTCCATGTGGAATTAGAAAAAATGAAATCATCAGTTTGCATATTTTATAATTTAGAATGCGGCAAAGTCACAAACTCATTTTCGCCAAAATTGTCAGTCAGACTGTTTTGTTCCTTAGTCTTCGGTTTGTATTTTTATTCCATCATTGTAGTTTTAATTGAATCACAAATATTGTCGCTTTCTTTATGATTAAGGAAAAGATCTTTTTTTAAAGAGTATTTCTAAATGACGTTTTAATGTTTCCAGTGGACTTGGATGCAAGTTCAATAAATGCCCAAGTGAGCAAAGTGCTAGACTACGCTAGTGACTCTGACTCCGATGTGGAAACTGCACACCTCAATCCTCCTTGGTTTGATGCCAACTCAAACACTTCACCGGGTACGGAAAGTCTAGAAAGTTTTGAAGATGAGCCACTGAGGTAAGAGTTAAGGGTAATTTTTCTCTCTCGTCTCATGTCTGAGGCATTTTGTTTGTTTTCTCTCCTTGGTTTCCCATTTTATTGTGTTCGTTTACATCAATTGAATAATTAATATCTGAAGAGGAAAGGTCCACATGTCTCTATCATTTGCAGAGCAATTAACGCCAAATATCGCTCATTTTTTTAGTTCTATATATCCTAATTGTTGATGTGCAATGTTAAAGAATTTTGGTCTGGGAAAACAAGAAAAATTCAGATATTTTTTTTCCTCCAAGTTTGCAAACACCTTGATTTTGGTCTCATTTGGTGTTTCAAAAGTATTTGATTCACACCACTGGAGAGGGAATTATAAGCCAAAACGTTCAAAAAATAGAAATTCAAAACCAACTTTGTTTGTATGTACCTGCATGGGCCACGTGCCTTCTTTGCCTCAATTCAGTTTTACATCGTAAATAATTTGCGTTCTTTTTTTATTCACTGATACCTAGTTTCTTAACTCTCTGCTACATCATTCCCCCTAAGGTATTGTGGATCTAACCTCTGTCTAGCCTCAATTTTTCATAAGTTTTGTCAAATCTCAGGTGTTTATTTTTTGTTTAAATAGGATATTTAATTTTGTTTACTTTTTTCCCTTAGGCATGCAGGTGTCTACACCGAAGAAGAAATCATTGAAATCACACGAGGGAAAATGATAAACTTACAGGCTCTATACATGGAACAGCTGAAAAGACTCCAATATGTGTTCAGAGAAAAAAGGAGAGAATTTTTGCACGATTTGAAGAAGGAGAAAGAAGTTTTCAGTAAGTCAATAAGAATACTAAAATGAAATTTATTTTTCATTGCCATTCTACAGGCAGTTTCAATAGATTTGTCGTAGTGTCACATCATGCGAGAGAAACTTTAGCGATTTTTTGTTGTGGCCTTTTCTACAGGGTAGGGCTCTCACGTTCTTGTAACGTGAATACAATTTATTATTTTACTTTTTTAAACTTCTAACGAGAAGGTGCCCATTTACAAGAATGTAGAATCCAGTCGAAAGAAAGAAGCAAAGGAAATATTGCCTCTTTCATTGAGAATTATCTAAAGTTGAACCTAAGTAATTATATCTACTTAGTTTAAAATTTTCTCTCTTCAATTAAGTAAAGATTTATTTTCAGAACACACAACTGTCAGAATCTTTTTCCTCCACACTAAGTGATCATAGAACTGCCATTAAAACTGTAAAAATCCGAGTATCGACTGTGAAACTTCCAAACCATGTATCTCTGTTTATGACTTTGCCTACTTCCTGTCATTTTTAATTTTTCAATGGGAATTTCAACATCAATTCATAAAAATATCTATTATTTCTCGTCCCTTTGTAAAGGAAATTCTGTGGAACTTCAAGGAACTATGTTGATTTGTACTCCTTAAGAAAACTGAAATACAAACAGAGATTTGAAAACACGACAAATGAGATTCGTGGTTTGGGGGTTTCACCAATGAGAAGTCACAAAAAATTTCTTTCAAGAGTTTCTTTAATGATATCACTATTCTTCTCATAAAGTTTCCCACAGGTATCAGCCATTAGTAAGGGAATCCTATGATAATTACTAAGGCTCATCGGATGCCATACATGATGCATTTAACTTTTTTTCTACTTATCATCACCATAGAATTTTCCCCATGCTTGCCTCTGTTCTTTCATGTCTTTTTATCTTAATTTTTATTGCTTCCTTTCACAGTGAACATCCACTCTCAACCAAGATTGACTCTAAAAGAAGAGCAAATCTATCAGAAACTGAAAGCCCTAAATAGATATCAGAAGCATAGTGGTATTGAGGCCATCCTGCGCAAGAAATCGATAGAAAGACGTGTCAAAGTAAGATCATCTTATCAATTATTTTAATTTTTGGAATCAGATCAACCTTTACAATCATATATGGTTGTCTGAACAAATCCACGTCAATGAGCTATTTACACAATTGTTAGGTCAATGCTAATGAACTCTGATAAGATTACTTCTTCATGAAATCATCTAAATATCAATCAAAGAGAGTGATGCAGATTTTCTCTCTAGAGCCCCTTCTCTAGATTTTCTTGAACCATTTAGTTACTCACGTTACCTAGAGTCCTTCTTTTCCCCAATTTTTGGAACCCCAAGGGGATTTAAAAATAAAACCTTTATGCCTCAATACCTCCCAAACAAAAAATGGTATTGAAATTTAGATTTCACTAAAAATTGTCTAAAATTGCCAATTTCAAGGTTCCTCAAGAAAAAATCCCTAGATTTGATTATCATAAGTATACAGATCTCAATTTTATACTGATCCAAAATTGGTGTACTAAATTTAGCTGTCTTACTCTGCATTCAAAGAAAAGGTTTTGGATTCTGGGGGAACAAACGGCTCAGTAAGGAAGAATTGAAATTCACAACCTGCAAGGATTGAGCAAAATTTCAAAATCAGGACTTGAAAATTCAGCTTTACACTCAGTTCTGAGCTGAACATTCCCCTTTCCCCATGCCTTGAGCATCAACACAGCCTCTGCCTACTCGGAAGGAAGTGGAGGGGAAAGGTAAAGCCTGCTTGGAGCTGTGTGCGGGGCTGAAATCTTGAATTTTTGCTTGATCTTCGCTTTTTCTCAACTTAAAATTTCTTAGTGCCCGAACTGTTTGTGTCCTTAGAATCCATGATTATTTGTAACGTATGGATTTAGATGACTGCCGTAATAAGTCAGTTTTGGGTCAGATTCAAAATTATTGAGATCTATCTGCTTACTTCGTTTTAAAAAATGTTCTTTAAAAAAAAAAAAATGCATAAAACACACTAAAATCAAAATTTGGAAATTTTTCTTAAAAAATCTTAAGGTTGGCAATTCTATACATTGGAAATGTCCATTGGATGACTAATACCATTCAATTAAGAAAGATTATGAAATGTCGAGCTGCGAGTCATTAGCCAGCTTATTTCATCATTTCTCTGCCTAAAAATCGTTTCTTTCTCAGCACTGATACCCTTTTAGAGCACAAATTTTTTACTCATATTGAAAATTTTTCATCTTTTCGACCTTGCTTCCCTCGCAAAATAGTGTGGACCCAGCACTCTTTTACTACCTTGTTCTACCTATAAATTTATCTAATGTTCTGCCTCTATTTTGTGTTTTGATTATAGGCCGCCAATGGTGTTCAAATGAGAGGAGCGCATGGATCCAAATGTATATTCACTGAGGGTGGAGTTAAGTGTGCCCTAAAAGTTTTACCGTTATCAAAGTATTGCCGCAAACATATTATAGAGGTGAGCAACAGCAAGCCATTCTTTCAAAGAATTATTGGTACTTAGACAGAATAAGCGTTTGATTTTCCTCTCATGCGATTCTATGATAATTTTGTGAATGTATTTTTCCATTCTGCAAAGTGCGACTTTATGCTATCCATTTCGGCCAACTGCGTAGCTAACAGTCCGTTTTCATAGGAATAATGTAGAAAGCTCCCCAGGGCAAAGATCTAGTGAATACAATGCATCTATCGTGAATGATTGCTTGTTATTTTTATGACCTGCACATTACAAGTTGTTTACAAGTTTTTTACTTGTTTGCAAGTAAGTTCACCCAGCAAGTCCTGTATTCAGTACAATTTACCATTGTATGCACTGCATCTCCTTATGAATGTAGTTGCATTTTTTGGAAATAATTTTTCCTACTTATTTTCCCAATTAACTTCCCACCGCCATTCATTTTATTCCTCTTTAAAGGTTGCCTTGCCCTCAAAGGTTGATTTACCTTCACTAGCTAATAATATATCACCCCTAAGTTTTTAGAGTAATTTTTGCCTAATTTTAAACCTAATTTTTAAGTGTATATTTATCTAAGTGCATCAGAAAATTAGAAGATCAGCAGAAACGCAACAAACAATAAGGTTGAAATAATGGACCACTAGACACGGTAGAAATTTAAGTAACCAATTACATGTTTTCTCATCAAAATATCATGTAGAACCAAATTTTTTTATGAAAATTTATTTAAGTAATTTTTAACCAAGATAACAGTAAACTCAAGCTTCCCCCTCATAAGAAAACCATAATCCACTCGAGTTTAATGGCATCTTGAATGTTACCGTAACAATCTCTGAGGCATGAAAGTATGGCACCTCAATGTTGGTGCTTTGGTTCAGCCGTTGCACATTGTCAACAGCAGCATTGTACAACAGCCTGATTGTTGAAACTTTAACCGGCTTCGTCGGCAAGATAAGACAAGACATAGCCCTACCTACGCTGTGTAATGCAAGGATTTTCGATTCTTGTCATGCCGACATAAATTTCAACAATCAGGCTGCAGAAAGAGAACAACACTACTTGATTAAGAAGCTTGTCAAAACAGTTGTAAAAGGCGCTTTAATTCATAGACTCTGGTTTTTCATGTGAACGGTATATCGACGGTGAAAGTCGGCAATCACATAACTTGTTTGCAGTGTCTGAAAATCTCCACTTCTGTTATTTTTTTTAAAAGAGAACAAATTGACATCATTCCTTGAAGTTTTTGCAGAATTTTCTTTGCACAGAGAAGAAAAATCACGGCAGTTTTAAAGAATTGTTGTTGAGTGGTTTTCCGTTTAAAAAATAAAATATGACAGGAAGTCTGCGACGTCGCAAACCGAGTCATGTGATTGCCGACTTACACCGTCGATATTCAAATTATTCATAAGCAATACAAAATAAAAACGTTAATCAATATCTTGTTGAAGAGTTAATTTTAAGAATCGTTTTGTGCAAATTTTGCTTCATATGAAATTTTGAAGAGGAAAATATCAAAATGTTTAAATTCGCACCTTGTCGTTATAGTCGATTTTTTATGTGCTATACTTGACCAAGGCTCTTTACTTTTAGGTGCAGTTAGCCTATAATGACCTGTAGGGATAGAGAACCAGTTTTTGTGCAGTCTTTACCTAATTACCATTTTATTGTATTCTTCAACAGGATCCAAACCAGGTTTTGTTCAAAGTTTGCGGCCTTACAAAGGCTGATATTCCGTGCCGTGAACCAATTGCAGTTTTATTTGAAAGATCCACATGCATTTTCCATATGAGTCTTCCGGCTTTACCTCATCTCAATGTAGACGTAAGTTTTAAAAATTACTTTCTTCCCTAAGGTATTTTTCTATAATGATAGAGTGACATTATAATTAAAAGCGCAAGTCTGAGAGTGATTGAACCTTGAAAATTGACAGCTTAAGTAAAAAAATGAGTACCTCTGATTGTGACTAAAGTCTTCGCTCATGTTGTGGTTTTTTTTTTGTTTTTTTTTAACCAAAATCGAAAATTTTAGGGGATATTCTCTGTAAATTTTTTTATTCGTACAATGATATTCAGAGAAAATTTCAAAGAGATACTTTGGTTAGTCTTAGAACTGAACCAAAAAAGAATAGATACCTTATTTGCAAGGTTTGGATAATTTTTGAGGTGCCAAAATAATATTCCTAGCCACTTCTACTATCTTGGATTTTTGAATTTTGATAATTCGACTGATACGTCAAAAAATTACCCTGTGGTACTAAGGTCTAAGATGCACAAATCAAACAGGAACAAAGATACTATTTTAGGCCACATCCATCATCTTGGATTTTTGAAAATTTGAGTTGAAATTCAAGTTTCCTGTCGAAAAATGTCACCCATTAAGTCGATCGAATAGATCCTGTAAATTGTACGATTAGTAGGACTCTACACAGTGGTAAAAGATACGGGCCAATTTACGTAAGGCAGTGAGCCTTCATTTTCATCTGATACTGTGTAATGAGTGTGTATAAGTATACCTCTGCAGCGGAATAGGTAGTTATTCAGAGTGTCTTATAGTGTTGCTTTGACTTGATGGCAGGAGATCTTGATTGCGCTGATAATACTCTCTAGGGCTTATACAGTTGTACATTTTCCCATCACTGACGGTGAGGTGAAAACCATTCATACCTCAAATGTAACATTGCACCATTTTCATTTCCTATTTTTTACGAATATATGAATATGAACACTTTACAATCCGCCCTGATTTTACCGAAAATTGACAAAAAATATTATTTTAACATTTCTTTGAAGGCTCTTTGTATGTTTTTCTTTAAAAAAGGGAAAAGAAGTATGAGTAGGAACCTTCAAACGAATATAAAGAGATCCATAGCCCTTGAAGTAAACCGGCCCAAAGAGTTGATAAAGCGCCGAAACATACTAAGTGACATGCAGTGTTATTATCAGCTTGCGTTTGCCCTATCGATGATGTAAAGATTATAAACTTGGATTATATTCCCCGTAGACTAGTAATAAAAAAATAAAAGCATGAATAAATAAACAGGCACTTTCAACACCAAAAAGTTGAAGAGTGCGCAAATATCAAGGTCTAAATCGGCACATGGATTTTGAAACTAGCAGAAAAAGAAAAGTAGATGTCTCGATTGCAAAGTTAAATAATTTCGAAGGCGCCAAGATATCATTCTAGGCCACCTCCGCCATTCAGGAATGTTGAATGTTGAAAATTTGACTGAAAATTCGACTCTCACTTACAACAAATACTCCCTGGTACCATGTTGCACAAATGGACGTATTTCTGTTAAACGGAACTAAGCGCCAAGTTGAGCTCCTTTTGAGGATTTTAGAATCCCAGGTAGCGCGTTCTGTCAAATGGAACTAAGCGCCATGGAGAAGCATTGCGAGTATGAGACGGAACAAGCATCGTGCTCTGCAACACCCGTCAATCCAAGCCCTCCTCTCCCTTCCTTCCCTCAATGGCGCTTAGTTCTGTTTGATAGAAATACGTCCAAATATGGACGGACAGGAGCCGAGATAGCATATTAGACTACATACACCAATTTGGATTTTCTTTTAAAAATTTAAGCTAAAATTCTAGTTTCCCATCGAAAAATGCCACCTGGTACCAAGTTCCACGAAAATCGATCGAACCGGAGCAGCATACCGTACGATTAGTAGGACTCTTCACAGTAGTAATGAAAGATACGGGTCAATTTACATATAACGGCGCGCCTTCATTTCCGCCTGATACTGTGCAATACTTCAGTGGTGGAATAGTTGCTGAGGGCGCCTTCAGCGGTATCACTTCGACTTCATGGGGGAAGATTACGATTATCGCTGAAATAGCATCCTAGCGCTTGCGTAGTTTCACATTTTCCGCCGGTGAGGTAGAAAGCATTCATGATTCAATTTGCGACGTTGCAATTTTCTCGACGAATATGAGCACTCAAAAGCTGCTGTGATTTTCCCGAAATATTACGAAAAATCTATAAGAAATTCTTTGTGCCGAAGAGATCTGGTGATCTACCGTCTCCATTCTCGCACGTTTTTTTTTTTTTTTTCCTCGATGATACCGATGCTTCTGAGGATTTGTCCAATCAGATTCGTAAAATTAAGAAAGGTTTTGTGTACGCTCAGACGCTCCATTCCGGGCTCCTTTATTTTGCTTTTCGAGGTCATTCGCACCCCGCTTCCGCGCCCACCGCCGCACAGAGGATCGAGTCAAAAGGAGAGGTCGGACACAATTTGGAAACTTTAAACGCTTAACTTCGTTCATACAAAACTTAGAGGATCTAAAAGTGGCTCCAATGGTATTCTCGTGAAATTTTCTGATGAAAGCATCTCTTAAAATTTAAAACGTGACGAAACAAACATCAAAATTTGCAGTTTTAGTCAAAAATTTAATGTTCGACCGCTCTAATTGACTCAATCCATTGTGCGCCATTTCTGCTCCCGTTAAAGTCGTAAAAATCTCTCGGGTCGCCTCTCCCGATATTTTTGAGGCCTCATGAAATCCCTATTGCGGTTCCAATAAGTGGCTCACATAATCACATATTCGACCGATCCTGTATGTTTCCAGGGGGAATTCCTCAGGTTGGCACGTGCTTTGAACGCTCAAGTCGGTCACAGCATCAAACGCGTTATGTTCTACGCGTCACCCTAACTTCCATTTGGACCGCGTTAAGCAGAAAGGAACCAAGCCACATTAGCTATTGCCAAATTTAATCGGGCAATTTAAATTTTCGCAAGAAAACGGTCAATTGTCCGAATTTTTGTGCTTTCGGTGAATTTTCTGCACAGTACGAAGCAAATTCCTTAAAATTTTCAAGGGAATCCCCAAAAACGTTCTTGTGTAAAAAATGCAATTCGACGGTGTAAGTCGGCAATCACATAACTCGATTTGCGACGTCGCAGACTTCCTATCACACTTTATTCTTTAAACGGAAAACTACTCAACGGCAATTCTTTAAAACTCCAGTGATTTTTCCTCTCTATGCGAAGAAAATTCTGCAAAAACTTCAAGGAATCATGTCACTTTGTTCTCCTCTAAAAAAATAACATAGAGGCGGAGATTTTCAGACACCGCAAACGAGTTATGTGATTGCCGACTTACACCATCGAATTCCCCGGTTAAATATGATAGTATATTATGTGGCTTGGTTCCTTTCTGCTAAACGCGGTCCATTTCTCGTAGGTGTGATCGTTCAGTTACTTGCGCTTGGAGGAAGCTTTAGTTCACATGATTGCCCGGTTTGAGATTTGCACCAGTCCACTATTTGCAAGCGATATGTAATGCAACACGAAGAATAAAAAATATTTAAATACGAGAACGGCAGGAATCACGCGCCCCGGGGACGTCATTAACGGGTTTTACGATGACCTCATCAGCGGGAAATACTCCAAAATGACCGAAAATAGCCCGATAAATCCGAGAAGAGCCGAACTGGCCGAAAAAGTACTCTACAGACGAACTTCTGCGACGCGATAAGGGAAAAAGGGTGCCTTATGACGTCATCAGCAGGACACACCGTATG
This sequence comes from Bemisia tabaci, assembly GCF_001854935.1. Taxonomy (NCBI): domain Eukaryota; kingdom Metazoa; phylum Arthropoda; class Insecta; order Hemiptera; family Aleyrodidae; genus Bemisia; species Bemisia tabaci. Next base: position 10,795,262 of record NW_017557621.1, read on the forward strand.
TATGTCCGAATACAGCCAAAATCAATCGAAAATAACCGAGAAAAGCCGAAAGGAGTCCGGAGTCGACGGGTGGTTGCCGCACTTTAGGAGGGGAGGATGAAAATGGTGGGTAAACAAAGAAATTAAATTTTCCTAAAAATGGTAGACACCCTAAAATAACCTTTTCTCAGATTTCTTCTTCGGAGAAGAAAGGTCAAATACGCTTTACGGATATTTTTGGGCTCTTTGTGGTCTTTTAATTTCAACTCCAATTTTTCTTTGGGTGAATTGTCTGATAAATAATGCCCTAAGGCTTTGCTACCTGCTCCAGACGGGATGCTCTTGGATAGTTCGTGTGACGTGGTCCTCTTCCTTTTCGTGATTTACGCACAGCAACTCAGAATTCACGCAACCCTCTCCCCCCGTCCCTCCAAAATGTTACGTGAAAGTCGTGAAACTAGGATTTAATTCCGTATTCTTGCAGGTGGAATTGCAAGGTTTACTTTCTTTATTCTGCGTTTAAGTCTCCAAGCGATACGCTTGAACCGACTAGCGGCAATGGCATATGCCATGCACTGACCAATCAAACATTGCAAATTGAAGTAGATACCTCCATGGCCAAGGAGGCAGCCAGCCACAGACATAGCCCTCATGTGATAGCAGACAAAGTAACACACGTCGCCGCTCAGTATGGACGCAGGTCAATTGACATACGGCAGTGCGCCTTCATTCTCGTCTGATACTGTGCAATACTTCTGTGGCGGAATAGTTGCTCAGGGCGCCTTCAACGGTATCACTTCGACTCGATGTTGGAAACTACACCCTAGCGCGTGCGTAGGTACACTTTTTCTCATCACCGACGGTGAGATAAAAAGCAGTCAATTTGCGACGTTGTAACTGCGTTGTAACTTTTTCACTGCGTATTTTGAACGAGTAAACTAATGTGAATACTTCAAAATCTGCCGCGATTTTTCCGAAGTAAGATGAGAAATATTATTTCAATGTTTCATGCAAGTCTCTTTACAAGTATGCCTTCGTTGAAAAGGGAAAAAGAAATATGAGTAGGAACCTTCGGACGAACAAAAAGGGATCCAAAATTCATAGCCTTCGAAGTAAACGGGCCCGAGCTGGGAGTTGAAAAAGCGCCGAAGTCAACTGACTGACAGTTGGTGTTATTATCAGCTCGCCTTTGCGCTTTTTCTTGTACGATTCAATTATGAACTTATTCTTAGATTTCATCGCTCCAAAGGATCAAATAAGAGAATATGAAAGAAAGGAATAAAAAAAGGAATAAGAACGTCGGACGCATAATCTTTACATACCAGTCCTCCGCTTGTATTCCATTGAACACTGCAGGAGCACCGAAAAAAAGATACAACTAATTTAAATTCTGAGTAGCTGATATTGCATGTCAATCGAATTTAAGGTGAATTATATTTCTCGCTTTTAAATCAATACGTCCGGGCTCAACACGCTCAAATGCACGACACAATTTTTTCAACCACCGAGTAGGTAACTCTAATTGTATCGCCATCAAATAAAAAGCGCGCCAATATTAGCGCGTGCGATTGCGACTTGTACGAAGTACAGGTTAATTGCTATTTAAATATAATCCTTTTAGCACATGCGATTAGGTACAGCTGATAAGAAAAAATTTGACAAAGAATGGAAAAAGTACTATTAAAACGGGAAAAAATGTTTCATTCCGCAAATATTTAATGACCTTTACCAGGGCCGGATTAAGGGGGTGGCCACATGGGCCGCGGCCAATGGCGGCAAATGTTGTAATTAGTTCAAATATAGGTATCAAGAAAAAAAATCTGATTTAGAAAAAAAATTACAAACGAGAAAAGGCGAAAAAATCTCTCATTTCCGGAGAGTTAAAATATAGGAATTTCTAATTTGTTCGTCTTTCGGTGATACTTGGGACAGCGCTTTTCATTAGTCTAGTTTAGAGAGAAAGCAAACTTTCAATCTGGCCTGGAGCGGCGCGGCGCAGAGAGCAATGATGACGAGGACTTTGGAAAGAAGAAGCCCTCGGAGCGCCGGTCAGTATGAAACACATATTAGCGCCTAGAAGACTCCATGAATATTTCACGCATTGCGTCAAACGTAGTGCGGTTAGCAGCGGTTGGCGTGAAACTCATAGTGCCTACAAGACTGCATGAATACTTCACGCATTGCGTCAAAAGCAGTGCGGTCCCTTGGTCAGCAGCGGTCAGCGTGAAACGCATAGCGCCTACAAGACTGTAGGGATACTTCACGCATTGCGCCAAACACAGTGCGGTTGGCGCGGTGGCGGGAATTAAAATCATTAAACCACATTCATGTTTATTCTTTTATAATTTTTACGTTATTTTCTTATAAATGAAAGGCCTCGTCCCCACAGAGGTAGGTTTACGGAAGTTAATTTTCGCGCAAAGTTCCGTGAACTTTTGCTAGTATTGACAGGGCTTTCACAAAAAATGTGCCCAACACGAGTAAACGCGTCTTATGCACCCCTCCTCCTCCGACACGTTCGCTTGATGGTTTGTACCGATGTTTCAAAACGAATGAGAATGAGCGGCAAAATACAGGCGGCCCATGGGCGGCAAGAATGTAAATCCGACCCTGACCTTCACAACGAAGGGAAGATCTTGCGCTCTAGGGTGAGATCTGGGTCCTTGTCTGGGGCTTAATAATTTTAAAAGTAATGCATCAAACTCTCAATAAAATTCTCTTTGTTACAGAATTCTAACGGAACCAAGGCAGACTGCAAAGAAGATTTTGATAGTAAATTATCCCCTGTAAAGCGTTTAAAAGAAGAAAAATCAGTTGCAAAAACGCAACTACAGCGTGTGTTAGAAGGCGAGACCTATTCAGCCATTTCAGCACCCGCGCCAAAACACGTTCCCTCAGAGCAGTCTATGTCACAGCACAGCTGCAGTCGGTCGCATGCCAAATCCTGCTCGGACGTGGACATCGACTCGAAACAGACCCTCCGAAGTATCCTAGAGGCACCGAGCCTTCATCAAGAACTGTCGTCAAGAAGTGAGCTGAGCTCCCTTCTACGCGAACCAAAAGAAAAGGACAGTCCACCGGAGGACCATGATTATGGACACCAGTCTGGAAACTGATCAGTGAGAGTTTAAGTAAATCACTTGTTGTTTAGCTATTTATACTCAATAAAAAATTGGTTTTTTTGTTTTCAATCTCGGCCTTGAACCTTATTTCGCCTTATTTCTCTCTTTCTGAAATGACGGAGTTTCAAATTTATTTGTTCAATATTAAGTAGACTTACTTTTTAGTCTTCGGTCCTGATGCATTTAGAGTATTTGGACGATGATCATTTCGGACCCATACGTGGGTGTTCATAAATGTGGTGTTCATAAAGGTGTACCTTTTGACAAGTGGCACACCTGTTTTCTCCCCTCCTCGCTGGAGGTCACGAAACGAAAATCACGGATGGGTACACAGATACGCGCTGATGACGTGGAGTAAAGTGCAGTATACCTAACGTATTTATTTTTATTCATTTTAATTTCTCGACAAGTTCGCGTTTTAGCGTTCGCTTTTTCGACCTGTTGAAGTACCCACTTATGGGTCCGAAATGATCATCGTCAAAACACTTTAAATACATCAGGACCAAAGACTAACAAGTAAGTTGACTTTACACATTGACAATCACCTGATAAAATATCCATGAATTCATTTAACTTTCCAATTCATACTCTAAGGATTGTTTCATCAACAATTTTCGTGCGGTCTCTGATCGTGATCCATGATCATTGTTCGAAGTCCGTATTTTGTTGGCATACGGATTGTGGCAAATTGAATGGCCATAACTTTAAAATCAGCAGGCTCAGTCACTCAGAGCGCAAATGTTCCTTTTTACTCAGCAGCATATACCTTTCAAGCAGACCTCAAATTTAAAGGACTGATAAATATCCCAACAAATATTCTAACTACATTTAACAACACGGAACTATACTATTCTCGGTTCATTTTCGAAACAGCCTTTATGTCAATAGTTTCCCTGTGCAACCAAATTTGAACAATACAATAATATTTTGAAATTCGATTCTGCCCCAAACATTTCAACCGAAATTCCTGGAAAGGCGTTTTTAGTGGTGACGTGGAAAATTGGACAGGGCTAAATTTAGAGGGGGGTAGGGACCCAAAACAGAAAACGATCATCTTCTGAAATCTGCCGCCGCGTTTCCTTAATTTGCTGCCCCAAAAATTCGTCGTCAATGGCCGTCCTGCAGATGTCGGAAGCTGGTCGTTTTCCTACTTTTCCTGCCTCTCAAACGATCAAAGATTCAAATGTCATAAACATGGAGCTTGACATCAACATAAAACACATTTTGACTCCTGTTTGACTGGCTGAACGGCACAGCGAAATGGATACGAATCAACGTGGTCGTAGGTTAAGAAATTGCCTACCCGTGAAAAATGAAGGCGTTTTGTCAAACGCGGTTTGCTCTTGTTATGAATTTTTGATTCCTAAACGGAATGGTTTCATTGAAAAGGCAAATTTCATTGTACTTGATGAATCCAAGGGTTGTGGAAGAGCAGTATTAAAAGCGCAGAAATTGACCTCGTTTTCTTGAAAAGAGTAGGAAGTCTAATTTGTTCTCAAACGTAAACCCAACACCATGCTAAAACGCACTATGCCCTCTATTTAACTAATGAAACAGCACGATAGAAAACGGGTATGGTCTTCGGCTGATACCTTTTAAGCATCCTATTTCAATTGCATGGATGGATCATAAGCTGATTTTCTCGGAAGTTTCTCTCGTACTTTTGGTTTTTTTTTTTTCCAAATGATTTGAAATATTGCGGGCTTGCTGGAAATGACGGTGCATGCAACTCGACACAATTTTGAGATCTGACAGCAGAGAGCAGCGGAAAAATCCGCAAATTCCGCTCCTACGGTACCGTACACCGAAATCTGAGCGTCTTCTTGTCCTCGACTCGATTGGAGCGTTAAGTATCCACTGGCGCACAGTGGATAGGTCAATCAGAGAGGTCGAACATGAAATTTTTAACTGAAGCTGCAAATTTTGATGTTTACATCCAGGCTCGCTACATCCCATGTCGGGCCCTGGTGCCAGTTTTAAGGTCCGTGCCCCAAGCACGGAGGGGCATCCCCCGAGAAATTTTAGAATTTATACGACTAATCGGACGCATTTTGAAGCTTCCATAAAGAATTATTCCATCAATTTCTGCGGAATAGTTATGTTTTTTTTATACTTTCAGCACAAAATACTTGCGAATTGTTGCATTCAAAACATCTGGAACATTTTTATTTTTTTTTTATGATACTATTTTCAGTTCTATGAGGGCCAGGCCCCCCTGGACTCCCCCTTCGTTTGTCTATGGCAAGGGAGTTGAGCCATGAGCCATTGAAGTCGAGGATGCCCAGACTGGAGACTCTTAGCATCAGAAAATGAAGGTCGAACATGAGGTGAAATCATGACCTTAAAAAAACCTCGAACTATCGGAAATTCATTACTACAAATCGATATTTTTCTAATATATCGATATATCGATGTATTTTACCAAGTAGAATTGTGATTTTTTTACTGACAGTGATCACACAATTGAATATGATAAAATTGAAAGTATGATATCGCAAGATATCGCATTTTATATGGATATATCGCATTAAATAATTCGAAATTTTCGATTTATTTCGATATATTTACCTTTAAACAATCATTTTTCCCGTTTATTACCTTCAGTTGATCATACATTCACTTTCATGAAATCATAACCTAAAAAAAACCTCAAACTATTGCAAATTCAGTACTACAAATCGATATATTTCTTATATATCGATATATCGATATTTTTTACCAAGTAGAATTGTGATTTTCTTATTGTTAGTGATCACACAATTGAATATGATAAAATTGAAAGTATGATATCGTAAGATATCGCATTTTATATGGATATATCGCATTAAATAATTTGCAATTTTCGATTTATTTCGATATATTTACCTGTAAACATACATTTTTACCCGTTTATTACCTTCGATTGATCATATATTCACTTGCATGAAATCATGACCTGCAAAACCTCAAATCATTACAAGTCCAGTACTGTAAATCGATATTTTTACCGGTAGAATAGCGAATTTTTAGTCTTGATTGATCATACAATTGAAGATAATAATATTCTAATTACAATTTCGCGAAAATATCACATTTTTCATTGAAAAATTTGGAATTTTCGGAATTATTTTATTATTTATCCTTAACTAATTTTCTAACACTAACTTTTTTAAAAGTACATTATTCTAAAAACGTTCATTAAACAGGAAGAAATGGAGAACCAAGTTAGTGTAACTTTCAAACAAGTCAACAAACACGGATGGATTCCTTCGTTCGGGTCCCGTGGATGTGTTGGGATTGATCTTAAGTCAGCGTATAGTTATCGGATTAAACCTCTAGGATGGTTGAAGATTGAGACGGAGATCGCGGTGGAGATCCCGCCTGGATGCTATGGACGCATAGCTCCTCGATCCGGACTCGCATTACAAGGGATAACGGTAGGCGGGGGGGTAATTGATCCCGACTATACTGGACCCCTAGGTATAGTCCTTTTCAACCATCACCCGTCTATCAGTTTCCTAGTTAATCCCGGAGACCGGGTAGCACAATTGATATTGGAAAAATGTCTTTTTCCAGTATCAATTTTGTTAAATTGCGAGGAGTCTAACGTCTTAAAGGAACTACAGCGAAATCCGTCTCAAGAGGAAAGAGGTGATAGGGGCTTCGGATCCTCCGGAGTACAGTAAAGTAAGAGAAAGTTTTTAGTAAATTATCTTTTGTATAGTCTTCAAATTTTTACAAATGAGTCACTATCAGATCGTATATTTTATTCATTTCACTTATTCATCACCTCATTGCATTTTTTTAACCTACCACATTTTTTTTCTCGAGTGTAGTGCTTGGTACTCTTCAAGAACCTTTAAAGTAAAAAAAGAGGATATAGACTGATTATCAAGAGTAAAATAATTGGTATGACATCTTTCACCAAATTTGTTTTCCAAAGAGTTAATTTGTTTTTTTCTTTCTTTTTTTTCAAAAATTTAAATTTTAAAAAAGACTTTTTTAAACTAAAATTAAGTACATTATTATTAACAAAGGTGAAACATTAAAATTAAATTGATTCAAATCTTAAATTTCCTTAGAGATATACCTCAGGATTTGTTTTCCTACTTTTAATTATATTTGTGTACATGTTTCAGGCTTGAACTATCCTAACCTGGTCTAAGTTGATTAAGTAGCAGTGAAGATTCTGTCAACTCGTGACCAACACGTCAACAAGGGTGTGATCACTCTGGTTTGTCTCAAGACTCCATCAATCCAGTCAAGTTTGGTCTCCTCTCTCTCTCTGGATAAATCTGGTCTCTCTGGATAAATCGGGTCTCCTCTCTCTGGATAAATCTGGTCTCCTCTCTCTGGATAAATCTGGTCTCCTCTCTCTGGATAAATCTGGTCTCCTCTCTCTGGATAAATCTGGTCTCCTCTCTCTGGATAAATCTGGTTTCCTCTCTCTGGATAAATCTGACCACGTCTCAGCAAATTTCAAACTTTTCTACAAATTACAAATTTTTTCAAAAGTAAGATTTCTAAAAAGTTTTTCTTGGTTTTTTTTTTCATTTTTTATTTTACTCATTTCCTAGCATCTCTCATCTATCATCAGTAAAAGTTTTTATTTTTATCTCATCTTCACCTTTACCCCTCATTATTTCACCTTAAAATCATGATTACCATAATTTTTTGTTCAGTCTGTAGAGTATTTTTCATTAGAAATGGTTCTCATCTCAAAAGTTCAAAACATCAGAAAAATTTAATTAACCCGCCAAACGAAAATCTTTATGGTCATTCAGAGGAAATTTGCATTGATTTATTTCATTGTAGTCTATGTGATCAGAAAATGAAACGCAGTTACTAAAAATATCTCTCTGTACTGAAAATCTTGAAAATAGATAGAAATTTTCCAAGAAGTATACTTCTTTGAAAATTTAAGAAGAATTCTACAGTGCCTCAGCGTGTTTCTGAAAATCTATTCACCTTTTGCGAAATTTTTAAGGGGAAATTTTTCACTTTTTCTGACGAAACAAGGGTTGCATGTGAATTCGTAGTGGTTTTTACGCACGGGTATCGTACGGGTAACACGGGCCCCCTCCGGAGCCCGTGTTACCCGTTTTAGCTAGAAATTGTGTTACCCGTTTTAGCTAGAAATCCGCTTTAGCTAGAATTGTATTTACAAATGGGTGGTTTTTTTACGAGGATTAAAAATGAACAAGTGGCACGGAATATAACAAAAGAATATGAACTATGCAAAACGATAATCCGGGTATCGGAACTTGGCTGATTTGAAAACGCCTTCAAATGCGGCGTGATACCTCACGCATTCTGGAGTGTTCAAATAGTTGTATCATTGCGCCTTAGAAATGCGACGGAAGATTGCAATTGAAATAGCCTTCATGCACGCTGGCCTTTTCGATTCCCGTTAACATTTTTGCAGTCATGAATGCGCTTAAGTGCGCTTCAGCTAAAATTGTATTTAGCAAATGGGTGGTTTTTATGGGAGGATTATAATTAAACAAGTGGTTAGAAATGGAAACAAAATAATATGAACTATGTAAAACGATTATTCCGATAACGGAACTTGGCTGATTTGAAAACGCCTTCAAATGCGGCGTGATACCTCACGCATTCCGGAGAGTTCAAATAGTTGTATCATTGCGCCGTAAGAATGTGACGGAAGATTTAAATGGAAATGAATCGGTTTCTGTTATACGGGCGTAAGTCCAAAAATTTCAAAATCGTTTTTTTTGCATTTTCAGCCTCCTTCAGGGTACATACACATTTTCTGAAAAGATGGCGGAAGTCCTATGTATAAGAGCCTGTGGAATAGGGGGGCGAGTTCTCAAACTCGCGCATTTCTAAAGTTTCTGTAACTTTTTTCATAATAAATGAAGAACATTTGTATTGAATTTTTGCATCTTGACCTACCTGTTAGGTGATATAACCTCTTATTGTGCATTGATCACAAAAATACATGATTGAAATTTGAAAACTTGGTTTCAACACTTTTTTAAATGAAAATATCCTATGTCACCTTCATTAATTTTGGAAAAATAGGAGTAATTCTAGAAAATTTAGGCCTTTAAATAAATTTAAAAACATATAATAACTCCCTATGCTATATAAAAGAAAAAAACCATGTGCTACATTTTTCAAACTTACTTTAATATTAGTTTTTTGGCTTGAAACTGTCACAGTCATCCTTCGTTTTCTGGTATAAGGGCGTAAGTCCAAAACTTAAAATTAGCCTAAAAGGGTACTAAAATTTTTCTGAGCCAAAAAAACATTTCAGAACTTTTAAACGGGTGTTTATACAACCTTTGAACCCTTTTTTGAAATTTAGTGGTGTCCTGCATAACGAGAAAATCAGTTTTTTGCCTCTCCTGAAAAATTTGGATTTGTGGACTTACGCCCGTTTAACAGAAACCGATTCAAATAGCCTCCATGCACGCTGGGCGTGTCGATTTCCTTTGACATTTTTGCAGTGGTGAATGCATAGCTTAAGTGCGTTCCAGCTAGAATAGTATTTACAAATGGGTGGTTTTTCTACGAGGATTAAAAATAAACGAGTGGTACGGAATATAACAAAAGAATATGAACTATGCAAAACGATAATCCGGGAATCGGAACTTGGCTGTTTTAAAAACGCCTTCAATTGCGGCGTGATTTAAATGGAAATAGCCTTCATAAATTACATCGTCATCTTTTAAACTTAACGGTGTGTTTCTTGGAGAAAATTTCACGAGGAAACCAATGGAACCACTTTTAGAACCTCAAAATTTTGTATAATTGGAGTTATAAGCGTTCAAAGTTTCCACATTTTGTCCGACCTCTCCCATGGACTCGATCCATTGTGCGGCGCGCGACGTTGGACGCTGCAGATTGACGCTCCTAGGTTCCGTACCTGAAATGCGATGAAATGAGTGTTGCGGCGCGGCGTTCCAGCCAGACGCGAGGCAAGGGGATAAGGGAGTACGGGGAACAATAGCCGTCGCGCTCCTATGACGTAAGGGCGTATCTTTATTTCCACATGAGCCCCAGAAAGCGTAGAGTTTTACGGAGCACAGGGCTCACGTGGCAATTGAGGTACGCCTTTGCCTCAGAGGAGCGACGAGGTAGAGAGATTGGTTCGTGCGAGTTCAGCGAAATTCGAGGAAGGGATGCAAGTCTGGTGTCCCATGCTGCCCTACGAAGGAACAACGCCGTATGAGCCACCAGACGTTGCCGAATTTCCTTCGATAACGACAGAATATACTGGGAAAATTGTAAATATTTTCTCCCAAAATGTTCAGACAATTTTTTCCGCATTTTAATGTAAAACATCTGAAAATCTCAAGGAAAAAAATCAGTAAATTGCGTCAAAAATACATGTTTTATGAAAGACAATTTGACAACTCTCGAATGTTCATACGACGTTCTTTCTTAGCACAGCAGCATGATAGCCTCTCGTGGTTGCAAAATTTCCTCTCATAAAATACTATACTTTTCTGTAAAACTTGTGAATACCCATTTTCATGGTATTTTCCCTCCAGCTTTTTTTGTTCGTACTTTAATCTCAAATATGTCAAAATTTCAAGGATCAGATGCATAACTTTTTAAATAAAAAAAATGTTTTATCGGGGGACACTCAGCAACAGTACGTTTTTAAAATGCCGTTTTGGTCGCGGCGGCGAGGGAGCCCCCACCCACGTGCGACTGTGGTGCCTCTGCTACCCTAAGGGCCCCTCCGTTACCTACGTCCTCCGTCACCGTCCCCTGCAGGACTGATTTCAACAGAAAGGAGCCAAGATAATGGACATGTTTATTAAATCACCTAATTTTCATAGAGATCAACTAGAGATAAGTCGTTTTTACCTAAGCCCAAAAATTGGGTATATTTCTGCTGAACCATGCTCAGTTTTCGTCCAGGGAGCTGGGTATCCATGGCAGGAGGGCGGGGGCGGTGGGACTGATCGTAAAACAGTCGGAGAGCCTGTGGGGGAGACGGGAGAGAGCAAAAAGGGAACGAGCGAGTAATAGTTTCCGATTTTTGTTTATTCTTATCTGGCAGCGTTGTCAAATTTGAGTTAAATTCCCCAAATCAAGCATTGCGATAATGAGCTCAGGGAGTAAACTTTCTCGAGAAAAAGTCCGGCAGCTTTGCATCTCCATCTCGAGGGCTCTTATCTGGTGTTTCCTTACTCTGCTGCCGCTTCACTCCGACTCGAAGTCAGTGATTAGATTCCTTCAGTTTCTCGCGCGTGGCCACTCAGTCAGTGTCAATCAGTTACGTTACACGTCCAGTTTCGGTGTCCTCCCTTGGGTCTAATTTGAGTGCTCTGCCCCGAATTTTTTCTCGAAAAGTGCCGCCTTTCAGCTGAGCCAAGGTTTGTTTTTTTGTTTACAGACATTTGATTGGTTGAACCACGCCCTGTGCCTTTGTTTTTTTCGTAAATGCTGTTTTGAAGTATAAAAAATAAGAGACCAATGCAGATTTTTTTCGGCCTGTCTCGCGCATAAAACTGTACCTACCTGTCTGTCTCGCACGGATAGACTACTTTACTAATACAGGTTGTCTAGCATCGGGATTTTCTCGATCTTATCAGGATTTGAGGTCAATCAGAATTTAATCCCGATTTCATCAGGATTTGAGGAAAAATCGGTCGTGAAATCAGGATTTGAGGAAAGTCGGCCGTCCAATCGGATTTTTTCATCAAGCTTTTCCTTCTAGAGTTCTGCTTTTTAAGTTTTGAATTTTCTCCGCAAAAAATCAGGATATAATCAGGATTTGGAAAAATTATGAAATTAGGTTTTAGCAGTCAAAAATCAGGATAAATCAAGATTTCATTAGGACTTCACGAAATGAAAAAAACACTAGACACCCTGTAAAAGTTATTCAGTTTTTACAGAAGAATGCGCTTTTTTTATTTGCTTTCACTGTTGCCAAAAGAAATAGGTATTGCTTGGCAAGACTTTCTCCGAGGAAAATTCAATTTTCCGGGGAACTGGTCCTTGATATATAGAGTGCCCACTGACGACGGTAATTTTTGAGGCCAGCAGCCCAAAATGTAGTAAAAAACATATCGATGGCCAAATTGCAAAACCACGTATCTCCGTTGCCGTGTTTCAAAATGTTTCCTCCTACTCTACTCTTTCAAAGAGAAACTAGCTAACATCATAGCTTGAAATTCATTCAGAATAGTCTGCTAACAGAGAAGCAAAATCAAGGAAGTTATTTCAAGAAATTACATTGACATGTTTCACAAAGGAACAATGAAGGATTACAGAAGGTTTGCAACGTCGCAAATGTAGATACGTTGTCTCGCGTCTAGGCCATCGATGTATCGCATGCAGGGCCGGATTTTCATTTTTAGCTGTAGGTCGAACTGGCGCTCTATACGTAGGCGCTCTCGGGCAGGGGCGCAGGGTAGGAGTCCCACCCCCNGTCCCCCCCCCCCCCCCCCCCCCCCCGGAAAAAGAGGAATGATGGGTGTGTGAGTTAAATGGGGGAAAAGTTTCAAATCCACCTTCACATATACCTACATGATTTTAAAATTAAACAAATTGCGAAAATATTGACACCGTAAAAAACTGAATTTGGAAAATAAAAATTGACAAAAGAGACGAGGAATGAATTTTTAATAACACTTGTAGGTACCTACCTACGTACTCAAAAATTTTGCGTCTGTCAAAGAGTTGCGCCCTCAGGCTGCAATCTATGTAGCGTAGCCTTATTGGGAGGTCGGCCTTAAAGGCTTTATGCTTAATCTGACCAGTTCGCCTTCAAAAATTTGGCAGGCAATTAGAGCGTCTTCGAAGCAGTAATTGTTGCTTGCGCCGATATGAGCATGTTCATTGGGCTCTAGCAGGAAGAAGGCATGCAATTGGTTTACTCGCTGCGTTTTACGCTTATTCCGACAGTTCACCTTCAAAAATTGGGCAGGCAACCTTACCTATAGGTATAGGTATAGGTATCTGTAGGTATTTTCAGATGCAGACCTGTGTACGTCATCTCCGAAACAAAATCTATTGGATTTGGCCAAAAAATCGAATCGATGTTCGACTTTCAACATCGTCGTTGATCTCAAATCAAAATCTACTTTTTTCGTCAAAAGTTAAAATCAGAAGACTTTTGTTTCATTTTGCTCGGTCATGGCGAAAAAAATTTAGGTATGAGAAAGTGGAAACTCCGTGAAAACATGAAACAATTCATTTCAGAGGTGGGGTATACAATTTGCACTGACAGATAATACCTAAACTACCCAAAAAACATTACTTTTTCATCTGCCTCTGGGTTTTCATTTCTTTTTCTCCCGTGGGAAACGTACCTATGTGAGTGTGATGAAGTAAAACGATGCATCTAAACGATCGACAATTATTTAGCCTGAGCTGAAAATATCTTTCAAGGTCTTTCGTGTAATTTTAAAACTTCACGAAATTAAGCGCGTGAAATTTCACGATTCTATATTTCATGAAATTTTGCCACCCTGATTCGAGGTGTCATTGTCGTCCAAATCTAAACTTAGGTACTAAGTAGCAGAACAAATTTTTGTTTTTCTAAAAAAAGTATAAAAAAAACATATCTGTTATCTAAATGATTTTTTTATATAAAAAATGTGTAACGTTTATATAAAAAAAAATCAAAGTTCAGACCTGACCGTAATATATGAAAAATGATAAAAGCTAGATAAGGTAATTTTTTTTATACACACATTTTTTATTTTTTTATATAACGCATGCATACGAAAGTGTTAAAAGTGAACATTTTTATGTAACGATTATATAAAAAAATAGGTCATCATTTTCGTGAGCTTTACGCGAATTAGAGGAATTTTTAGTATGTTCGCGAAAAGCTCACGAAAATTATTACATTTTTTTATATAATGGTTACATAAAAATGTTCACTTTTAACACTTTTGTATGCATGCATTATATAAAAAAAATTAACTTTCGTACATAATATTTATCTTTTCCTTCTGTGGTTTTGCTACTAGGGGTTGAGTGACGCACAAGTGTAGATACCTACTTAATCAGAAATGTCGCTGCGTCGCATTATTGCGTTGTGTTCTTATCACCAAAATATTCCTTAAAGGCCCCTTTTTACAACAATTTAACCGCTGAAAAGCGGCAATGCTACATTGATATCATTATCGAGGCTGCCAAATCTGCTATCAAACAAACAAACAATTATCGCAGCTTGTGTGCCCTAGCATCTGAATTAGATCAGAGTGTAATGGGTTCTCAAGCACTCGATACAGACAGCTCACAAAAATGATTCATATCCAAAACGGTCTCTGTTGCCACTTAGCTCGCCTGGAGCATGAAGCGGCTAACAGTGTTGCTGTTAACAATACAGCTGATATACAGATTGATCCACGGTTTAACGGCCAGATTGCAGGAGCGTGTTCTAGGGATCTAATTAAGACATTTTTGTTGTACAAAGTTTCTTCCAAACGTGTTCCCAGTCGAAGCTACGCCCCCCCCCCCAAAAAAAAGAAACTTGGAAAGTGAATTGTTTTTGCCTGAATTTTGACAACGGTTGTGAACCTATTCTCATGAAAATTCGCACTTCCGTGTAGTTTTATGCCCTGAATTCTTAGGTAAATGATCTAAAAAAAATCAAAATCTCAATTCAAAGAGAGGGTTTGGGACTGAAAAATATTTAGATATGACAGATTAGAGGTAAGTAGGTGTAAGCGGCATTTGGTCATAATGTTGGCGAAAACTACTCAAATTGATTAATGTTCGTTTGTGGCTTTTTGCTCTCTAGATGCAAGAATTTAATAAACCAACCGTCCTCTATCCAGCTGTCAACGAGGTTGTTACGACTCCACCAGCTTCAGCCCCGCCTGCTTACAATCAAGTCATTGGACAACACGTAGGCGGCGTAGGCCGCGCTGAGGTCCATGAAATGGCCTCTTCTCCTGGTTACAATCGTAAGCTTTTTCCGAAATATTGTTCTTATTTTTATCCCGAAGATGAGAAGATCCTGGTAAAAATTTTAAATTCTTGCCTAATCACCGCTGAAAAATTTAGCCGAGTACTTTAGTACTTTCATTTTTCAATCTCCGTAAAGTTGCAATCGTTTATGAGCTCAAAGGAGGAGCTGCATGAAAAATGCTCGAACTTGAAAATGTTTGATACTAATTGGAAGTAATTGTGAGAGCGGAACATAAAATTACGAGGCAAGGAGAAGAAAACGGATCTTAATCTTAGTCTTACTTTACTTAGATGTCCAATACGGTGACTAATTCTACCGTGCTAAGGAGGAATGCCGTATGAACACTCCAGAGTTGCCAAATTTCCTGCGCTAAAATGTTTATTTTTGAGGCAAGTTATGAATATTTTTCCTTGAAATTTTTAGGAACTTTAGGTGAAATTGCGATCAAAATTATCTGAAAAATTAGAAGGAAAATATTCGTATAAGTTTACCGGGAAATTTGTGTTTTATCAAAGGAAATTTTGCAACGCCTGAAGGTTCATACGGTGTTTTTCGTTAGCACTGCAGAATTGTCCCGAGGCTTGCTGAAAACA
The DNA here is from genome assembly GCF_001854935.1 of Bemisia tabaci. Classification (NCBI taxonomy): domain Eukaryota; kingdom Metazoa; phylum Arthropoda; class Insecta; order Hemiptera; family Aleyrodidae; genus Bemisia; species Bemisia tabaci. The sequence continues at coordinate 10,810,843 of NW_017557621.1, forward strand.
CGTGCTCCTCGGGTTGTATGGGTTTACATATCTTGAAAAAAGAGTCAGACGTACTTAAAATTGAAAAAAAAAATCGAGTGTCATCACAGCCGAAGATAAAACAGACGTGATCAGGCCTCGTTTTTTAACTTTCCTCTTGAATCTGAGAAACACATCATTGGCAGCATGTAATAGAGCGGAGCACTAAGAGAGAGTTCGTGAACGCGCGCCTAGCGCCATCGCGCCTTCAATTTTGCAGAATGCAACACGGACATCCATCAAGCACGAATAGTCGTATCTCTGCGCCGTCATCAACGCGCGGCCTTTGCCTTCCATGTTGTGTTGGCTCAGTTTCTCTTCTTTGTAGTGGTGTATTAAGGGCCGCATGAGCAACAGCCAATGATATAAGAAAGACGTTATCCTATCTCGAGTAAAATTTTCCGAAGATTAGTCAATTTTTTGAGGGAGAAAAATAGTTTAGGGCGACTTTTCGTTAAATAACTGTTTCAAATAATTGGTATAGGAGCTCTGGCCAGTGTTCTGTAATTTACAGCGGGAAACTCCAGTTATGCATTGAGGTGCATCGTGAAAGAAATGGGATCCCAAAAACGGAATTCGTGAGTTTTGTGACCTAGAAACTCTCATACCTTCATTACCTTCAGTTCAATTAATTTTTCCATTATTATATCAAATTTTATTTGTTATATGTTGCTTCTTTCTCGTTCTAGACAGACTGTTTTGCATGATTTCCAAGATCCCTTCCTCATATTTCCATTGTGTTAATTCATTCTCATTAAAATTTCCTTCAAATTTTCCTGAAATTATTTTTCTTTCAGAAATAACAGTCGAGGTTTTTCCGACTTTGGGAGCCGACCCTGCGTACATAAGGTGTCCTCACTGCAGAGAGGAAGTCATTACCAAAACCAACACAAGCTCACGCTGCTGTGCTCATGTTTGCTGCTGCACAATGCTCATAACAGGGTAAGTATACTCAAAGGATCTTTAGAATACTTTTGCACGATTAAAAAGAAATGATAAGGAAGATCCTTCCTCACACATGCTCCCTTTCTCACCATAGAAATTTCTTCTGGTTCCTTTTTATTTCGTATGTGTGAGTGGACACTACTGTTTTCAGACATTGCTCGTAAATATACTTGGACCCAATCCTTTTAGAAATAGATCGGAGGCAGTGGTGTGGCGTGTTTTGCGATATATCGATTGATCTACCATTTAAACGGATGAAAAAGGATCGAGAAACAGGGTGTTTGCAACGAACACCTAAATAATCGATTATTTACCCTAGCTTCAAATAGGGAAATATCGATAATCGATCATTCACGCCTCACTACTGATTGGAGGCGGTCTTTTGTTCTCCCTTCAGATTATTTTATCACTAACTAAGTATTTGCTTTCTTGATACCGAATCTTTATTTAATTTTCCTATCACTGTTCTTGATGTGCGACCTCTACTCCATTCAATTTACCACAGCTTATTTTTACTGCCGTGCTTAGGAAAAACGCAGTATAGAACATTTGGATATTGCGAAAATTCCCCTGACAGAACAGTTGTTTTGGAAAAAGTTATGCACATTTTTCCTTGAATTTTTCAGAGAAAATTGCAGATAATATTGTTCATAAAATTGGGGAGGGGGGGGGGATATTTAAGTACACCATTCCCGCCGTATTTTATCCACGAGTCCAATGGTTGGCACGACCGGCGAATCACCGGAATTCTAAATAAAAAGGTCCAAAGCACTCGTTTCTCGGCTTAGGAAGCCTCGAGGAGCCTCGGGACCACGCGCAATCGATTTTACGCAGGATTCGACGATAATCTCAATACTTTTTCCCCGTCGTCCTAAATCAAGAAAAATCTACGTTTAAATTGATTTAATGGAATAACTAGATAATCAAAGTTTTAAAAAAGAATTTAGAAGTAAGTTGAAATCAAGTTATTTAGCTAAATTTGATATAAGCTATTTGATATGGACCAACGGTATCAAAACCAACCAACGTCATCGATTTAGGTAACCTCCGATCGGGCTGAAACCAAGGTTCTTAAATCCTTAGTAAAATGACCCGAAGGCTCCGATTTTCTAATTCAGAAAGCTCCACGAGTCTGGTTTGGTGCGCTCGATCGGTGTAAAACCCGCACTAGTTAATTTTTTAAAAAAACCTGTATTTAACCGTTTCTCGGCTCAGGAAGCCTCGCCGAGCCTTGAGACCGAACGCAACCGATTATACGCCTCGATCTATGTAGGATTCGACACTAATTTCGAAATTTTATTTCCTGCACAAAATTGAGAAAAATCGAAGGTGATTAGGTACGTGGACTATTTTGGGGTCAAACTCGAAAGCTCTCCGATCGGGCTGAAACGAAGCTAGTCCCCGGTAAAATGAGTCGATGAGTCCGAATTTCCGGTCCAAAATGCTCCAAGCGTCAACCCGTCCTGGCAGTCGCGTATAATCGTGGTTATTCGCGCATGCTCAAATCGGTCAGAAACACTCGGCCGTTTCTCGGCTCAGAAAGCCTCGGGACCGAGCGCGACCAACTGTAAGTCTCGAACTATGTAGGATTCGCCACTAGGTATAATCTCGACGTTTTTTCCCGGCTAAAATCTAGACAAATCGACAAGGTCAAAATAGAACGCTGTTGATAGTTTATTTAATATCTAGATTAAGGATTATAAGTTGGACTATAAATAATTGATTGATAATTTGATATCTTACAGAGGTTTGCCGTATCTTATCAGGGCCGCATTTAGCTACTTGCCGCCCAAGGGCCGCCTGTATTTTGCCGCCCCCTTCTCATTCGTTTCGAAACATCAATAAAACCATCAAGTGAACGTGCCGGAGGGGGAGGGGTACATAAGGCGCGATTACTTGTGTTGGACACATTTTGTGCGAAAGCCCTGTCAGCACTACTAGCAACAGTTCGCGGAACTTTGCGGGAAAGTTTATCTCTGTGTGAACAAGGCCTTCCATTTGTAAGAAATGAACGTAAAAATTATGCAAGAACGAACATAAATGTGGTTTAATAATAATTTTAACCCCCGCCGCCGCGCTGACCGCATTGTGTTTGGCGCAATGCGTGAAGTATTCCTACAGTCTTGTAGGCGCTATGCGTTTCACGCCGACCGCCGCTGAACGTACTGTGTTTGACAGTTTGACGCAATGCGTGAAGTATTCCTGCAGTCTTGTAGGCGCTATGCGTTTCACGCCGACCGCCGCTGAACGTACTGTTTGACGCAATGCGTTAAGTTTCATGCAGTCTTGTAGGTGCTAATATGTGTTACAAGCCGACCGTCGCGCCGCACAGTGGATTGAGTCAATTAAAGAGGTCCGAAATGAAATTTTTGACAACAACTGCAAATGTTGATGTTTATTTCGTCACATTTTAAAGTTCAAGGGATGAAAATGGAAGAAAATTTCACGAGAAAACCAATGGAACCACTTGCAGAACACCAGATTCTTGTATATACGGAGTTACAAGCGTTTAAAGTTTCCAAATTTTGTTCGACCTTTCTCATTGACTCGATTCACCGTGCGCCGCGCCGCGCTGAGGGCTTCTCCTTTCCATCTCAAGTCCTCATCATCATTGCTCTCTGCGCCGCGCCGCGCCGCTCCATGCCAGATTGCGTGTTTGGTTCCTCTCTTAACTCAACTAATTAAAGGTGCTGCCTCTTGTGTCACCGAAAGGCGCTTTTCTCGTTTGTAATTTTTTTTTTTATCCGATTTTTTTTTATACCTACATTTAAAAAAATGCAAAAGCCGCTCCTTAAACTTGCCGCCATGGGCCGCGGCCTATGTGGCCACCCCCTCAATCCGGCCCTGTATCTTATTTATAGGTATATGAACATCGGGAGAAGGATACAGCTAAAGTTAGAGAAATAAAAATAAAATATTATCTTGTTCAGGTTGGGACAGGGACAGGGGAGATGGGTCAGGGGTATTTTAAGGTCAAAATTGAAAGTTTTCCGATTGAGCTGAAATTAGGCCAATCAAATGTAATACGACCCGAGAAGTCCGGTTCTGTGGTCTAAAAAGCTCCACACTCCAAGCTCCGCTTGTTCGCGTAACCGGCGGCGAATGACCGCGAATCGAGAATGGTCAAAAATTGAGGAGAGAAGGTTGAAAACAAATTTTGATTACCTACGCTTTGAAATGTTTAATATTGTATGATTATAGGATCTGCATACCTTTTTGCTGGGTGCCGTACTGCATGAAGTCTTGTGAGCGCACCACCCATCGCTGCCCCAAATGCAAAAAAATGCTTGGGACTCATCGCGGTTGAGGGAGATGGACCTTCTACCTTCCGCCAAGTGCTGTTTTTATGCATTGCAAACAGGAGTTGAGAACAAGGTTACTGATGACCTGACTTTGCAACTGATAAGCCTGAAGAACCGAACACTACTTGATTTTAATTTCTTCGTTTTTAAATGTAAAAGAGGGATTAGAAATGAAATCAGCATTATCCCCTTAATTTTGATAAACATGAATCAAGGCATAAGGTTCAAATCATATTCAAAAATTTCTTTTCATTTTTTACAAGTTTGATAAATTAATAGTTTACTATACGATTTTATGTATTATTTTAAGTGCACATGCAAACTAAGTTTAATTTTAACCATTGGGACAATCCTGATGCAAATAGGTATGTAAGTATTTTTATCAAAAAAGGTCACATCAATTTTTAGAGTACAGCATAGCCATTATAACAATCTGATGGACTTTTTAAGTGCCTTATTGTGTGAGATATTGAGAATGCACTCTTGCCTCTGAAGAAAATTTTAAAAAATAGTGTTTTTCAAACAAATGGATTTGTTAATCAATAGTTTGAGTCATGAAATTTATGAGTATTAGATAAATCATCTTATAATGTGTGTGTATCAGTTGATGACCATCATTAATTGTTGCAAATTTAGTCCATCCTTCTTTGATAAATTTCTCGTGATTAAATATGCATTTTTGGCTAAAATGCAAACAAGATTGGGACCCACTCAGCTAAATCTGAGTCACCGAATTCTTTAGGATTAAGTTACCATACATGTGTTTATTACTTGAAAAGGGTTTTAAAATTATTCTATTCTTTTTATAAATTTCTCAATATTAAATGTATACTTTCAACAAGGAAATCTTTGTGTGTAGATCATCTGTTACCTGAAACCTAACTCTAAATGACCTCCATCCTTTAACTCCTAAGAGACTCGCTTATTTACAGTAGAACGGGAAAAAAAAAAAAAAAATAGAAACAGCAGAAGTGATTACGGCTTGATGCACATCAGGTTTTTACCATGTTTAATATTCTCAATTCTGTTTTCAAATCCGCACCACACGTTTTGCAGAGTATGAAAAGAATCATTCAGCATTTTGTTATAAAATTGATACTGTGCACTGATTGCTTTATTCTGTCCTAATTTGTCAGAGAAGAGATTTGGCAATTTACTTGACCAATTTTGACTTAATTTTTTAATGTGCACGTCAAATTCATGACTCTTCTTCAATTTTGATTACATTATTTCTTTTTCTCGCTACCCTAGGTTTTCACTTTAAAATTGAGTATAGACTGAAGGTATATTTGTAGTAGGTACCTGGCTTGATCAATTATCAATTAATCAGAATATGATGGAAAATTTGGTGGAGGGAAGAATTTTTTTAGAAACACATGCACCAAATAATTGGGCACCATCAAAGCAAATATTGATGGCTAAAGTGCAAAACCACACATCTCCGTTTGCGACATTGCAGACTTTCTGTCATACTATTTTTTCTTTGGACAACTAATCAGAACAAATTTGAGAACTTTCTTGGTTTTCCTCTCTGTTCACAGAATGTTCTGTATGAATTTCAAGCCACAAAGTTCTATTGTTTCTATTGGAAAAAATAGAATAGGAGCGGATATTTTGAAACACTGCAACAGAGATACATGGTTTCTTTGCTTCTAAAGATACTTTGGCCATCGATACATCATGAAAAATTTAATGAAGAGAAAAGAAAAGTAAAGTCATAGGCCATGGCAAATTTTTAATTTAAAAGAAGACTTTAACTCTTTTGGAATATGGTGCTGAATGAGAATGTGATTAACTAACAAAGTTGATATTAGTTGGTCAGACTTGAAGAAATTGATTTAGCTGCAACTTGGACTAGTCTGAATTTACTGAAATTCAAACTCAAGGGAAAATACAAATGTCAAGAGATGATACATACAATTTTTGCAAAACTTTTAAATTCTTTATTAAATAATACTTTACACAATGCACTTAAATAATATAGCTCCTATATTATTATATAATACTTTACAAACTTACAGGTATTGTTTATGCCTTGAATACACAGTAAAAATTGGTACTGCACTTAAAAAATCAAAACACTTTGGTATTTAATCAATCAGACTGCAAATCAGAAAAAAAAGTTCATTCTGCAAATTTTACTGACTGAATATTTTGTGGGATCAGAAAAAAATTTGGACCAGCTAGCATCACTTCAGAGGAGGCTAATGAAAACGTGTTATTGCTGAGTAGTATGTAAAAAAAAATGAATAGTTAAGTTGGCAAGCATGAAACATACTTATTTGCCAGATTCCATTCATCAATGGAACAATATGGTCAATATTCTTCCCCAACTTGATTTAACTCAGATATTTTTACTGTGTACACTTGCAGTGATTCACTATTATTCTGATATAGCACTTTCAAAAATTATGAATCATTCCCCCCCCCCCCCCNCCCAGTTTAAACTGAAATTAAATTCATTTACAGAAGCCCCCACTTACATTCAGAATGCGTACATCAAAAAAGAACCAAGTCCTGTAGCACTTTTACAAAAACACTGAAACATACAGTAAAAAAACTTAATACCATGGATGTTTCCAATTTGTGTTCCATTTTGTTTCTAAGATAAGCCAGGAAAATTGGTTCCTCTTTGAAAGACACAACCTACTGTAACCTTTGTATTTGAATCGATAAGCTGAGCTGCAGGCAAAAATTTGAACACATCTCATTTATTTTCTCTCATATTTATCGTTTCTCGTTAAACAATTGATTGTGTTTCTTTCATTAGGGTCATTTAAACTTATGAATGGGGTAAACAATAGAGAAATTTCATCAAGAAAAAGGTCATCAAGGGCGAAATTTCCGCACCACCCCTGTAACCCATGCTCTTTTTCAGGGTGGTCCCTTTAAAATTTTGGGGGCTCCCAAAAGTTGTTTTGACCTAAGGAGTACTCAAGAAATTTCAAATCTCTGTTTTGATTTGGCCATAAGTTACAGGAGTGATGCCTAACGCTAGCTGTGTGAGACTTTTGGGTCATCCTGTATGCTGAGATGATATTTAAAAATACCGTATTTATCCAAAGCTTCAGATGATACAGACTTGTTGACGAAATTCAAATCCGTTCAGGTGGAAATAAAATGATGAATAGTTATACGCTGATTTAAATGGTAATATGTATTTAACTTCATTGATCTATTGAACTAGGACTTCCTTCCTTTTAATAATTAAACAAACTTGCATTAGAGTAGTTTAAGCAGACAGCTTTGCTTGATCCAGCTGATCTCTTTTAAACGTTTAAAATGGAAAGTTCTGAGAGGCATTCGCTTGATTTCTTTGATTCTTTTGCTCACAATTCCAAATACAAGGGTAAAAATAAAAGGTATTTATTGTTGGATATTAATATTTTACGATTGATTTTATATTTTCCTAAGTGAAAAATCAAATGGAAGAAAAAATGAAATATCGCATGCACGATGAAAAAAACCATGGAAGTGTTATGGAGGCCTGCCGTGCGCTGAAATTTCTGAAGAAAATAAAAATAAAAATAAAATCAGTCATTCTCACAAAGACTCAATTACCAGAGATGAAAGTGCGAGAGAAAAAGCAAATACTGTTTTTTCCACCCGTTCTAAATCTTAGACCTCTATAATATTAATTAGCCAAATTATTAATTCATCTGAGACTTAAAATGGGTTGATTAGAGTAATTTTTACTGTTCTCCTCTGTTCTCTGTTTTCCTCAGTTCCTACTGCTCTTTCTGGCGCTTTAGTCTTTAGAGAATAATAGGGATGATAGGTAGATAAAGTATTTGGTTCCAGCAAAGATCGCATAATACCTACGTTTTTATCATCATAGCAGCACCATTACTGATATGAATAGAATTAACAGGTGACCGATCATTTTCTGCTAGCCTTACCACACAAAGAAAACCACAGAATAAAAGTAAAAAGTACAATTGGCCTTTGAGATCTTGCATAGCAAATTTATGTACACAATTAATACATTTAAATTTGGAAAATACTGATTTTTTAAAACAAATGCTGCAGTTACCATGAAACTCCACTAACAATAATATTAAGCAAAGTTATACTGGAAAAGTTTTTATACAGGTTTAGCAGGAATACCTAGTTTCTTGCAGAGGGCTTACAGCTCAGAGAAAGTAACACTACTTTGATAAACTTGTGACAATCACGCCTTTCAAAGAGATAAACTCAAGTTACATAGCTTAATTTTTTTACTTTCCTCTCCAAAATATATTTGATCATCAAATTACTGATAATCCGATAAAATTCTAAAAAAATTCAAGTTTTTGACAAGATAATGAGAGAAAATAGATGTATGTAATTACATAAACCCTGATCATGAAAAATTCAGAGCCTTTCAGAGAGTATTTCAACAGGAAGCCTAAAAAATTTCCAACTGGATTTGCAGGGAGTTTTTAACTAAAATAATTTAAGTTTTTGTTGATACTTTAAAGCTCAAATGTTTAAAATAATTTATGATACACTACTAATGCCTAAAAGTCAGCTGGTGCATCAAAACAGGCTGTTGATGGCTTAATTTTCAAAGTCAGTTTTTAAAATATTTTTGCATGAATTTTAGAAGTTAGGGAAAAAAGATACTGGTTGAATGGAGTAATAAACAGGTACCTAGTTAAAAGACATATGTGGGTAAATCAAGTGCTACAGATTATAGACCATTACAGGAAGAAAAATTTGGCAGTTGAAAAACAGTACAATCATGGACGTAAAAGAAAAAGAAAAAATACTTAACTTGCTCAGCTTATTAGGAACTGTTAACAAACTAGCTAAATAGTATGTAATACTTTACATTCACACTTACACGAATCTCTTTTATAATTAAAGTTTAATGAAACTGCCAATCTGTATTCTTGAGAGTAGAACACTGGAAAGTTTTAAAAAAACTGATGACTTGCTTAAATTTGGTTTTTCGGTTGAATAGGATTAACCAAGGATAGGAAACTCCTCTGTGATGCAGAATCTCTTAATAAATAGCTTAGAGGTTGAAAAAGATCCTAAGATGATTTATGACTATATTTCCAGCAAACAACTTGAGAGTTAGCAGATTTTCCATAAATCTGAGACAATTTTGATGATACATATTTAGAATATTTACGTGGCTATGAAAGTAGGTCTCTGGAGATGGATCACAAATTCAAGACAAATTATATATCTACAAATTTTGATTATTTAAATTCATTTCACTAACTTATGTAGGTATTTACAATGAAACTATCAGAATTTAAAGCCTATCGTTCAACTGCAATACTGAACATTTTCCTATGCGACAATTTTTCACATCCGGAGGAATAAAAAAATACATTAAAATCTAAAAATAGAAAACAATAATAAAATTAGATTGCAAAATATATTTGATAAAAATATTCCTAAAATATGTATGCAATTAAAATCAAAATCATAAGAGAAATGAAACATAAAAGGAGCTGGTATTTTACATCTTTACAATAATATTTACATTTCAGGCCAAATCACATTTCTTTTTTTATTGGCAAAATAGAAACTACTTACATGTAAATATAACCGGGGCGACATGTGATTCTTCATTTGAAAAAAAGAAAATGAAAAAACAAAGGACTTACAAATCTTGGAGGGCGCAAAACAGGAAACACTCAAATTATTTTTCAAGCAGATATACGTTTTTATAATCCCTATTTTTGTATTTTTGCTCAATGATACAATGGCTTCCACTGAAGAGATAAACCATTTTATCTAACTGTTAACCACCTTCTACTTCTTGAGATGAAAGTTTCACTTGACTGTACACATACAATAAAATCATTAGAACAGACATACAAAATGCATGGAGGGTTTACTGCAATGACACCATATTCTTACTGTAAATTGAGGATAGTAGTGTCTTGAATGTCAAATATAATATATGGGCTAAGATTCAAGAATAACTTCCATCTAGACAATGAGACTTATGAGAAGCAAAAACGAATCGATCACTTTAATTTTAATCTGGAGATGCAATGAAGGAGACAAAATATATTTTTCTCTGATTATAACAACATTGTGGATTTGCAAATCTGCATTCAATATTTATGGAGTTCAAACAATATTTTTTTGGTGAGATTATTTTAGAGACACCAAGTTGTACAAGAAGAATATGAAGTAAACCCTTTTTTCTTTAAGTTTGTGAATAACAGTGAGGTGAGCGTAACAATAATATAAGGCCCCCTCCTAAATTGAATACATTGCGGAACTTGAGTTCTTTTCAAATTAGGAGGGAAATAAAACACTCTGCTTCGAATGTCAAATCAGTATGTGCCAAACTAATGATTTGATGAATACTATTTAAATCAAATATTTTAAGATTTGTTGAAAACTACTTGATTGAACGGAGATTATTTTCCTTTATTCATTTCTTTTTGACTTTTTTTCTCCTAAAATTATGTCTAGTTAAATGCATTTTTTTTATCATGGATCAGAAATTGCACTAATATTATTTCACTATTCCAAAAGGGCGAGCACGAAAAATATCACGAAAGCCGATAGATTAAAATTTGGTGGGCTGTTAAAAAAGATAAGATAGAAGCAACAAGAATTTTTGTTAAATAACAATCATTAAGGGGAAAAAATTGTACCAGGGGCAAAACTCATTCAAAAGCATTCTTTTCTTGACCGGCATATGAAAAATAATGAGAATTCAAGGAAACTTGACAAAAAAAAAGATACTCTCAAATAATCAGACACAGTGATTTTGTACGACACTATGAAAATTAGAAGTGCGTAGGACTGGGGAGAAAAAACTTTCTAAAATAATTCAGGACATCAGATTCAATTGATTCATCAAACTACTTTCAATAGTTCTATCTCATGAGTTGACGATGGAGAGCCCTTATTAAAGCCAAGTTAACAGGGTCATCAGTGGTGAAGGTCACAGAACAAATGGCAAGGGACATTTATATTATTCAGTCCTCAGAGTTTGTATAACTTAACAGTAGGTTATTGCACCAGAAAAAAAGAAAAGAGTACGCATGAATAAACCGAAAAAAGAG
>NW_017557621.1:10822138-10932924 GCF_001854935.1 Bemisia tabaci
GGGGGGGGGGGGGGGGAAGGGTAGATGAATTTTGATGAACATAACAAAAAAGTAACAAAACATTGCAAACTGAAGAAATTTACCACTGATTTTGGGAGGATGCCCACAACAAATCAATTAATTTGAGTCCACCAATTTGGTAAAAAGACTGAAGGGGAAAAAAAGAAAAATCTGGTGATTGGAAAATAAAAAACGACTGATTTCAAAAGACAGACACACTGAGTTCATTAATCAATATTTGCTAGAATAAAATTTATTCACTGAATTGGAAATTTCTTCTTGGTGTGAAACAACCTAGCTTTTTATTCAATGATTAAGGCATCAGCACAGGTCTATTATCAACAAGGTGATCGAAAAGGAAACTTGGAAAAACTTACATGCTACTTACAAACGAAAACAAATTTTCGTTGAGATGAACAAATAGACGGCACGAAAATAAAGCTAAAAGCAGGACGACTTGAGAGTACTGGAGAACAAATGACTGGGGGTTTAAGTAATTTTCCACAGTTTTTCAAAAAATATAAAATCTTCTACTGTGTAATTTCTACATTTATACAGTTTAAAGGTTCAGGTTTCACAGCAGAGTAACTCAAATTCACAGGGTTCGGCATTGTTGGGAGGAGTCTATGCAGAACTAAGTACTTAGAATATTTAATTTTGGCACAATACTCGTTTATGAGGTCCAGAATAACGATGATTAGGTTCATGTCAGCTGCAGGCGTCAAAATACTGAAGGGATAAAACGGCTTGTTTGGCTTACTAAATGGAGGATTAAAGAATGAACATTGGTTTTCCTCAATTTAAAGAGATGAAAACACGATCTAACTAACGATGTGTTTGCGAGTTTTACAAACAATTTCTTGAGGTTTAACAATGCCATCCCAATAATTTATTCTCTTGTCTAACCAACGAAAATGGGCCTCTGATAAAACAGCTGCGAACCTCACAAAATAAATTATTGGAGAAATGGAAAAACTTTTGTGACACACTTAAGTCAGCAAACATCGTAACTCCACAATCTATCTTACATAATTTTCTACCAATACTTCACAGTTAAAAGGAGCCTGCCATTGATATTAGAAGGTGAATTAAATTAAAATCTAAAACAACGTTTTTCTTGAAAATAGTACAATTTGTAGAGAAAAAGCATGGACTAAGAGAGATTCTGTCAAAATATTCATTGGCAAGAAGAAGTGGTGACTGACAAAACTAGGTGAAAGGAAAAATTTCAAAGATCTATCTTCCTTTTCTTTGCAAGGGAGTTTTTATCACTTTCACCAGCCTTAACTTTCACTATTTTCACATTCAAGTAATTGTAGCATTATCTAAGGCCGTAATAGGTGAGAAAGAGCAAACTTTCTTTTTTTCTCAGGAGGTCCAAGATCCACCTTCGTTGAAAAAATTTGAGAAACACTGCTTAAGAGTGATATGATAGAGTATTATGTAGATATTGCACAACAGCTTACCGATAATGCCACTCTAAAATTCATGGCACAAAAAAAAAGGATTCCAAAATCAAGGTGTCATCAAGAATGGGGAAAAAACCTTTCTCAAAATTTCTTATACTTCCATCAGAAAGTCGACAATACTTGCGTAAGTATAAAACAGAAACCCAAAAAATTTTGCCATCAGAAAGAATTTTGAAAATATTCCATAAAATTTCTTGCCAATGGGCTCCCGTTTCATGAGGACACGCTGAAAATACCAGTGAGCTGCACTTAGTCTAAAAAGTGGAGTTACCAAGTTGCTACTTAGGACTGAGATTTGTTTAGTGAACTGTCTCAAATCACGTTTCACAGGGAACATTACCTCAAGTGGCTCGATTTCTTTTGGGATGCATATTTACAGCAAGCACCACTCATAGGTACTAAGCTACTATCACTCGGAGTTGAGAAATACTTGAGAGTATATAACCATCGAATACCTCAGTAAAAAACACAATAATTAAGATTACAAAACAGTAAAATGGTTGAAAGGGATTTCATACAGGCGATAATGAATTATTAATTGGTGGCATAGAAGGAAATGAGGGTGGTTGGACGACCATATGTTGAGCTACAAGGTGGTGACCAAGTTTAGGACCGACACTGTCCTCAGCTTTTTCTTCTTCCCGCCTTTTCAGACAAGCTGCCTTGGGATTAAGATTTCGTTCTGAAAATCAAAGAAAACAAACTGATCAGTCAATAGTGACAACAAAACATTAGCTAGATATCACATGCTAAAAATTCAAACCCTCCGACTATGCAAATCTATTCCTTCAAATCTGAGGTAGATTTTAAATTAAAATTATGGAAATTAGAATGGTTTCATGGCTCTTGGGAAATATTCTTGTAATAGTGAATGATGCTCAAAAAAAAGGAGACAGGGGAGGGGAAAGAAGAACTTTTGTTATCGTCATGTACCGCACGTAGAGTGCTTCAAAGTTATAAAAGAAAAAGACAGAAAAACTGGAGCCTGTAATGACAGAACTTTTGAAATCCTAAAATAAAGGAGAGGGGAGTAAGGACTAAATTTGCTTACCTCTAACTTGTTGCTCTAGAGACATGATCACTTCAACAGCCATATTAAGAATACCCAGTTTGGTTTGAGGTTTGTCTGTTTTTAGGTGCGACATACACATCCTTCCTAACTCTTTCAGAGCTTCGTTGATATCTCTAATGCGGATCCTAAAAGACAAGAGAAAACAGACAGGAGACAATTTTGATTAGTAAAAAAGAGATTTTGATTGTAGCGTCATAATGAAGAAACATATGCATTATTTTATCATGAAGAGTCCAATTCAATACTTCACAGATTTTAATGGAGGTTTTCTAAGACTACTTCATTGCATCTCTCATAAAAAATGTATTTTGTCATTTTCTGGTAAAACTACAGCAAAAAACATTACAGCCTATGGTCTAAGCATTGAGTAAAGTAAAGAAGAGTAGTGAGGATGCGTTGACGAAGTAAATTCATCCAATTATGTTTGGTACCGCAACGTTTTCGAGACTTCATTCCAAACCGTAAGTACATGTGTAATAAAAATGTATTTTTCGTGTCTCGTTTCACTTTTTATTCCCCAAATCCAGTTTTTTTCTGGCGGCAATATTTGTGCAATTGGTACTTCAAAACTATATACTAGTTTTTTAAAAGGTGGATTTCAATCATTTTTATGCACTTCACGAGCATAATGTTCTCATTTTCCAGGGTGAAGGGAGACAGGGAGATCTGGAACCCCCCGCCCCCTTAGAGCGCCAATTTTTAAAGTGTCAACAAGTGTTCAGCCTAGGGTGCTAAAAATTTAAATCCGGCCCTGCCTATTGTTTTCTTTGTGCTCAGACAGCACTCAACAGACTTGAGACTGAACTTTTTTCCTGACTGAACTTGATATTTTGGAGGATACAAAAAAAAAAAAAAAAAAAAAAAAAAAAAAAAGAATATTCCTATCACAATTTGCTAAGTGCACTATTGAGTTATTGGTAAGAGCTGAAGATAATGATTATGGTTGAAGAGTGACAATGCTTATGACGATGAGAATTAATTATTTCCTTATCACCCAGGAGTCAATATTCTTAATGAGAGGTCCATTTACTTGTCAAAGCTATTCATGCAGTAAGATTTTACAATTTCATTTATCTGCACCAAGATTTTAGTCTATTAATTGAACATTAGATTAATTGTAAGGGTGAAACACCCAAATAAAAGATAGAGGGATNGGTTCCCATGATTTGTCGAGGGGGTAAATTTGGATTCTCGTTCAGGACCCTCTGAAGATGAATAATTTCACCCTACTTTATATAATTCTAATCGATTTCATGCATTCTAGGCAATCCTGAACACATATCTTGAGGGGCAATCTCAAAGTATGCGAAAACGTCCGATGTCCATTAATTTTCTTCTTCCGCCGTCACGTAACTTTCACTGAAGCCTCGAAGAAAAGAGAAATATTTTTTTTTGTGTTACTGGAGGTCTGACATTATGTTTTACTCTAGTTCAAAGGTTTTTGGAGAGGTCAAAAATAATGGTTTTTGGGCAGATTTTTGCAATGTATGCGAAAACGTCCGATGTCCAAAGCCTTTTTTTTAAAATTACTCAGCACTGATTGGGAGTTGGAATGGGACACAGTTGTGTGCCTTTTCTACAACCCTTTACTAAGAAACACATGCCTTGATTTTCTTCAAAACGCCGATTCTAAAGGCCTCCACAGTTTTTTGCGGTTTACCAAAAGTTGATTTTTTGGACATCGGACGTTTTCGCATACCTCGATTCAAATGCTCTCAGCCTTACTCAACTGCAGGTTCTTAATTCTTAGACACACACTGATTAATAACGTCCGGATGTATAAATTTCCATGCAGCATGCAAATAGAATTATAGGAGGGTAGTGGGTTAAAAAAAAAAAAAAAGAAAACAAAAAAAAAGAAAAAAGTGATGATAAAATCTACATGCACAGAAATCAAAGCTGCCAAATGGTACTTATAAGCTAATAGAGACAACCAAAACGGACCTGTTTTATTAAAATCTTTTCTGCTTTTTTTTTTTTTTTTTTTTTTTTTTTTTTTTTTAAAAAAAAAGAAAAAAAAAGAAGTTTTAAGCTTTCATTGAGTACTAACAAATATTAGAGGTTTGTACAATTTCTTGTTTCTTTAACATTATTATTATGCTCTTGTGTTTATTGTCCAAAACCTGAAATGACATGGACTTCTCCTGGTACTTAAATGAAAAGGAGAGTTGGACTTGAGTTCTTCCTCTTGAAATTTTGACAATAGGAATTTTACACATTTAAAAAAACAAAAAAAATTTAAATAATTAAAAATTTAAGAGGCAGGAATTATAAAAAGAGACAAATTTAAAAAAAAGAGATTCTAAAACGTTGAAATTAAAAATATTAAAACAAAACATGGTAATCTTAAAACATTAAAAGTGCTTTTAAACAGCTTTTTAGGAACTTCTATTAAGGCTCCAATATTAATAGGCACAATTATTGCCTTATCCAACTTCCAGAGGCATTTGTTTCAAGGGTTTAAATTATGTTGATTCTTATTGATAGCCCAAAAATTCTCTCTGTAATTGTTAAAGCTGAAATATACATACTATTATGATTCCTATGGACAAATCTCTACAGCAGGCACAATAGGAGGCTAAAGGTAAGTTGTATAACTGAAATTGAATTCTATGTTAAGCAGAAACAAGACAGCAGGAGCAACACAGCATGCACAGGAAATAGCGCAGAGTGAAAGACAAAATAAAAAACACATGCAAGTAGAGAGACATACAATGAAGGGAAAAAAGAGAACAAATGAAAGTCATAGAGAAAAATGCCCCCCGAGGGATTGAGTTGGAATGCCTCTCACCTCTCCCGAGCATTGTTTGCCTGCCTGCGCTCCTTATCACGTTGCGCTTTCAGTTCAGGGTCCTCGCTTTCCTCGTCCGCACTTTTATAACAGCAACACATTCACATTATCATTAACTGTGAGCTCAAAAGAAGTTTCCAGTATCAACATGCACCTAGCACAGCTATGAAATATTTCTTTCATAGGAGTCTTCAAAGCCAATCAAAGAAGAAAAGAGCGGATCTCAACAGAACTTGGGGCCTACGTTGACTGATATTACTATGGAACTTCTCACATATTCTACCATTAAAAATTATTGATTAAAAAGAATGGCATAAGTAAAAAATTGTACCTAAAATTAGGTCCAGGTATATTGAATTACTTAAGAACTTTTCCAATTTTTCCTAAATAATGGACTCCGAGAAATTTGCCCTTCTCTACCTTTTATTTTTTTTAATACTTCCTTTTTCTACCTCCAGCAAATAACGTTTTGTGAACCTTTCCTGACCACTGGTAAGAATTTCTGAATTCAGTTCTAATCTATGTAGGCTATTAAGATACATGATGGAGAGTTTTAAGACGATCCAGCTTCTTTTTTAAGCCATATACCTGATGATTTAAATCAGTTTTTGAAATGATTATTATTTAATTGCAACATAATGAACCCTCCATTAAAGTTACATAATTCAATCCATTGCATTCCTCAGATAAAATTGTTTCTCAAGCTTGCTGGAGGCAACGGCAGCCTTGATGAATGATATTATGTGCGCATACATGGAAGTTGAGAGAGGAAGTTCTCATAATTTCTGAAGATTTTTGTATCAAAGTTCATCAATTTAAAGTGAACAAAATATTTTTGGAGGCTTACTGAACTCCCAAGAACTGATGAGATCTTTTTCTTTTCAGGGGTCTCAAAGTTCTTAATATTTCCTTCAGATGCTTTTTTTTCATAGAAAATGATAGCGTTTCATAGGGGTAAGATTTTTTCGACAGAATTGGGCATCCAATTAAGACTCATTCAAAGTCATCCTATTTACATATTCTCAAAAAGTATTTAAATATAAATATTATTCTAAATATTTCAAAACTTCAATAGACTAGAAGCTTCAATACTACAACAGACTAAAGGAACTTGTCAGCTGATGACGAAAATCTCTCAATGCAAGATCAAATTTTCTTTATTGCTCCATTTTTTAAGCTATCGGAAAAAAATTTCTAATCAGATTACATTTCATTTTTGGTGTAAGTTACTCTTCACTGGTGGGACTTTGTTTTTTTTGTTTTTTGTTTTTTTTTTTATTATGTCATATTTCAGTCGCAACTTAGGTCCATTCATCCATCACTCCAGATCATTCATTCAGCGTTGCATTGAATTACACACTAATTTTTAATTTTTTCACACTATTAATGATAACAATTGTGAAAGACTTAAAAATTATAACTCAATTACTCTTTTTTTTCTATTCTTGCAAGGTATTGATTACAGCAAAGAATATGCACTCTCCAGTCAAATTGACTTAGGGATGAAGACTAAACACTTCTTTAATTTTGCTTTTGGCTCGGTTTCACAAGGTCAAATTAACCTCAAAATACCCATGAATGCAGAGCAGATAAACTTCCTATTACTTTCATTTTTGATACCGAAAAAAGCGTGCTGGGTATTAAACAGTTGATTTAGTTCAAAAAACAACAGCCTCTCAAAAAGTGGTGTAGAAAAAGACTCATGCAGTGTATCAGTGGCAATTGCGATCTGCTTGTATTTTGCTCTTTGAACAGTTGCAAATACAGGAAGAGAAAAAATGGCAAACTATGAGAAAACTACTGAAGATGTTTTGTTCTTTTCCAATTTAAGCACTGAAATGCATTGAGAAAAAATAAAAACAGACAATAAACTGCCACTGCAAGATATACAAAGTGAATATAAAAATGAAATCCCACACAAAAAATAAAACAACTAAGTAGGTATCTAAAACGCTTGATTTTAATGAGAGGAGAGAAAAATACGGTGTTGAGTCTACGTAAAACATAAATAAGGTTACAATGAAAAAGTGTACCATACCTTTCTCGGACATTGTTAGCTTGACGCCTCTCTTTTTCCCTATGTGCTTTGGTCGATGGATCTTCACCATCTTCATCTGCACTAGAACAACTGAATGGAGAAACATTTGTTATTTTAAAATGATACCGACGAATACAAAAAATTCACAGAGGAGTAGAAGTAAAGTTTCATTCTGAGGCCATAATTTAACCACATTAACAGCATACAAATGGTTGAACTTGGCTTATGCAACTGAATTTATCATATCAACAAAACTTTCTGTGTCAATGAGACACATTTTCTAATTGTATGTTTTGTTCAGCAAAATGAAAATCGAAGTAACCCAGGATATCACTTTCTCATTATCGCTTGCCTGTAAATATGTATCCTTCTGTAAAAATGAGCTTAAAGGCATGATATTTCTTTTGACAGCTCAAGAATGCCAAAGAAGTTGGAGAGTGTTATGTGCAGTGACTAGGGATAAATTGTATAAGATATTTAAGAGATAAAAAGATGGAGGGACCAATGCGTAGCCTTTGGAAATAAACATTACATAGAACAAAAATATCTGATAAAATTAGTCATGGAGCTAATAAAAAAAATTAACTGTTTAATGAGAGAATTACGTATTTTCATTCTGTAAAAATCTTTTGTACCTGTTTGTAACGGAATTTTGCTAAAATTATATGATAAAAAATGCCTTGTAAAAAATAAAAACATCGAACAGTGTCATGCCCCATGGCAAATGGTGAATAACGCAATTGGCAACAAATGCAATTTTCATTGTAATACTTTCGGTCTATTGTGGCATTAGAAAATAAAACAGTAAAAGCAGCTAAAGAGAGCTTCTTTTGGAATAGAAAAGCAATCAAAAAATTGTCAACTGTAATGGCAATTGCTCGCTGAAAATTTGGTTTTAGACCATTTCAGAAACCGTATATTTTTTGCTCTATTCTTATGAAACAATATTTACATACTACTTTCTACAGTGAAACTTCCACCAAACAGATAACTGTAAAGTGTGTACTTCGGGCTTATAATAATAATGGATAGCATACAAAAATAAGGAAAGTTTGTTACATTATGACTTGCAAAGCAGTGGAAGCAGAGGTGTAAATTTCTTATCACCTAAAGAATGAACTGTTTGGTACAAGTTTCACAGCAGAGTTGGAAAAATAAGTGTGAGAAGATACTCACTATCGTCTTGACCTTTTGTTGCCTTTACTGGAAGCTGAATTTGAAGGAGGAGATGTGGTGTTTATAATTAACTGTTCACTACTGCTAGGTTTAGAATCACTATCTGGAGGCTCTTTTCGTTTTTCTGCAAAAAAAAAAAAGAAGGAGAATCCATATTTAGTTTTGTAAGCAACGGGGGGCGGGTGGTATTTTTAGGAAAATGCAAAAGTGATGCATAAAATAAGTGATTACTCTTCTTCTTTAGGTGCATGTAGTTCACTGCAACAATTGTTTTCTATTGACGATTTTGAGTCATTAGCATCACCTTTTTACAACCAATGAGATCAAAGAAGCTGGAAAACACATTACAAATCCTGTTATCAAGTGTTAAACTTTCACCATAATGTGCTCACGGAGCAGTATACTTGTTCTTGAGCGGTCTTGCAATAGCATTGCCTGATATTACAAAAGTGAAATGAATAGAAAAAGCCACACCCCCTTGGCAGAAACGGATTCCGGAAAAAATACGATTGTTATAAGGTGTCCTGAATTGTTATGGCGAACAAAATACGTCTTTTATTAGGAAAAAAAGAAACGGTATAACATATTTTGGAACTGATATTACTCAAAAATTTTGGATCAAAGTTTAAAATTGAAAATAATCTTAATTATTTAAAATTTTTATAATGTAGAGAGCTGCCATTCGAACCTGCCCCATGAGTTCATTTGACCGCCTCTTGTAAGTTTAATAGAATTCATGAGGAATATTTCGACAACTGTCACCTGTTCAACTAATTTCCTCAAATGACCAGGCTTGGCAGGGGGTCCTATTTTTCAGTAGTTTAAGAATCTAGAGGTAGTAATAGTGTGTGGCAATTTAGAGTTTCGATCATAAAGGCAGTAAGTAGTGGTTCTTCTCATCTTAAAAATCTTAATTCATTGATTGTGATGTATGTCATGAGCTCTACATGAATAAGAGCTAAAATATCACAACAGGAAATTAAGTAAGCACTTCAATGCTGAAGACTAAAGATTTTTTAAGCAATCTGCATGAATAATTTTGTCGCACATTAAAAAAATAATTCATTAAAATACTCACTAGAACCGGGAAGTCTTTCTATTTTGATGGGGCCATCTGTGTCAGATGGGCCAATTCCGGAGTAAGCACCTGCAGGTACTCCCACAGCTCCAACAGAGTGTGGACTCGACTAGAAAAGGAAACATGAGACACATGAAATTTTCAAACAGAGTATAAACAACATAGAAGATATTAAAAGGGATGTGTAGTAAGTAGTAAAAAAGTAACGAGTACAAACTTGAGAAACCTCAGAATTAGACTTTGATCTACATATTAAATGAGAGATTGTCCTTGTCACACACCTCCCTTTGGGTTGCTATGCCACAGCAAGCCACATTGTGCTTTGAAAGCTTTAATTTAGCACTACATTACAAAGAATATCAGACTCACAGTTTCGGAAAAACCAACTTAATGGTGTTTTGGACATATCCAATCACAGCACCATATGTGGAAACAATTACCTAGCATTGGTCAAGGACGCATAGTGTTTTAAAAATTTAAATTTAAATTGGAACAAATGGAGCTAACGGGCGTCTTTCCCCTAAAGTCGTCAGGTTGATGACCTAGCGGGAGCGATCATCCATGATTCAGAAAGATATACATAAGACTGATGATGGCCAAAGAGCATGAGACTTATCTCCCAGAGCTCTTTCTGAATTAGAAACAAACGTATCTCTAGTTTCTTTATTTTTAACAGCTGCAGCTGTAATGCAGGCTAGATCCTGTTAGCTGCATTTTCTTTTGCAAAGTTGATTGTTGAGCCTGCTATTTTTAAAACAGGCATAATTATGTACGATTCGACATTGAATGGGTGCAGAGCCCAAGCGCTCTGTTACTTATCATTGTTAACTTTGCAAGATACCGAAATGATTTCACTGGGTGGCAAAGAGGAATTAAAAAATCCAAACAAGTGAAAAAGTAAATACACTTACAATATGTTGATGATGGTAAAGTAAATTTGAGCCTGAATGTTGAACAGCTGCAAGACCCAAGGCTTGAGTTTCTGCGTGGTTCCGTAAAACATTAATTGCATCATCTAACCTTTCTTCCATTCTCCCCTGCAACGAAAAATTTCAAGTAGTTTTTAGTAATTTGCGCAGGAAAAATTAATTAAAATGCAGCAATGGCTCATTTTGCGACCCTGTAGATTTAGCACATTTATGCTCTAGGGAGGTACACTGATACGTATTGATGTTAAAACTCTCAAAATTAATTTTTCTTTCCTTTAAAGAGAGGCAGTAAAGTCCTCAATGAGGGAGAGAATATGAAAAACGAATACATTTTGAGAGCATAGTTTGTTTAATGAACCACCCTGATGATTATGCTTTGTAAGTCAGAAAATCTCAAAATATGGACAAAAATTAAACGAAGAGGTTAACTACAATTGAGAGGTTGGAGCCACTTTTTCTAGTTGATGCTATAGGAACCGTTAATTTTGCTTGAAGTTCCATTTTCTGAATAATCAAACATAAAAAATGTACATATAATGCTACATTACTTGCACACATTTTAAAAGCAAAATAAAGTGAATGAAACCAAAGACCAATTCGCCTGACAAGCTTATTTTCTTAATATTAGTGAAGATTATTAAGACATGCTTCAGGATCAAATTTGAGATCTTCGAAAAAGAGCTCATATAAATAAAAAAAAAACCGCACTTGTAGATGGAGCTGGCAATATAAATTGCCTCATATATACTCGAGGCTGGCGATCAATATATCAGGAACCGTACAGAAGCGCAAAATCAAAATTACTTATTCGTGGAGGAGATCCACTTTTGCTAGGGGGTACTATGTAGTCAATCACCTAACCAATGCGACCATTCTACGGTTGCATTAGATCAAAATCTAATTGTTGACACAAAAATTGTGTATTGGTATTACGGAATAAACAAGCAACCTGTTTGAACATTTTAATCCGGAATGATGCCTGATCTTTGTACTATCATATGAATGAACCAATAAGAAGAATCTCTTGTAGGGCAGGGAATATGAGCTTACTATGGTTTGCAGAGGTACCTACACCATATACCAATATATTTCTTTGTCTCAGTGTAAATTTTATAAATAGCATATAGTGAGTGACAGTAGCTTCACAATTTGGACAATGAGACTGAGAGCGTGAATTTTTGAGCTACTTTTAAATAAATACACACAGCTGCCTTTAGTTGAAGAGGACCCAAACTTTGATATAAAAAATGGGCCTGTTCAAATAATTGATTACACTTTGACACCTCAGGACTTATGTTTAGCTGCAAATATGGTACTAGCCCAAGTTTGCGGGCTGGTTTTACCAACAAAATTTGGATTCTGGAAACATGCATTAATTGACTGTCATTGATTTTAAATTTTCACAGCAAGTGCCTTCACCAATTTCTGTCTAATAAAGCAATTGAGAAATTTGATGAAAAACCAAAACATTAATTTTTAATCTTAAAATGATCTTTAACAACACTGAGTCACACCATGAAATTTGAAGTATGTACAGTAACGAAAATGAATCAAGAACCTAGAAAATATTACTCCACATTGGGGAGCCCACCAAATTTTGGCGCGTAAAAAAACTGAGAACAGGAAAAAGTTTAAGGCGATAAGTCTGTCTGAAAAGGTGTAAAATACAAGTTCAGTTGGCAATGTATACAGCTCGAAGAAGTTATTAGGATTTTGCTAAGATTTTTTTAAATTTTTAACAGAACGGTATAGATTTTCTTTTGTTATTAAACACGAGGATACTCACATCACCAGCTCGTTCACGAAGGAATCCAATTGCCTCATCTAACCTTTGTTGTTCAGATGCCGCCTGCATGCGTTACACACAACGACAAAAAACAACAACGAAAACAAACAGAAAACAAAATTGTGTCAGAAATGAAAATAAAACGACAAAAGCTAAAATAAATGAGTGAATGAAATCAAAACAAAAAAAATTAATAAATAAATAAAAATTTCAGGTGAGCTTAGTAACTTTAGGAATGAGAAAGCAAGGACTAGGGCAAACAAAATTGTGATGACATTGAAAAAAGTGCCATTCCAAAACCCAAACTGTGATTCATCTTGCTTAAAAGTCAAACTAGAATTCAATATCTCTTGTTCAATCTAGTTTCATTTTTTATCTAATGATATTCAAAGTGAACTAATTAGGGTCAATCGTTTCCTATGCAGTGCGGCCACAGTTCCAAAGCATCCTTCTCTTTTTTCAAGTAGGACTTTATAGATAGCAATGATCATATATTCGAATCTAAACTTCGTGTGATAACGTTAGATGAGATATTGTTCAAAAATAATTATTAATGGACCACTAGACAAGGTGCGAATTCAAGCATTCAAGAAATCTAAAACGCTCCAGTATTAGTGCCTGAGTCTCTTCAAAGTTGAGAGACAGAGGATTGGTAACAGTGCATCAATAGTAAACTGAATGGTATCCCTATATTCCTGATGAAAATATAGCGCAGCTGTGCAAACAAAAAAGAATCGACATCATTTATGAATTTACTTTAATGTAGATCACTCTCCCTCCACAAATAGGAATGCGCTGGTGTAGAAATAATGAACTTTACGGAAATATCTGACCCCTCTGCCATGGAATTGGAAACAGAAACATGTAACCTGTCGTAGATCTATATTACTTATTCTACCTTTTTCTTACTTACTTAAAATACTAATCCAATCAATTAATTAAAGAGCCTATGAATTGCCCCCCCCCCCCAAGGTAACTTTTCATCAATCACTCTTCTTTTTTTCTAATTTAAACATGCAGATCAATAAAGAAACTAGTGGTGCTTCGTACTTGTAAAAATAATATCTTCCCTCTTCCTCACATAAAGGTTGAGTCAATACTGGTCCTATTATATTAATCAAAGGTATACTAGTTTCAAATTAAAGCAAAAAAAAAAATCTATACATATAGGGCAAATCAATATTATGAAAATTTATGTACTGGAAACCAGAGAAGATGTTTTTAAAATCAGTGTGTGAAAGATTCACAAACAGAAGAAGAAACCGGGAGGGGAATGAAGCATTGCTTTTCTATCAATCTATGAAATCGGATATGAAAAATACCAATTTTAAATACATACTTCATAGAATGACTAAGCCCTAGATTCTGATCAGCAAAGAAGCGTGTTTTACCTTAACCAATTAGATACTTATGTCACTGGACCGTAAAACATAGGAGTACGCTATGGTGGGAAAAAGAGTGGAGATAATGAGAAATATTTGCTCACAGGGTGTGCAATCTCACAGGAAAGTGTAGCGAAAAACTTGATTGGTAATAGATACGAAGTAGAAGTTTGCGGATTAACATATTTAGATTGAAGATGGATGCCTTGAGGCTAATTAAGCAAAACCACACTTTGAATTTTGATAATGAAACACAAAAAGAAAATAATAATAATTTTTTAAAAGAAAGAAAAATAAATAAGGAAAAATCACAGTGAATGACTTGCAGAAAATCATACCACCAATGGTTGACATTATTTAAAAATGATATAGAAGTGCGATAAATGTTACTTCGGTGATTAAAACAAAAAAAAAACAATATGCACAGTTAACAGCAAGATTAGTAACACATTTAGCAGGGCCACCTGATGAACTGGTGTTGTGATGGATGAGCAATGAGAAATTAAACTAGGTATATGACTAAAACTCACCAAGTGAATTGTGCGGTGGTCAGGAGGGAAATGCGGGGATGCAGGGTGAGCTTGAGTAGCACCGGGAGCCCAGGGACCTCCGTTGTTTCCGCCTGGTGCACCTGCCAATGGAGGTGGCGAGCTCACAGGCGTAGAGGGGTTAGAGCTATAGCTGCTCACGCTCTGATCTGTTGGGTATATCTGGAAAAAAAGAAAAAAGAAAATTACAATTTATTTATTTTTTGAAGTATGATTTATCAGCATAATTGAGAATTTGCAGGTGTCTTAAATTTTGATAATTTCATCTTTAAAATGATACTCCTAGGAAAACTGCGCATGAGGATATCCTTCGTTTCTAAATAGAACAATTATTGGAGAAAATATGAAAAAATAACCTGATCTACTAAAATACATGTGTTTAAATAGAAAATGCTGCCGGATGA
Organism: Bemisia tabaci; assembly: GCF_001854935.1. Taxonomy (NCBI): domain Eukaryota; kingdom Metazoa; phylum Arthropoda; class Insecta; order Hemiptera; family Aleyrodidae; genus Bemisia; species Bemisia tabaci. The sequence goes on from NW_017557621.1 coordinate 10,836,812, forward strand.
CGCAACAAGGCAGCAAATTTTCTCCATTTCAAATCAATTTTTCTCCGATTTCCCATGTCAGAAAAAAATCATGAAAAATAGTGCAAACTCAGCTAATTGAGCACTCTCAGATAAATCAAAATGTTTGTGTGCAAATTCTCCATTAAGTTGTCAAGATATTCGTGCTGAATGAGCTGATTTTGCAGAAACTTAAGAATTTTCTTCTAATGTAGGAAATAGTAAAAAAAAAAAAAAAAAAAAAAAAAAAAAAAACAACAACAACAACAACTTACAAAAGTGAAATTACACCGCCTTGTGACGTTATCAGGCAGCATATTCCATTTAAACACATGCACTCTGGAGGATTAGATCATTTTGTCATATCTCGTCTAGTAATTTTTCAATTTAGAGACTAAGGATATTCTTGTGCCCATTTTACTCAGTAGCTTCAACTTAAACGAAAATCAACATTCAGACAGGTGCAAATCCTTTTTTAGTGCATTTCAACGGGACAATTGTCAGACTCAAAAGAAATTGGCACAGAAAATTTATATTAATCATTTAATACTGAGAAGGAAAAAGTTGGAAAAACAATTCCAAGTTTACATGAAGCTTTGAGAAGAATGTATCCTCGAAGTACAGGAGAAATAAAATAGCCGTGGTAACCCCAGCTGCTACCGTCATTTTAGAGAGTGACTGAAGCGTTTGAAAAATATGCGTTCTACACTAATTAGATAAAAAGGAGGGATGGGTAAAAATAAATGGGCAAATTACAAAAAATGACAGAGCCTACATAAAATTTAGAGGTAATTATTTTATTTTGGATACAACTGAGGATCAAGCGTAGAGGACTTTTGGCTTCCAAATGGTCTTTTCCTCAGCTACTTGAAAAGTATCGTTCAAAAAATGAGTGATTTTGATCTGAAAAAAGGTTGACTTAATATCCAAGACAATTTCATGGCGAAAGCATTATGAGACGACATTTAAACTGAATTTTCTGATTTGAAGAGGACAAAAAGACACAGTGTAAAAAAAGAGGACTCACTGAGGCTAGAGCTTTGCCTAATGTATCACCAGTCTGTATGGCAGAAGCAGGACTGTGGTGGGTGGGGTAGAGAATGGCAGGACTTGGGGTGGACGGAGGGGCTCCAGATCGAAGACTTGACATTGGAGGTAGACTGACGCCCGTCAGGGCTGGTTCGCTAGGTTGGGCTGCACCTGCTCCGCTCGGCGAAATCCCTCCATAGCCCTGAAAATTTTGAGAAATTCAAAATGAGACTCAACTGAGTAAAATAAAAAATGCTTTTCCTGCGAACAAATAAAATCATTCCAGAATAGTAAGTTCAATTCAGGTTAGGCGTGGTGCATAGAATTCTTGACCATGCTCATTCCCTGATTTTCCTTGATTGTTACGAGCTCATTCCCTGATTTTCCCTGATTGTTAGGAGCTCATTCCCTTATTTTCCCTGATTGTTAGGAGCTCATCTCCTGATTTTCCCTGATTTTTAGGAGCTCATTCCCTGATGACAAACCGAAGTTATCTTCCACTTCTCGGGATTTTCTTGGGAGAAACCATAGAAATCCCCTGAGTTCCAGAAATGCATATCGAATTTTTTCAGCCGATTCTTTGGCGCAAAGCCAAATTTTCGATTCCAAAAGCGTTCTTGATGTTCAAATTATCTCATTAATGAAAGCTTCTCTACTATTATGATGATGATTTGAAGATTTAAATATGCATGTGATTCACGAGGTCAAACATGACGGCTCGGGTGCATTAACATTAACCTTAATAGCAATAGGTGCTTAAAATTTCCGCAAAATTTGAAGTCGAAATGGCTCGAAGCGGTAGAAGAAAAGATTCTTGGATTCTGGAACAGATTCCCTAATTTTTCCCTCATTTTCCCTAAACTTTTTTATTCTCAGATGAATCCCGGTTTTCCCGGTTCTAAACACCGTAATGTAGTTAAGATCATCCTTGAATGGCAGACAAAATTTTACAGTCTTTAAAAGGGGTAATAGATTATGTAAATACCGAACCGTCATAAGCTATACAATGCATTGTACTTTATAAGCTAGATGAAAATATTTATATTACATAGAGTGAAAGGGTCACCAATACCAATTATATGCATCTTAAAATCCAACACTCAGTAGGACATTGAGTAACATTAATTTGATTTTGCACTCACGTTCAAAATAAAATTAGGTCAGTATTATAAATTGTTATCTGAATTGTTTTGGGAACACATAAAAACCGCCGATTGTTTATAAAATTAAAAATTGAACAATACAATTGCTTAAAATTTTGCAAATGATTATAAAGACGGTAGGACATATTATCAGTGTTATGCAGTCATTATATTGTCTTCACAAGGCCAATTTTCGATTCAAATTTTGTTTCATGAGATAAAGAACAGAGGAAAAGTGAGAGACAGAATAATTCCGTATTTTTTCTGGTGAGGACATACAGAAATACCTAGGATGGAACTCTCCTTAAATTTATTTAAAAACATGAAGACAATAAAAATTCTTAGAAACGATTCGATCTACAAACCACTCAACCAGAATATTTGGGGCGAGGACTTCCACAGGAATGCAGAGAATTAAAGAATATTTCTCGGATTACCGTGAAACGAAGATAACAATGCATTCATAAGGTGAGAAAGAGTGAGGAGGGATGATAAAGCAATGAAATCCAGAGCAAGTCATAGCTTGATTAACATAATCATTGGTTGGGCCAATAGCGACATCACGAATCACGTACGAATGACTTAAAGTTTTGGAACCTTAAAGCACGAGAATTTTTTTCTTTCTTTCTTTCATTTTTCTTTGGCATAATACAAAGATTGGATAAGACTCAACATTTCATTTCCAGCACGCTGACTTCTTGTGATGCTCGAATTCGTGCGAGTAATCTACTACGCCAGAACCATTTTGTTGAATTAAACTATTTAAAGTTTAGCCACCCTTGCTCCCTCCCCCAAGTTCTTTATGAGACTCGCTTTTTTTCTCGCCGACTCCGAATTTTTAATTTATGCTGAATCTCCTTTTCGAAAAAAGTAATTGTTCCGATGCAAAACGCTACGTAAAGTGGGTGTTCCACGGAGGAACGGGGTAAAAGTTTTTCAGGACGTGAACAAAGATGCTGCAGAGGGTTCGCAATATTGCCACCTACTCACAAATACCGAGGAAAGATAATTAGAGAAGAACACATGCTGAGGTAAGGAGCAGCAGAAGTTAACGGTAGGACTGCCATGTTAAGGAAAAACGCCGCATGAACCTTCAGGCGTTTCCAAATTTCGATTGATGAAACACGAATTTCCTGGTAAACTTATGAATATTTTTATTCCAATTTTTCAGATAATTTTGCTCGCAATTTCACCTAAAGCTCCTGAAAATTTCGAGGAAAAATGTTCCCAACTTTCCTCAAAAATAAATATTGTATCGCATACAATTTGGCAACTCTCGAATGTTCATACGACGTTCTTGCTTAGCACGGCAGAGGACTCCTCCCAACGTTCGAAGTGCCTAATTGCCTCCTACCCTATAAAATCTGCACGAGAGAGAGTAAGACTGTTTTTCAAGAAGGCGACCGGAGAAATTCTAAAGCAGTTTCAACATACAATATCAAAATTATATTTGTGAGTAAATTTCCAATTCCTAGGCTTACAATTTTCGTTTTCAAAAGAAGATACTAAATTGAGCACAAATCGAGGATATTCCTCCAATTAAACGGGTCTTCGACGGTTTTTACGCATTTGGAAATCAGCACCTTCCGGCTAAAGTATCACAAGCGCCACGCGACGTTTAAAAATTTCCGCCGCCATTTTATTTTTTTACTGAGAAATCGTTTGTGGAATCGGTTTTAACATTTCATTGAATTTTATCGGCAGCACGAAGAAAATTCACTGAGATTTTTGGACAGCTTCGTTGAAGACTTTTTCGGTAAAAAAAAAAAAAAAAAAAAAAAAAAAAAAAAAAAAAAAAAAATGGCGGCGGACATTTTTAAACGTCGCATGGCGCTTGAGAAATTTTGGCCGGAAAGTGACGACATGGGGATCCGCCATATCTGGAAACAATGCTTCCGAGGCGAACCGCTCTTCCTCGGGAGGAGCTAGACAGATATACAGTGGAAACACATTCAAATTTTAACGACTGAAGTTAGCACATAAAAAGTTGTAACACCATAAATTCCCCGGTCGAGCCGGGCTAATGTGAAATTTTAATGAATCAAAACCGAGCAATTATAAGCTCCGTGTACCTAATCCATAAAATACATTCAAACTAAGATTCACTTGGAAGAGTCTCTCTTAACCGGGCTTCAACTTTTCTAACAGCGGCAGCCCGCTGCTAAATATTCCCTCTTTCCGCACCGGAGACACCGAGTTAGATTGTTTTCCTTCTTACACTCGACAACGAGGCATTTTTTTTTTTTTTTTTTTTTTTTTTTTTTTTTTTTTTTTTAAATTCACCGGAATCTTCAACACCTCCCTTTTGCCGACCATTTAAGAATCCTCTCTCTCTTTAAACCAACCTCTGACGAACGGTAGCACAAGGAGGAGTAAACTTCTGTATTTATTAGAATGGGGACAATTTACAATGGAAACTGCTAACCTGCTGAACTTCTTGTTTCAGGAGTATTCATTATTTTCGGGAAGATGGGCATAGAATCGTGGATTTTCGAGCTATACAAAAGCAAGAAGAGGAGAAAAAAACGAGGATGAAAAGAGGGGAGGGAAACAGGGGTGGATCCAGCAATTTGGCAACACGGCATTTCCTCCATTTAAACCAATGTTAAAAAATCGATTCTTGTCGGAGCACCTGGCCCCTTCAAGAATCGATACGATTCCACAGGTTTAAATGGAGAAGAAACAATGTTGCCAATTTGCTGGATCCGCCGATGTAGGGAAAAGACGGCGTTAAAGTACGAGTGTTATGATTAGAATTACCATATTGTCGTGTGGTAAGTGTTGGTGTAGGCCCTGCGGTGGATAACTCGGTTGTGATAGGTGCGTTAGGCCCCCGGAGGGGGACGAGTAATTAGAATAAGGTGGACCCGGCTGAATCTGCCCCCCGCCGGTCCAAGGGTCCCCCGAACCGGCTGAAGCGCCATCTGAAAAATACCAAGAGAAAAATCAAAATCTGATATGATAGCAAAATAGATTTATTTTCCAATATAAATGACTATATTATTTCCATGCTGACTATTCGGCCCTTATACAAAAGTGCAAGATTAAATTGATAGCATTTGACAAAAGGAAACTAACGCAATTACAGTGTTGTAAAAAGGTTGCTTCTCCATGATCATCTACGATTTTTCCGAAAACAGCAAAAATTGGCAAGTTTAAATGAAAATATTGCGTAAACTCTAATACTGGACAAATTTATGTTGAGTATTTTTAAAAGAAAAGAAGATGCACAATTTTGAAAACGCTGTAATTTCGCTGGTTCCTTTTTGCTAAATGCGATCCAAATTAGGCTTAAGATCGAAGATAAAAATAAAATACTTCAAGGCGGGTAAAATTCTGTAAAATGAGGGTTCCATATGATGTAGATGTCATAGTCAAGAAAATATTCAAATTAGACATTCTTGGTCTCGCTGTTTCATTCTCTCAGTTCAGCCATTAAATTTGCTTAATTTCACGCATGACCTCTAATTCTGCGGTAATCCGATTTTTTTAAATTATGCTAGCCAATTAATCAATTAATTAATTATCCTGATGGAGAGTACTGATCTTACTTACCTAAATAATAAGGATCGGCGTTATACAGACTAGCTGCGCCGCCAGGTGTGGACTTTGGACCAGTAAACCTAGGTGAGTCTTGGCCGAATTCATCTGAACCGTATTGCTGAAACAAAAAAATGGAAAAAATCCTTAGTGAACTAAGTCAAACGATGACACATTTTTAGATTACATATAATACGTGCAATGTAACATCTCCTGATGATGGTGCATACAAGGTCTCGATTCAAACTTCAACTAAATTTTCTTGGTAAATATCATGTACATTTTTTTTTTTAAAAAATTGAAAAAAAAACCCGCAAAAAAATGAGTTGGCACGCTGGCAGTAGATTGAAACACCGAGTGATATAAAATATTAACCTTCATCATGATTCTAAAATTAGACCTCCATCGAAGTGCGTCCTGCAATGTTGCCTAAGCCTATAGGCCAGAAACTTTGAAAGACTCGGTGAGCGGATTTCTGACGTTCGTTCAAAACGATTGTTTACCGATGGCGTTAATGATCGATGATCGATATTTCCCCATTTGAAGCTATGGCAAAGAATTGATTATTAAGGGGTTTGTTGGGAGGTCGACGAAAGCCGGATCTAAGAACACTTCGGAAAAGTTTCAGTGGCAAGGCGTGAATGATCGATTACCGATATTTCCCCGTTTGAAGCAAAGGTAAAGAATCGATTATTAAGGTGCTCGTTGCTGAACCCTTCCGAACAAAGGTCGACAAAAGCCGGATCTAAGAACATTTCTGCAAAAATGCTGGGAATAATAGGTGATTTTTGACGCAGTATTTCACTCATACAATTTTATGCAGTTTTTTTACAATTTTTAATTTTAATTTCTTACAACTTCGTTCAGTTCTCTACTGAGCTTTAACGATCGGTGACGTTGATTTGTGTTGAATGCATTGGTGACAGCAGCAGCTGCTGTCACCATCACAAAAATCACGATTTATTGAAACACTGACAAATTGATAAACGATTGATATATCATGAAGTTTAAAACTTCGAAACAACTCAAGACAAAATTACTACAAAGAGATCTCTCGCATGTACTAACCAAATAAAGCTGAAATTGTTGCTTGACACACAACTGTTAATATTTTAGCTTTTTATTTTGATAGTAAATCCCGCATTGATGTGATTAAGTGTTATCTTGCGCTGTCGTAAACTTAAACATGGTTTTTTCCCTTCTTACTGATCTCATTAATGAATTAATTCGTCCAGAGGTAACTCAGTATGCTTTGAAATCAGCAAATTTCGATTTTATGAATGTAACTCCTGTGAGTAATAATTTGGAGCTATTTTAAATAGCTATACTAATCAGTGGGTCAAAGAATCATAAATAAGGGGGGAGACAGACATTGAGTGCAATACTTTATGTGACAGATATGTGTTATTCTATGACGGATAGAACCAGATACAGAGGGAAGTACCCAGGAAACTAAAAACTATGCGATGTTGTAAAGTTTTTACAAGTGGTGATAAATTAAAAGAGGCTTGTTCTTGTTTTTAAAAGGGGTTGATACGAAGACATTCCTCGTTACACGGAACTCGCGCGAGTTTTAAACAATATCGGAACGGAAAAATGGAGAATTGGCAACGCTGAATTTCTCGTTACAGCTCGAGCTATGATCCCGGTCGACTTCCGCGGTGTGTAATTCGTGTTAACGTAAAAATATAATCTTTCTACGTTACTCATCTTTCTACATCTTTCATTTCGCTTCGCTCGGACGTTTTGAAAAGCTAACAGAGAAAAGGGAGCGTATTTTTATCGACGCGGAGAGTCGTATTCATCAGTGGCGTGGCGTGAATTGCGATGTATCGATTGTTATGCCATTTGAAGCTATGGTAAAGAATCGATTATTAAGGTGTTCGCCGCGAACACCCTGTTTATCGATCCTTTTCCATAGGTTTAAACGGCATAAAAATCGTTAAATCGCAAAACACGCCACGCCACTGGTATTCATTAGGGCAAGGAAAAAAATAAGCTTCGTGATGCTTCGAAAATAAAAGACTCCCTTAGAAGGACTCGAGCGGAGAAAATAAGTCTGTTCCTGGACAGAACCGCACATTAAACTTCGTTGCCGACCAAAACTCTTCAAATATCTTTCCACACTCAAATACGTCTGATTGGTTCGGTTATTTCTCCACTGACTAAATTAACGTCGCGGAGATACAACTAAATCAAAATTAGAGTAAGGATGCTTGCTGCACGATGCTTTCCCTGACGACACAGTAAAGCGACATTTTTGGCAGTAGAGACCTGCAGCCAGCCTTTCATTACAAATTCCACACTGAGAGATTAGACTACGCGATACAACTATTTTAACTCCTGGGTAGCTCGGATTGCATACCTAATGAGTTGAAGGCGAACTGAGTTTCTTTCTTGAATCTACGTTCCTTTGGACTAAACAGCGGCGTACTTCGTAGGTCCGTAAGAACCGTAGGATGGGGCTTCAAACTTATTTTCCCCCGTTCACATTCGTATCACTTATGTCTTGTTTAATCATCTGTGCTCATTTTTTATCTCCTTGAAAAATATGGAATGAATTACCCGCATCCGACGAGTCGGCAATCCGCTCTTTCCTCTTTCCATTCGAATGCCGCTGACAGATCAAACTCCGTGATGCAACTATATCAACTCCTGGGTGGCTAAAATTGCATACCTACAGGTTTGAAGGCGAACTGAGTTTCCTCCTTTAATTTACAGGCATTTGCACACTTCCTCAAACAACTTGCAGTAATGTGTGCCTGTGCCTGAAGGGAGCCCAGCAGATTGCTACCATTATTTTTTGTGAGCCGTACGAATAAAACTACTGCGGCTCCTGATGAGCCAATTTTGCAAGAAACTGCATACTTACGTAAGATAGAGTACCTATATGGGGTAGTGCGGACACGTCGGTAATTTTGAGGTTCAGTCATGGAGCTTTTAAGACCCAAAAATGCAGCCAACCTTGGAATTCAAATTACCCAGAGTGATATATTGCTACAATTGTTATGACCCGTCATTTGTTAAGCACGTATTCGACTTCGTTTTTTGCAAAAATTCGTTCAATTTTGTGGAAGAACTCTCATTTATGATCATTCTTGGCCAACTTGGTTGGACATTGAAATTTGAACATTGACAATGACATTTTTTGTGTGCTAGAGAGTTGGCTGCCCTTTTGGGCTATAAGAGCTTCAAAATCAAATCGTCACTCAATTTCCACGTGAGCCTTGTGATCCGCGTAACTCTATACTTTCTAGGGCTCTTGTAGATATTATGTTGCGTCCTTACGTCAGAGGGGCGACAATATGTACTCTAACTCAGGAGTAACATCGCCAGAGTAATGGAGTTAATTAAACCGGAGGCGTAAGTTTCTTCTCTTGGAACCTGGTCAGTCAAACCACCATAGGGACGGGGAAAAGCTCCAGACCCTCCGGACACCCCCCCCCCCCCCCNCCGGTGTGTATGGGTCACGGCAGCGTTTCAGTGGTGGATCACGATTTGGGACGCGATGGAGCGTAGAACGGCGGCGCATGGCACGGGGCCATTTGTCCATTCGTCCATTTGTCCGTTGGTTGGTTGCCTGTCGACGCCGATCAGCGATAAAGCGCCGACGCGACGGAGCGTGGCCGCGTGGCCGCTGGCCGAGCCGCGGTCGTGGCCGGTCGGGTCGCGCGCCGTATAAATCCCTCGACATGGACGGGACGTGTCACGCACTCGACGCCGCTCGACGGTCACCCATCGCTCGTCAAAGGGCTGATTATTGAATCTGCTAGACGAAGCGATCGACAAAGAGGACAAAGGGAAAATTGAACCAAACCACATCAGCAATTGCTAAATTTAATCAGGCATTTTAATTTTTTAAATGAAAACTGTTGTGAGGATTTTCGTGCAAATTTCAGTGAATTTTCTCCATAGTTCGAAGCAAATTCCTTAAAATTTTCAAAAGAATCCGCACAAACGTTCTCTCGAAAAAAATTAAATTGCCCAGTTAAATTTGGCGATAGCTGATGTGGCTCGGCTCCTTGGAATCATGTGGAAGTAACACTAATTCAGGAAATGGGGCAAGTTTTCTATATCAACATTTCTGTCTGCTTTTCATTAAAATACTTCCCACAAAAAATTTTCATTGGCGATAAGAGGAATGTTGAAGTGAGGAATTTTGGCGCCCCACGCGAGTGTGCAATAGGCCCTTTGGAAAGAGCCTTTCTCCGGCTGACGTTTTGAAAAGGCTTATTGTAGTCATAGGCTCATAGGTGCGGTGAATCCTTGTTTCTTCAAGACACAGCGCGAGAGACTACAGTGGTCCACGCAATGCAGTGTCGTTTTGTCGTGTGCAGTGTAGTACACGGTTCATAATGACCTCCTCTCAGGGGGATAAAGTTAAAAGACGCTAAACCAGACTGCGCAATAAAAAGTGACTGATGCCGCCTTGGCAAAAAATTCAGTCTGTTAGTAAAAGCCATAAAGCTAATGGCAGCCCTACGGACGGAAATCATTGACCCATCGAATGAAGCGGCTACGGGAACGAAGCGCATGCAAAAAAGAGGGGGCAGAAAGGGGGACACCCAATGTGCAATTAACGATTGGGACAGCGCCTCGGCGAGGTCTCTCGATGTATCGAACATCTTCGAGAAGTTTCGTCCGTAAGTTTTTCGCGGATACAATCGACTTCAGGATCGAGGATCGAAGCGGCGACAAAACCGAGGGGTCTGGTGGAAGGCGCGAAGAAGGAGCTCTATTTTTTTGCCCTCCTTCAATAGAGAGATATGCGGGTGACACTTCTGTCGACATGCCGTCGTTTCGCTACATTACAATGACCTCATAGGCTCAAGGTCCCCCAACCTCTTGCCGGGAGACGGCGGCGCCGGCGTAAGAGGTCCTTAGCATCTTGGATTTTCAACCATGTGGGTACTCTCAATGACTGCTTCACTCTCACTCGGTGGCGAGGCGTGAATGCTCGAGTATCGATTTTCCCCGTTTGAGGCTATGGTGAAGAATCGATTATTGAGGTGTTCGTTGCGATCACCCTGTCTATCGAGCCTTTTCATGAGTTTAAATGGCAGAATAATCGATACATCGCAAAGCACGCCACGCCACTACCTCACTGTCGAGTCTTCACCGCGTATTGTTCCATACAGAGTCTCTGCCAACTCATTCTGAGCTGTGTCAGGGCTGATGCGGGACTAAAAAACTAAAATTCAAGTATTTTCATAGACTGCACTGAAAAAAGTATGAGGATTTTTACAAAAAGTATGGTAGACTTTGGCATTAGTCTACTTGATTTTTGACTCAGTGATACTGCGGGGTAAATCAATTTCCAAACCAAAGTTTTTCTACTAATAGGATCGCTCCATATTCCCTTTGCCTTCTTTCTCTATCGCTTTGTCTATCGATTTCAATAATCACCTCAATGAAATGCAGCTGGACCAGCAAAAATTTCCTGGAGCCTTCCCACCGAAAACTGTCATTTCATTCACAACTAGGAATCACTCCAAAGGGGCGTGACGCACAGCGCAAAGCGGAACGAGGCGGGTTAGGGGGCGGGACTGGGGGGGGAGGGGCAGGGAGACTTGCCTAACTGGCGACTGCACTACAGAGCCAAAGCTAGAATTTAAGCTGTGCTTTCGAAGCCTCGCACGCTTCGAACTAATGCTCCTCCATCGAGTGACAGAGCACATCTCCCATCTCCGTAGGGCGCAGCTTCGCCATGTGCTGCGCAAGTTGAAATCTCCGGATTTTCCACGCTGCATTGTTACTTCAAAGGCAAAACCGTAGTGACGATAGTTTTCAAAACCTAGGGCAGAAATGACGTCATTTTCAGAGAGGTATCTTAGAGATCTCACACTATTATCGTCGCTCCTTTGACGTAAGGGCATACTTCAATTTCCACGTGAGCCTTGTTGTCCACATAAAACAATGGTTTTGGGGCTTACTTGGAAATAGGGGTACACGAATGACTGAGTGAAAACTGCAGTAACGATAGTTTTCAAAGCCTAGGGCAGAAATGACGTCATTTTCAGAGACGTATTTTAGAGATCCCACACTGATATCGTCGCTCCTCTGACGTAAGGGCATACTTCAATATCCACGAGAGCAATGTTGGCCTCAAAAAACAATGGTTTTTGGGGCTTAATTGGAAATAAGGGTGTGTACGCCTGATGATGACGGAGTACTGAGGTGCTAATCAATCTGTCTTGCATCGCTAACCAACGGACTGATCCAACCATTCTGCGGTCCAGCGGGCTAATTATGCTCAACAAATTAATGATTAATTGTACCTGGTGGAAAAATTATTGATCCCTAAACTGAATTTTCCGCATGCGTAAGAGGAATATACTGGTTATACAAAATTATTGGATGCTGTCAATAATACCAAATGCTATTAGAAATAAAGTTGAAAGCTTCAAAATTCCGGTATTGTACGTGAGATGCAGGTCTCTTCTCTGGGTTGACTACGATCATCCATAGCTCTTTGAGTATGAGTGAGATTTGAAATAATGATTTTGAGGTTGACAATAAAACGTTAAATCACAAAGAAGAGCACTATTTGACAACGCCTGGCGAAGAGGAGTCTATGGAAGGTGGGCAACCTAATTCATGAACTATAAATCACAATTCATAAGAATTAGCATACATTAGCGGGATAAAGAGAAGCTATAATGTGCTCCCATTCATCTTGCAGCTATAATGAGAGAGAGATATATGAAGGGGGGGGGGGCAGAGAGAGATTTGAGAGAATATCAAAACAAATCAAGAGGGTAAGGAACAAAGTCCTTATGATATAGCCCCTTTTGATTGTGAATTCTACATGAGTTTTCTGTTTTTTTCCTCCGAATAGTAGTTTATTTTTTAGGAAAGTTCCGAATATTTTTTCTAGATATTTTCAGGATGATCAGGTGAGATTGCGAACGAAATTATCTGAAAAGCTGGAAGAAAAATATTCATGAGTTTACCAGGAAATTCGTATTTTATCAAAAGAAATTTGGCAACGTCTAAAGGTCCATACGGCGTTTTTCCTAAGCACGACAGTATACACTACAGTCTCGACTTCTGATTCAAAGCCGACAGTGACGACAAAAGATCCTGGCTAATATTTTATGCATCGCGTCACTGAAACGTCCGCGTGGCCCTTCCCCCTTTCCACGACTGGAGTACATCAAACGTACATACTAAAGATGTAACATAATTTATACTCGTGCCAAATTTCCACACTGCCAGCTTTGGTACATAAATTACGATTTTCTTCAAGAAACATCCGATTCATGACGGGAAAAAAAACCATGTCCTTGACAGCTTCTCGCTGCTCTGAAGAAAAAAACTTGTTGTTCCGAGAGAACGATTGACTGCACGCAGTGAAATTTAACTTGTGACGACAATATTCTTTCGGCCCATCAAAAGTTTCGCAACACGATGAAATTTTCCTGTCTGTCATAACTAAAAAATTCTATGGACATAGGAAAGAATCCATAATACACCAACGAAACCACATATCTCGATTGGGAACGCTGTGGAATTACTGTCATTGGTTGATTTTTCGGGGAAAAGAATATTATCTTTTTGGCGCGAAACTTCGTGTGATTTCTTCCTTTGCCTTTCGGAGAATATTCATACACAGTCCTACAAAAAAAAAAAAAAAAAAAAAAAAAAAAAAAAGAGGAAACTAACACAGTAGCGTATTTCCTGCCCAGATGAAAAGAAAAAATTATATGCCAAGACCAAAAATTCGAGTTCCACGGCGAATACGTTGTCACGGACTTTGACAACAGTGCAGGGGGCTCGTGGAGTAAGCGCGTGCCTTGAAAATGTCACGTTCGAGTGGGTTTGGATTTCTAATTCGTGCGACACGTTGGGGGTGGGGGAGGGGGTGGTCGAGGGTGGGAGGGGGCCGAGAGCGCTCCTTGAAACTGGACGAATGGCGAATGGTTGTCGGACGTCGGACTCTCGAACGCTAACCGAGCGCGTATACGACTTTTTAATCGCTCATCAGACTTTAAAATTGTCGGCAAGGGGTACATGAAATTTAGGGTACGGTTGCCTCGAAGAAAAAAAACGAAAATCTAAATCACTTTTTCATACTGAACGAGGCTCGCTAAACTATGTAAGTCGAGGAAGAAATGAAGGGGGAACGTCATTAGGTGATCCTGCCGTGCTCAGGAAATCGCCAAAGACGCTATAAATGGTGCCGTTACCAAAGTAATTCTTCATTACATCGAACTTGATCCAAATAATAACAATGACTTGACCTTTTTCAATGCTACCGATGAAAATAGTGAATCTATATATGACTTTTCACTGCCATTGCGATCACGGTTCACATACCTGATTCCAAGTAAGCGTATCATTTCAGGATGATACCACTATTCGACCACGTGAGAGCGAATGTTGCCTACACTAAAAGTTGAAGGCGAACTGCCACTGCGTGCGTTCGAGTCACCTCTCCCCGCTCGGTAAAAGGATATTTTTTGTTTTCAGAATAAGCGAGGCGTTTATAATGATACTGCTATTAGGTGACGTATTTTTCTGTGACGAGATACTAATAGCGTCGGGGTAAAAAATGTCCTAACAACGAATGATCCCATTAGCAGGTCAATATTGAAATTGTCGGGACTATTTCCGAAAACGACACATGATACGGACTGGGTTAAGCAGGAAATTCACATGTAAATGGCGGTATTTCAAAATCTCATCACCTATTTGAATTTATGAGGGGAAACCAACCGACACCCCGACTCGAAAATAGGTGCAGTGTTTCTTACCCATACGAGGATTATCTTCACAAAATCTTAAGCTAAAATGTTAACCGTTTCCCGTCGATCAAATTGAAATTGATGAGATTTTGAATCATCCTAATGTATATACGACAATTTTGCCTAACTCTCATATATGGATTAATGATTCTGCGAGTCAGTATAAATGCTAAGAGCAAAAAAAAAAAACGAGGCCAAATTCAACCCACGTATTTCTGAGCGTTCGTTTTAAAATCAAGGCTAGCGGAATCCCGTCTAAAAAGTGAATTAAATAGTAGCATCGGCGGAAACTTGCCAGTCAGATGGATGAAAAACAAACTGAAGAGTCGAAAAAAGCGAGTGCAGCTCACTCCGGGTTGGCATTCGCACTCTCGCGCAGCGAGCTCCGCAGAGAGCGCGAAGCCGCGAGCAATTCATCATCGTCGTGCGATGCAGTTAAACAGATAATTTTCGATAATTACAGGCCGGATAACGAATGGCACGCCGTTACGAAAACCATCAACACTTAATCACAGATCAGCTTGTGGATTGATCGGGGCGAGTACACCCATTTACGGGTCCCGCGAATGTTCGGTTGTTCGCCGACCGTGTACCACCGAGTGGAGAAAAGAAAAGATGCGATAGATCGTATTCGATGATGGTTCGATGTATCGTTCGGTTCAAAACAATAGAACATGACCTCGAACGAAAATTCTAGGATTTGAGTTGGAAAAGCTGAACATAAGAAACTTCACTTTTCATTGTCATTTCATACTCATAGAAGAATAAAAAATCTATCAAAATAATCCCGTTCCCTCAGATTACTCAATTTGCTTTTGAGGCTATGAACCAACAACCTTTTTGGTCCGTATTGAACCAATCGATATCGATACAATCTCACCTGTTAGATGCATCGAATACGATCCATGGTAGACGAAATCCAACCGAACTCGTCGATGGAGCCAGAGACATAGAGAAACCCTCCACTAACCTTTTGGCGGCAAGTGGAAACTTTTTAGGGATTCAACAATCGCTTATGGGTAACTATAAGGCAACTAAAGTCATTACCCTTTTTTCGGCTGTTGATCTACCCACGGGGTGGGCGATGAGCTTCGAGTCACGTAATGAGCCAAACAAGTTTACCAAACTTCGGTTTATTTGCGAAACGAAACACACAACACGTGTGTTTCGTTCACACACACAAAAAAGCATGGCTTTGAAAGTTATCTAGTAAAAAGGGAATTTTAAGGGCGCATCCTCAAGAAAAATTACGATTGAACCAACTGTAATTCAATTAGTACCCTATCTCATTTCCTCAGTGATCTAACAAAAATTGTCTGCAAGGTGTCTACTAAAACAGGCTGGCCAAAAATCAGGACTTTTACAGTACTTTTTAAGTACATTTCTAACAAATTCAGTACCTGCTCAACAGAAAAATTCAGTACTTTCTCAGTACCTCCATTTGACGCGATTCGAAAAAGTTCAAAAACTTAAATTCCTCGCTCAAATTGCGACGAACGTGACAACAAAGTGAGGAAAATTCCGGACCTTCTTGCGGAACTTCCACACTTTTTCAGTACTTCCGGACCGCCCTTAAAAATCAGTACTATTTCCGGACTTCCCGGCAGTTCCGGACTTGTAGACACCCGGCCTGGTCTGGAATACGTAGAACACGCGCCCGTCCACGAAGAAGTTGTCGCTTGAAAATTTACAACTTTGCATTACGATCAAGTCTCACACCTACTCGACTTAACACGAAAATACAGTACTCGGGGGTAAGACGTGCCCCCGAGGCTCCTTGAAAAAAAACGCGAGCACCGCCGAGCTGTGACCGACGCCGCAGGAGCCCGCGCGAAAAAAGAATAAATTAGTTAATCATTAAAGGCTCCGTGCGCTGGTCGTCGGATTGACTCGTCCACCGCTGAGCAGGGCGCGAGTAATTAAACGACTAAATGAAACGGATTAACGTCGGCCGGATAAATAAATTATCCGGGCAGATAAATTATCCGACAAATTGTGCTCGCGCGAGCTCCGACGGGCAGGAGCGGGGGNGCCCCCCCCCCCCCCCGGTGAAGCAGGACCGGTTTATTCAATAATGAATTTGCACCGGGTTCGCACTTGATGCAGAGGATTTCGCGGCGATCTCGCGCCAGGATAGAGTGCCAAGCAGGCAGCGAGCACGAGCGCGCGGGTGTGTGTCAGTAGCGTCAATTGCGATGTATCGATTGTTCTGCCATTTAAAACTATGATAAAGAATCGATTATTAAGGCGTTCGCTGCGAACACCATGTTTATCGATCCTTTTCCATAGGTTTAAATGCCATAAAAATCGATATATCGCACAGCACGCCACGTCACTTGGTGTGTGCGTGTGTCAAGTCCGTTTTATTGTGACCAAATGGACCAATAGAACCACCAGGTTCACCCAGGATGGCTTGAAACGTAATAAAGAAATGAGAGATTAGACATTTTAGAGAAATATTTCAAGAAATTTCACGAGGCTGTGAAATATTTCACATTTTTCAGGGGCTACAGTATGCTATCCGCACTCAAACACTCAAAAATAGAAGGAAGTCACAATTTTTATATTTTGCGAAATATAAAAAAGAACCGGTATTTTTCCGATTCTTTCATAAATTTCTGAGCGTGAAACAAGATATTATTTTTCATGAAATTTTGCCACTCTGGGTTCACCTAGTGGACAGGGAACGAATTGAAGCATAATATGATGTTTGGTTCCTGATCAAAAACTTGTTTCGAGTAACGGACGTTGCTTACATTTACACCTAAGTGAGTAACGTTTTCAGTTCATATTGGTAAAGGGAAATTTGAATTGCCCACTCGCAGCATTTTCAGAAGAGCTGCAATGCGTTGCAATCACCTCTCCGCGTCCCAAATAACCGTGACATTCACAATGATACCACTATTCGACCACGAAGGAGCGTGTATTGCCTACACTAAAGATTGAAGGAGAACTGGCACGGCGTTAAAGTAACCTCTTCCCGCTCGACAGAGAGCTATTTTTTTGTGAGTGCTCCGAGGAAGCGTACCATTTCAAGATGATACCACTATTCGACCACGTGAGAGCGCGAGTTACCTACACTAAAAATTGAAGGCGAACTGCCGATGCGTGCATTCTTATCATTAGAACTTGTTCTTCTACACTCAAAGCCAATCTATTTCACTGAAAAAAAAAAACACACATTGGATCTAGAGTCCAGACTCTTAAAAACATCGACAAGAAAAATACTCTTGATTCAATCAGATTTAAGCTTAAATCAAGAAGCAAGCCTCTTAATTTGAGCAGATTTCCTTTTGATTTAAGCTTAAATCTGATTGAATCCATAAGAGTACTTTTTCTTGTCAATATTTTCAAGAGTCTGGACTCTAGATCTAATGTGTTTTTTTTACCAGTGTTACATGAAAAAATCAGGATGTTTCGTCTATCTGCTTCAAGCTGTCATATTTTTTCATCACTTCGCGTTCCGCTCGGGATAGTCCTTGCGCAACCTTGAACCGGGATCCGTGCTCCAATCTTAAAATCCGATCCACAACACAGACAAAAAAGTTCTCTCTTAAAATCGTCAAAAATAAAGACGGATCTTTATTCCGTGCAAGTGGCAGCACCTGAGAAGCTGTACTACGACCTACTGAATCTCGACCGAGCAATTTCATTCACAGTTTCCGTGTCGCAATTTCGAGATTTTTATGAATCAAACGGAAGACGGATCATAAAGAGCGACCACAAGATGGCGGGGAAAAGGGCCTGGGGCAGGTTCGTGATGATAAGTTACACAGGTGTCTACTGCCTCCGTCGACTACCGCGTCCAGCGGGCACAAGCGCGAAAGGATATAAACTTTCAGCTTAGCTCGTCGGAACACTCAAGTCCCATTCCAACACCGATGACACATGACCCGAACCATGGCAGATATCCGCTCCTGGAATCAGTCCCCGAGCCAAGGAGCGGCTGGAAGCCTAACCAACAGGACTAAAATTCAAATTTTTAAGGCGAATCGTACCTAGCGTAAATAAGCTAACATTGAGATATTCAACAAATGTTCCTAAAATACTGGTTTCGCTTTCAACTTTGGACAGATAACAGGTTCCATTACGCCTAGAATTAAATTTCAGCTGTTCGTTCCAAAAAACCGTTAAGTCACTTTAGACTTAGAGGTCCGTAGAATCTTAGAGTTAGTTAGAGAGTCAAATGAATTGAAATCGAGTCATAATTATCCCGCAAGTCCAGTCAAAGTTCACTCCATTTTATTTTTGAATGGGAACAAAGAAAGATCATTTATAACAGTCTTAATTAACGTTTTCCTCAGCGAGCGATTTTCCTCGTGCATCGATAGATCCTCTTCTTGCCGTTCTTCAGATTTTTTGCAACCCTTCCGAACTGTATATCGATGGTAAAGGTGTAACGGTGTTGTACCGCTCAGCTAACGATTTTGGCGAAAGTGCGTAGGCGAGATTGCCGCATTCTACAGTACAAAATACGCCGCCTGATGTTTTTAGTTTTTTCCAATTCCGTATGGGAGCACTTTTAAGTATAGAAAAGTGCAAACGCAACCTTGAAATTGCGCAAAATGGCGAGGATTCTTCTTCGTGTTCGGCCTGAAAAATCGTCAGTTCGCAGATACTCAGTATCGTTCCTTTGCCATATCGATATAGCTCACCTGCTATGATCCGGCCTCTTGGGATCGACGAAGATGGAAAAATTAAGCAATTAATTATAATAAATTATCGGAGATTCCGGACTTGAGGGCTGTAGCGCTGGAGGTTGGAAGACGGTCACCTCTGCCCCGGTGCAATTGCAAAGTCGACTTGGAAGGCGTCGATCCTGGAATCGGGTTTCGCGAGGTTAATTCAATTGATGACGTCATAAATCAGCGGCGGCGCCTGTACTGGTCCTCGACCGGCTTAGCGGCGTCCGTGGCGCGACCACCGGCATCGATTAATTATCGGACTAGGGGCGCCGCGCCGCTGAATTATATCGAAAGTTCCGAAAAAGGCCATCTCGGGTCGCCGTGCCGGTGCAACAGATTCACGACCTCCAGCGCCTTGCATTCGTTGCAACCTGGTGCAGTGACGAGGCGCTAGCTCCTGGCCTGGCGCTGCCCTGTCAACCTCCGCCCGGAAGAACACCGTATGGACGAAAGGATAGAGCACATCGTCCCCCGATAAAAAATGTATCTTAAAAGCGCGTTCAGGGTGTCTAGTAAAACAGGCTGGCCAAAAATCAGTACTTTTACAGTACTTTTTCAGTACATTTCTAAGAAATTCAGTACCTGCTCAACAGAAAAATCCAGTACTTTTTCAGTACCTCCATTTGACGAGATTCGAAAAATTTCAAAATTTTGAATTTCTCGCTCAAATTGCGACAAAAGTGAAAAAAAAATTCCGGACCTTCTTGCGGAATTTCCGCCTTTTTTCAGTACACGCACTTCCGGACCGCCTTTAAAAAATCAGTACTATTTCCGGACTTTTCGGACTTGTGGACACCCTGGCGTTACGAATAATTTTCCTAGAATTTTTAGAAACCAGAAGACTACGCCCTCTGACCGCTGTAAAATCTGCAATGAAACATTGTAGTCCCTTTTTTAGCAATTGGATTGTTAAATCAGCAATTGAGTTTTTCCGTGTTGCATAAAGTTCCGTCCGACAAAACATGAAAGAATGAAAGGCACCCCCATTTTGATCTAAGAAAAGTGCTGCATGGTGTACAACAGTCTAGTCATCAAATGGTCTACTTTGATCGGAACTGGTTCAGAATTTGACCGTCTATCAAGGCCTTTATAGGGTATTGTTTCTTGTCTATTAAAATGTAGTCCAACTAATCGCTATCTCCTCAACGGTCTATCTGAGGGTCAGACATGCTACGTTCAACCGCGAGTAGTCGAAATCGAACTGTATGCGAACGCTATCTGTCGACCAAATTCGCAGAGCCGTTATTGCTGTGTGCGACTCGGCTTCATTAAGTTGGCTAGCGTTACGGCGTTACGTTTGTGACGGCGCGGCATTCGTCGGCGCGGCGGCGCTTTATCGGCGCCCTATCCGCCCCCATAAAGAGTCGCCAGATTAATTGCCGGCCTGGCACGACGCACGATGCGCTGTTCATAATTCCGACATGTCGTGCGTATGGAACGAACGATTTGGGTGGCCGACTCGGGGAAAAAGTTGGAAAGCCCGTAACATGTTTCACCGCAGTAATGAGTGATTGGAGTGCAGCCTTGTATGGTTGCGCGTATGAGAATAGGACGCCATGAGGTTGCTCAGCAATTTTTAATTCGTGCATACTTGAGGAATACAGAGTATAATTGGACCGCATTTTGCAATTTGGAACTATAAATTCTAGCTCTTCTGGAAAAACACTTATAGGCCCGTCGTTCTGAAAGTTAAGACTTATTGTTACCATAAAAAAGAAAACAGCATCGTTACCGGAAGGGCGCGTACGTTCTAATAAACTCTACTCATAATTTCTAAATCGTTCCCACAACCGAAATTTCGAAAGTTCTCTCCAACCACGAATGAGGTTATCTACTTTCAAATTCTCAGCAAGACAAACTTTGTTGAAAATCAAAATTGATTATTAAAATACGTAAATGCCATTTGTAGTTAGGAAGGAAGCAAAATGAACGTCAAGATGTGTTTTCCTCCATTGTTAAGGGGCGGCTGGCGTTGCTAACGAGCGGGATGATAGAATTGTGAAGTGGACAAAGAGAAGAAAACCACTTTTCATGTTTAACACGATGTTCCCGGCAAAGGAATTAATCGAAGCTCGTTCGATCGGTGACCTCTGATTCCGCATCAAAAGAACCGGTGTAATTAGACGGGCATCGAACACGCACGAGCCATGTACAAACCCACAACAAAAGCCACCGTTTCATAAACAGCCGGGAACAAGTAAAAACGGAGTTATGAATAAATAATCCAGGCCTCCGATTTCGTCCGATCGCCCCGCCTCCGCGCACAGTGGACAAAGTGGTTTTCTCCCGAACTTAAGTCGGATGAGCAAGGACAAAACATCCAATATTATGCGTCTGATTTAATTCGCTGACGTAACTGAGCATTCATTGTCGTAATGAGGGATTTGCAGGTGTCTGAAATATGGTGTATTTCTTCTTTGAGATGAAAGTGCTAAAAGAACTGAGCAAGAGAACATCATTTGCTTCTAAAGAGATCGGAGAAAATGCTTTGGTATCGGAGAAAATATGACAAAATAACCTAATCTGCTAAAATACACGCGTTTAAATAGGAAATGCCGTCAGATGACGCCACAAAGTGATAAATTTTCTCATTTTTAAAAGTAATTTTCCACCATTTCCCGTAACAGAAAAAAGCGATGAAAAGTACTGCGAACTCAGCTCATTAAACGCTGTCGATTGAATCAATACAATTTTTTCGTGGAAATTCTCCATTAGCACGAAATTTTATTGCTATATCTATGAGTGCTTAATGAGCTGCGTTCGCGGTATTTTTCATGAGTTGTTTCTAAAACGGGAAATTGTAGAAAAAAAAAAAGAAAGAAAAAAAATGGATTTTAAAGTGAGGTGGGACACTATACCGCCTCGTGATGTCAACGGGCAGAATTTCTCACTTAAACGTGTGTACCAGATTAAGTTACTTGTCCACAACTCCAAATTATAACTCTTCAATTTAAAAACCACGTGAGGATGTTCTTGTGCTCAGTTCACTCAGCAGTTTCCACTTAAACGTGGAAATCATTAAATTTTAGTCAACCGCAAATTCTCCATTTCCGAACACCATTCCCATACATATTCTGACGAAGACTCAACAATGTTGTCTAAATCAGACAAAAGATGAAAGAAGATATCCCCGGTTTCTGTGCCTGATTTTTTCCGTAAAATTTTTCATCCCCTGATGAATCCCGGGTTTCCCCGTTCCTGGACACCGTGGTTGAAACCTTCCGGATTGATCATCAGGGTGTCTACTAAAACATGCTAGCCAAAAATCAGGACTTTTACAGTACTTTTTCAGTCCATTCCGAAGAAATCAGTACCTCCTTAACAGAAAAATTCAGTGCTTTTTCAGTACCTCCTTAACAGAAAAATTCAGTGCTTTTTCAGTACCTTCGATTGACGAAATTCGAAACTTTTCAAAAATTCGAATCTCTCGCTCATATTGCGACAAATATGACAAAAAAATTAAAAAAATTTCCGGACCTTCTAGCAGAATTTACGCAATTTTTCAGTACTTCCGGACCGCCCTTAAAAAATCAGTGCTACTTCCGGACTTGTAGACACCCTGTTCTTTTCATTCGGAACCGAAGTTGGAAGGACGTCGCGGTGGAGGCGGGAGGTGACAAAAAATTTAAAAAATTCCGGAGCTTCTAGCAGAATTTCCGCACATTTTCAATACTTCCGGACCGCCCTTAAAAATCAGTGCTATTTCCGGACTTGTAGACACCCTGTTCTTTTCATTCGGAACCGAAGTTGGAAAGACGTCGCGGTGGAGGCGGGAGGCGGCTCGGAGGCGGGGGGGGGGGGGGGGGGCGGTGATCGAATCGATGTCCGAGCGGCGAGCGATGATACGGACACGAGGACAGCCGGTGGAGAGTGGACAGCGGACACCCGACACATGAATGAGCCGTCGCTCGTCGCCGCGGCGGCATGAATGAACGAGCGACGACCACGTCCACGCACGCACGACCCAGACGCGCTCGACTGCCTCACTATTCGACACAGTGACGTTTGACGCCGTCACGTCACGCCGCGCCGTCTGACGGCAGCTCTTCACCCGCTCCATCGCCCACCGCTCCACGCTAAATCGCCGGAAAAACCGCGGAAAAACTGATCGAATTGAACCGATCCTGCCGTGATAGCGAAGATATCCGCGAGTATGCAGGAATGGACTACATTTTGCGATTAGGAACTACGATGTCTGGTTCATCGGTAAAAACACTCGAGTGGATAGGGAACGAATGCTATATAATATGTTTCGAAACTGAGCCAGAAGTTGTGGTTTCTACTTACAAAATAAAGTCCAAATAAAGTATTAAGAAAATAGGTCTTTCGGTGTATGAGCGTAAAAAGTTGTCGACAAGTCCTCCGTTTTATGAAATAGCGATTTTTTTCTTTCAGGTTCGGAACTACTTTAGTGCTCACCAACGTTTGCGTGACGCAAAGTTGATGGTCTCAAACAACGGTTACCTGCGGCTGGCTTGATTAGGAACTGAGGAGGGTTGGGACTTAAGGGACTGCAAGCGCAAGATTACCCTCTCAAGAATAATTGAAATGGAAACAAGAAAAAAGAAAAATAAATACACGAATAAAAAATGAAATGAGAAACGGGAAAATGCGGGCGTTCTCAGTTTTTTAGATGTTCTACATAAATGTATTAAGAAAAAATTACGCTACATTCCCGCTATTAAGAAATTTTCCACCGGCTTTTCCTAGAGGGAGAAACTACCTCGTACGATTTCTTTGTCCCAGTTCTTAGCAAAGTATTTTAGCTCGGGACATCCCCACTTGGATCCCTGCGCCTTGATCAACAAGTTGCATGTCCTGCAGGAACGTCGAAAGGAATTCGATTTCGAGGTTAGAATTGGCAGAGGATCACTAATCGAGTAGGCGGGTGGATCTCGAATTCTCGATTCTAACGGGAGCCGTTTGGGGAATGCGGCGATTGTGCCAGTGGCGAAGCCCGAATAATCGACTCCTCCCATTTAAAACTACGGCGAAGAATCGATCATAGGGTTCACCCTGATAATCGATCCTTATCCATAAGTTCAAACGGTGGATCGATCGATCCATCGATTTATCACGCGGAGCCGACAACCGTTACCGAGTCGTAACTGGGCCGATTTGTAAAACAGGAAATCGCGGGGCATCGTTTATTAATCCGTTGGCTTCGACTCGACGCGCGACTCCGGGAGTTGCTCAACACCCCCCTCTCCCCCTCCCCCCGAGCGGGGGCACGGGGGTCCGCGCGCCAACTCCTGTCACACCCGCACGATCCGGTGACGACGAGGTGACTAGCGACTCCGGGTAAGCGATGAGTTACCAACGTGGAATTGATCCGCGAATCCGTCAGCAACTCAGTCGCGCTAAGGAAAAACGCCTTGTGAACCTTAAGGCGTTGCCAAATTTCCTTCGATAAAACCCCAATTCTTCGGTAAACTTGTGTATTTTTTCCACCCCAATTTTTCAGATAATTCTGTTCGAAATTTTACCCAACGTTCTTAAAAAATTGTAAGGAAAAATATTCATAACTTGCCTCAAAAATAAACATTTTATCGAAGAAAATTCGATAACTCTCGAATGTTCATACGGCGTTTTTCCTCAGCACGGCAGAACTCTGCGGGGGCTTCAGTCTCGTAGTACTGAAGAGAGCAGCCACGTTACCAATCGAATTTCCTTACGGATTACGAATAGATCGTGTTCGATAAATCAAACAGGCGAGATTGTATCGATATCGATTGGTTCAATGTGTATGTCATGTGTGATGTGTGGTCAATTCAGAAACCTAATGTAACAAGTCATTTGTGATCGAATTTTTATTCTTTCGAGTGTCAAATGACAATGAAAAGTGACATTGTTAGGAATTTTCCTATTTTCAGCTTTTCCATGTTAAATCCTAAAATGTGTGTTTGAGGTTGTGTTGTATCGTTTTGAACCAAACGATACATCGAACACTGGAAAAAAAACACATTGGATCTAGAGTCCAGACTCTTAAAAACATCGACAAAAAAAAATACTCTTGATTCAATCGGAATTTTGCATAAATCAAGAACCAAGCCTCTTAATTTGAGCGGATTTCCTTTTGATTTAAGCAAAAATCTGATTGAGTCAAGATTATTTTTTCTTGTCAATTTTTTTAAGAGTCTGGACTCTAGATCCAATGTGTTTATTTTTCCAGTGAACCACTATCAAAAACGATCTATAATTCGAGGGATGTCCTCAATTGACGTCACGTAGAACTTACTCGGGACCATTGTGCGCCGGTAACGTGGAATACTGGTGATTCGCCAGCTCAACCGTTAAAGACGTGCGATTTTCACATGCGGATGACGGTATTGGATCGGATGTAGCCGGTATCCGACCAAGGCCGCATTCTGGTTCACCTACTCGCGCCGATGATAGCTTGGGTTCGTCGTCCCCTCTTCTCCCGCCTTTCGCGTCCACCCACACGTGTCAAATAAATCAATCCTTTGCTTTTAGAGCCGGAGAAATGGCGAATGATTTCCTGTGCACTGAGGAAAAAAAGTTCGGTTGAAGATGCTAAACTTCGCTTCATGCAAAATGAGATTATGGAATTTGGATTATTTTAAAAATAATCGTGGGCGCCGGAGGCAGTATGTGTGAGTTACGAGAAATGTAACAAAAAAAATAAAGGTGGAATGTTTTACTTACAGATACCGTTCGTAAAGAAATGAGGTTAGAAAAGACACATACCTGAAACAAACAACAAATAAAATTAAATTTCTGAAGTAGATGCGCAGAATTATGGCTTGTTACATAGAAGAATTAAAAGTTGGTTGGAA
Source organism: Bemisia tabaci (assembly GCF_001854935.1). Lineage (NCBI taxonomy): Eukaryota > Metazoa > Arthropoda > Insecta > Hemiptera > Aleyrodidae > Bemisia > Bemisia tabaci. The sequence goes on from NW_017557621.1 coordinate 10,862,749, forward strand.
ATTACACAATTTTTTCAATTTTTTGTAGGGAATAAAATTCTATGGGCCGCTGCTTTAAGAAAAAATCGATAAAAAAGAATGGTCCGAGTAAAAAAGTTGGACGGACAAATTTTCAAATTTTGAGCTTTTTTTACAATAGATGTATTCGAAGTTAATCTTTTGCCAAAATATCAACCTGTGATTTTAAAAAAGGCCGCAAAGTCACGACTATTCTCCTTTTACTGTTTTTTTGCTCTTGTTCTAGTTTCTAGTGCAATCTGTAGTGTACCTAAAAAACAACTACCGCTATACGCTTCAATTTGACGTTCATTTGTTCCAAACTTCGATTAAAATCCTGCCAATTTTTAGGAAATTACGAAATCTTTCTCAAGTTTCACAGAGGAGCAATAAAAAGTGGAAAACATACTCAGACGATTAATTCAGAGGGGAGGAGGAGAGACTACACTGTGGGTTGGTCAATAATACTAAAATGAGGGGGAGGATTCGGTGTCTTACAAACAGCTAAGGAGAGACTTAAACGACGGGGTAGGAGAAACGAAGATGTAGTAGTCCGGCGTTCTAAGTTACCAACTGACTTTAACTAATTACTGCTGCGAAGTCTCTCATACGCCCTGACTAACAAACAAAATGAAAAAGAAGAAGAAAAGAAATCTAGTAAACATGTCGCAGCGGTGTATAGCTGAAGAGCCTTCCGGAGAAGCCTTTGAGATAATTCTTTGGTTGAATCTCTTGGTCGATTATACCAAATTGTCTAAGATTATGTTTGTACGTGTAGTTCACCGCTGCTACGGCTGCCATAACCGTGCCCATTCGCTTTGTTTTCCCGACATTGGTATGCACTGTACTTCGGCTCCATTCTCACATATAAGCTGAGTCAAGGTTCCGAGTATCCAGAATAAAAGTTTCGAGTGAGTGGCAGATTGTTGAATGGATAGCTCATGCGATAGTATTCGCAGAAAACCCAGAAAAAAATGACTCTCAGCTGAAACCAACAACAAAGGGATTCCCGATGTTTCCAGAGAGGTCACGCACTGCGATTCGCTGATTTTCAGAACCTTTTCGCGTTTGAATTTTCTGGGAAATCAATTTGAGCCTTACGGCGTAAGATGCTCGAGTGACGCAGTTCATTCAGTGGCGTGGCGTGCTTTTCGATCTATCGATATTTCTCCATTTGAAGCTGTGATAAATAATCGATTAGTAAGGTGTTGGCTGCGAACACCCTGATTATCGATCCTTTTCCATAGGTTTCACTGGCATAACAATCGATACATCGCAATTCACGCCACGCCACTGAGTTCATTTTGTAGATGGGGTCTGTATTCGCAGTTGCCATATTCGGTGCATTTTTCACTTTTCCAAAGAGTAAACAAACCTCCATTGGTAGAAAATGTCAAAATGTCCAAAAGCATTTCAATCACTGATATGACTGTCAAAAACCCAACCGATTTTTCAAATTGAAAGGTGCACATATTTTAAATCAATCTTCGATTTTCTTTCTTCGTTCGATACTACAAAAAAAATCCGCCTTTCTGCAGACTTTTCAATCAAAAAAACACATCATCAATTGCGCGCGATTTTCTTCGACAGAGGCCGTAGAAAAGTAACGTTCTTGACATTCTCAATTTTCTGATTTCTCCCTCTCCATGTCACAGAATATAACGTTTTGGACAGATTTTAAACTGTTTCAGGATTTTTATGCAGGTAACAGGAAAGTATTTCGGAAAGAAAAGGAAGTTTTCTGGAGTTTTACGCGAAGGAGGGAGGGCAGCACAGTACTTAAGATGAAAATTATTTTGCACCCCCCCCCCCCCCCCCCCCCCCAAGAAAAAACCCAACAAGCCTTCTTTGGATCTGTTTCAGTTAACGAGGTCCCTTTCATTCCTTGAAAGAGCCTAATCAATGAAGTTATATTTTTAATACAAAGAGCAACATCGATACATGATCTGGCTTTATACTCAAAGACAAAGACAGAGGGAGAAAATTCCATTGTGATGTCTTTATAGATCATGATGAGCACTTACTACTTACGTATTCACTTCTAAACATGCTTGTGAATCGAAATAGAGACGGACAACAAAAAGAAAATCGCAAAAATCTGCAAGGATAAGATCTTCGCGCGATCAAGACGATAAAAAGGACGTTCCGGGAAAAGCCGCTCGGGATCCAGCTGGCAGTGAAATTGTATCCAGGTTAGCGCGAAAAATCTTGAGTCAGCGTACTCGCGCTTTCAGTTTCCCCAGCGGAAAACGCCTGGCTAGCACAGTGACAAGCTGATACCGTCACGTTCCGAGCAAGAGACTGCGTAAATCTAACTTGATGCTCTCTTGTCGAAGCGGACAAATGAACATAACCAACATAATAATTTTTAATAGTACGCGAGACAGCGTCAGAAATGAAGAAGCATTGCAATCATTGGCGGATCCAGAAAGTTGGCGACATCATTTTCTTCTCGTTTAAACTTATGAAAATAAATCGATACACGGAGGGACCTGCGGACTGATTATTGAAATTTATAGACAAAGCGATAGACAAAGAAGACAGAGAGTAAGAAGCGATCCTATGGGTGGCAACGGGTGGCTCTTATAGACTAAGGGAGAAAATGATGGACTAACTATCGGGTCTCTCGTGGGTTGCCGTTAGTTAGTATATCACCCACGTCCTTTGTCCATTGCAACCACCCGCTTCCACCAATAGGATCCCTCCAAATCCCTTTTGTCTTCTTTGTCTATAGCTTTGTCTCTTAATTTCAATAATCGACCCGCAGGGTTTACACGAAGAGAATGCTATGTTGTAAACCCGCTGGATCCACCTCTAATGGACCACTAGACAAGGTACGAATTTAAGCGATCTGATACATGTTTCTTAACCAGAATTTCACGTAGAAAACGATTCACACAACGAAAATTACGGAAACCAACTCCTAACGAAGATATTAACGTTTTTATTTCACATTGGTTACGAGGAATTTGAACTGCCCTCTGACAAGAAACTCATAACTCTACGTGAGTCAAATCGCCCACTACAACGGTTTCAGCAAGCTTCTCAATCGAGCAATGTTCATTTCCCATCATGTGTTGTTCAAACTATTAGCAATTTGCTATAACTGAGCCAAAGCGTCAAGATTGAGGTTGCCAGATTTTTATATCGCAGAGACCGTCATGATAACGTTTAGCGCGCGATGTGAATCACGTAGACCATTGAGTTTTCATGAGCGGGTGGTTTGAATTCACGCATTAAGAATCATTAAATATCTTCGTGAGGAGTTAATTTCGGTAATTTTCGTTGTGTGCATCGTGTTTTACGTAAAATTTTGGTTAAGAAACATGTATCAGAATGCTGAAATTCGTACCTTATCTAGTGGTCCATTGCAATGTGTGTTGAAAAATTTGGAGAGTTGCCTTCCGACATTCGCGTCTACGAAAATATAACAGCGACGTGACTTGCATTGGTAGACTATCTGCAGAATGGCTTTAACTGCGACTGAGATGAACCTTGGAAAACGTATCGTTCAATTAATTCAGATCGCAGATGCACATGGACTGCTCTGAGATGCAGTGACATCGACTTCCATGCACATTCAACACCTTAAATTGGATCCGGGAGGAAAATTCTCGATCCCGGGAAAAACGTCTCTTCTGATACGCCCTAGAAATTCGCTGTAAACTGGTTATCAATCGCATTTGTGGGCATCTAGCATTTTTCGAAAAATAGACTTTCTGATGATTCAATGATTTCTATGATCAAAATTGGACGTATTTCTACCAAACAGACCTATGTGGCGATGAGAAATGTGGGGTGTGCTCGTGGAAGCTGCATAAGAAGCAATGTAAAAGTGGGCGTGGTTCCTTTTGAAGAATTGGCAAAGCGGGATATTGCATTCTATCAAACAGACCTATGTGCAACTGAGTGCGGAACTCATGAGCCGCGGGCAGGGCAATAGAGCCTTGTGCACAGGGCTCATGAGTTAAAGAGCTCCAACGACGACGACGACGTCTCACCCCCGCTTTTTCATTGCCGCTGACGTCACTGGCGCTTTATTATTCTCATTCACTCTTACGGCCAGAGACTAACGAGCACACCCCATATTTCTCACTTCCACATAGGTCTCTTTGGTAGAACTACGTCCAATTATAAAAAAACATTCCCTGATTATGGGAAATTCTAAGAAAGAAAATTCCATGATATTCTGATTTAGATGCCAGTGTTCTTGATGGCAGTTAAAAAATAAAAAATTCAAAAAAAAAAAGAGTGAAAATTTAATGGTTTGACAAAAGAATTCCCCGATCAACAAATTCGACCGGAATCCATTGCGATTTTCCAGGTTTTCCCTAATGCCAGAAGAGTTCCCTTATGGATCATAGTATTCCTTGTTTTCCAGGTAGCAAGACTCCAAGAGCTAACGATCAAAAGAAAATAGATAGTTTTTCGGTGCTACTGCCAGTTACTCCTCTTACACGTGCTTCCTAGCATCACGTTTCCCTGGCTAACAAGCCTCAATAAATCTTCGTAATACGTTTGTGCGATGCATGCTCACAAAAACAGCGGAAGTCGAAGGTGTGACAATTATGAGGCCATTAGAGCAATAATTCGCCCCTCCAAGCCTCCAACAGACGCGAGACTCGGTGGAAGGGCCGGCCGCGGCCAGAGAGAAGGCGTTTGGTTACGAAAGGCAGCTCGGCAAGAGCTAATGCCTGAAGGTGGTATCACCTGAGAAGGTGGTTAAATATGCCTCACAGGTTGGTCTGACCGTTGCCAAGTGACTCGCGACTCAAATGGAACTGGAGATAAGATGCTGAATCTCGACACGTATGCTAAATAAGTGTATAATAAGCATAAGTGTTACAGACTTCATGCGGGGAAAATGTATTTTTTGACCCATAAAGCACGCCCTCGCAGACTGACCGTTTAACCCCGACACTCCATCCATACCGAATCCTGACCTAACCCACGGTGAGTAGAATTCTTGATTCCTTTCATTCCCTGGTTTTTCCTGCTTCAACGGACAAATTCCTAAATGGAAACCCAGGATTTCCACTAATTGTTCTCTTAATTCTTTCAGGAATAGCAATATTTTTTTTCCAGAATTCGGCCGAATATACAATTCTTTATCTTTTGTCTAATTTTATACGGCTACATTAAAAAAAAGTAAGGCAGCTTTAACATAGGAAATTCTTTCATGGGTTTACTTGCTTCTCTACACGATGCTACTGTAGCGCAAGGACAACGGAACATCTGGTAGCATTTACCTTACTTGTGGTGAATGCTGTTAGAGATAGTTACGGTATTGGCTACCGTATAATCTGTTGGCGATTTCATATAAGTCATATCACCGTACCTCGAACCATGCTTTTTTTAGTATAAGTCAACACAGATTACTAATAAATTGAACTTTAACAAGAATCAGCCTAGCTACTATCTGCCTAATTTTCTCTGATGTTTCATTTCTTAAACAGACGACTAAACAATACAGAACCATGAAATTTCGTGAGGTTCTCACGGTAAATTTACAGAAAGTTTAAAGGTGTTGAGTGACGGTTGGTTTAGAGATAGTTCACTGTTAGAAAACTAAAAATGAAGAGGCAATAAGACAATAAGAAATGCAATTACTCTGATTATAATAAAATCCGTGTTCTGACAAATTCCTTGATTTTCCTGAATATTTTCCATTCCCTGGTGTATCCGGTATAATTTCCAATTTTCCAGGTCTTCGACGCCATGACCTAACCTAACCGCACCTAACTAAACCTACCCTTCATCCCATTCTACCTCGTCTCATCCCCTATTAAAAGCGTTCGTCTCGCAGGGAGTCGGAGCCGATGCGTCGCGTCAGGGATCGGGGCACCCGGGCAACATGGCGAGGGTAATTAATCGCGCGGTGGCTTTTAACTGCTAGTTGCGGACTCGGGGAGCGGAGGGGGCCCGCGGGGGGAGGCACGGGGGGTCGGGGCACGGGGGACCGAGCCGAATGACACGAGCGGATGGGCCGGGGGCTCCGGCTCGGGGCCGCGTGGCCGATAAATCAATGATCTGCGCGCCAGATACAAAAGCGCGACTTAATTCGAACGCATTAGCATCCATCGACTCACCATCCACCGGACGCACCTCGTTGCCGCAGTCCACCGAAAAACATCCCGTTTTCCAGCTTCGATGTTCGAATCGGGCTCAGGACGTTGCACCCACCTGCGATGCATCCACCCAGCCATTAGGTTAGGTTAGGATAAGGGTGGATGCATCGCAGGGGGCTGCAAAGTTACGCACCCGCTGGAATCCTACCAACGATGAGAGAACAAACAAATCCAATAGAGAAGATGAGGAGTAAGCTAGGGGTGGGCACACAGCGCGTTGGGGGCTAAAACAACCCCCAGATACAAAGAGAGGGCATTTTTGACGATTTCCCAGGGAGGACCCTCGGACCCCTGCCTTGAGGGAACCGACCCCCCCCCAAAAAAAAACAAAAAAAATTCTGAGGGCGTGCTAGGTAAAGGGTGGCATATGAAGTAACTGATTAAGCGACCACAGCAAAGGCCCTCGATAAATGGATGCATCAATGCATCATACTAAGAAAAGATAGAACTAAACTTAATGGGCTCAAAACACCCCTCCCCCTCCCCAGAGGCTTCCTTAGGGTCTATCTCTCGCGCTGTGACACAGCATGGCTTCAGAAATTTACACAAAATAGCGGAGCTTAGAGCGCGCTTTCCGTGTTTTTTGTTTTTTAAACAAAGGGTTCACTGCAGTTTTCTGAAGAAATGAACCGTTGACATTGTCCATAAAAACTGACTGAAATATTATCTAAGACTATAAATTCCCTGAAAACTCGTATATAGCTATTGATATGCCCAAAATGTTCCGGTTGCGAAGTTAAGATTCGAGACCTTTATCGATCTCTTCTATCGAGGCGATGTGTAGATGCTATGACGTCATGAAACTCTGGAAATTGAGTAGCCCCACGAAGGAACTCGAGCTTTTTAATAACATGGTGAAAAAAACTTCGGTCTTCATGAAAAATCTGGGTTTTTGGCGCAGGTAATTGAACATTTTGATAATAGGATCCGAATTTCGGTTGAGATGAAGTTTTCGTTAGCTATACCAAAAATCGTAATCTTCTCCTAATGCTTCGATTATATCTAAGCTCAATTTTTGTCTTTTTCACCGAATTGATCGTCTCGGAGTACACTTTTCTTTTCCTTTCTTTTATTGAAAGGTATGAATAAAACATTTTTACATTTTAAAAATGGAATTTATGCACAACATGACGACGACGCGGGTTACTCGTGAGCAGACGAGATAGACGGCCGAGGCAATTAAACATCTTAGGCAAATAGCTCGGTAATGCTCAGTAGCTTATACTGGCCGCATCGCCTCTGGTAGTCGGCTTACTTTGGCTGGCGGTCTTCTATCGATGTATAGTTGACGGGTCAAAGGGTAAAAGCATCGCTGGTCTCGGCCACCCGTTACTTTTAACGTCATTGTTAACGCAAAAACTAGAGGTGTAAACTAGGACATGCAAAATCGCCGAGAGAGAGTAATGTTCAGATGGCTCAAGTCGAAAAATGCGCATCTCCGTGGAAAAGATTCAATATCTCCGCTTGTACTTTTCATTTTGGTAAAGTGGAGCTTACAAAAACATCCTCTTGAAAGTTTTTAAAAGAAGATTTGAAAAAAGAAGAAAACTAGCAGTCAATTTCAAGAAAAATTTTTAATTAAATTTCCTTTAGGAAGAGACCATGAGCGGTGGCTTGCAACGCCGCAATCGTAAAAACGCGTTTGTCCCTTGCAACCATCGACTTAAGTATGCGATAAAATGAATCAGTGGCTAAACCGTGACAACCGTTGGAGGAGGGAGATGAATTTAAGTATGAATTTTCAGAAGAGGACTAGCCTAGAGATCTTAAGATTATAATGCTCACGCGGACAACACGCAGTTTCGGGAAAAAATAATTTTAATTACTTCAAAATCCACGAAATCAAATTATTGACTCTTAAGTGTTAAGATTACAGAGGAATAATTCGAGGGGAATTCGAAAGCTAGTGGAAGTCTTGATAAAACGAAACTTTCAAACCTATCAGGAATTTCCTGTTTTTTAAAGAAATATAACGATTTTCATAAAATTTCAATTTTCAATAAAGATGTTTAACTGCACCTTATTTACTCATGGCTGACTCCCTACCATATCAGATAAAATGAAAAATATAATACTGGCGAAAATATTAGGAAGACTTGGGGGGAGGGGGGGGGGGGGGTGTCGTCGAAATTCGAATTTTCCTAGAGACAGTGTAACGAGAGAGTTCACAGATTTCTAAGGGAAAATCCCTCCACAAAGGACGGAGAGGAGTCCAAGCGCAATGAGCGATTAAATTTTCGCGCGAGCGACTGAAAACAAAGGCTCTTTTGATGGGAGGGAAGGGGGGGGCACGGGAGAGGGGGGAAGTGTTGCGAAGGCAAAAGAGAAACGACAAGAGCTAAAGAACGAAGAATAAAGGGCTAACTTGCTGGACTGTGAAAAAGTAAAAAGCAGGGACAATTGTATAAAATGCAATCCGCCCGAAATCCCTAATCCTCGATCCAGCGAGGTGTCGATTCAAACTTACACCCTCCTCCCACCCTAAAATGATAAAATTACTTTAATTTCTGAAAAATCAAGCGATTTTGGAATTTTCAAACACGTTAAACGTATGACGTCATCCCCGCGGTAGTACATACCAGGGTTTCTGCAACCTTAGTTTATCCGTGTTTTACGTCGAGTAAGCAATGCGAATCCAGGAATCGGTCATCACTGAGATTGTTGAAATCAAGTTGGACGAAACCATGGCGTGCAATACCGCAGCGGATGACGTCATACATCGTATTTTTCAATGATAGATTTTTCCCTTAATTTGGCACGTAGAAACTAAGCGTTTGAGCAGATCGTATCATTTTTGGCTGACATATATAAACTCGACCTATTTAAAAAGAATTCTGTCGTGACTGACCAGGGCGTCTCCAGAAATGTTATTTTCGATTTTCCTGATTTTTCCTGCTATTTTCAATGGAATTTCTTGATATTTTCCGCTTGAATTGACGGTTGATTGATTCTACAGACCCACATACTTAATGAGTGGAATCAAATGTTTTACTTTTTGCGAGTGCGAACTGCATTTACTTGAAAATGCTTGACGCATTCGATATATCCTGATCTATGACCGATTTTGCTAATTTTCCCTAGAATTGTAGAGAAAATTTCCCGATTTTTTGCGCGAATAAATTGACGCTTGTGATTTTACAAACCAACATATTCAATGAATGGAATCGAATGTTTCACTTTTGCAATTGCAAACTGCATTTAATTAACAAAAACTTAACTTACTCGGAATTCCCAGATTCCCGACAGATTTTCTTGATTTTTCCTGATAACATCAGAATTCAGATTTCCCGAAATTTTCCGCTTTTTACTATCGGCGGACACCCCACTACCGCAACTGGCCCATTGGTCCATTCCGAGTCCGGCTAACTAGCGAACCCTAGCCTCGCTTACCCTAGAGTCCCTTTATACTGAGAGTCAAGACAACACCCCCTCATGGAGTCACAAACGGGAATAAAGATTACAGAAATTGAACGTTTTTCGTAATCTTTGATCGGCCCATTCTCAAATTCCTTTCTCCGTTCCCTCTCTCATTCCGTTTGTTCCTTGCCAAACCCGTAATTTCCTGGTCCATTCCAGATTATAATCTTTGCAATCGGTGAAAATGTAATCTTTATTCCCGTTTGTGACACTGTGAAGGCCTAAAATACGGGAACCAATCAGAAATGGATTCACATTGTCTTGCCTCTCAGTATAAAGGGACTCTAGCTTACCCGAGACAATAGACCAGTTGTTGACGGAATGCGCGGTTTAGGCCCAGTTCCGCGGAGCCGCCTCCGCACATTCCGACTCCGCGCTATCTAGGGTACCGGGACCGAATCTAAAAATCGCGGAGGAATAACTGAAAGCGGAATTCCACCTCCAACGGACAGAAGCGGACCGGCTCGGGAATCCGCCGTAATAGCGAAAAGAGTAGTAAGTGAATGCTGGGATGAACCTTAAGACACGTAAAAGCATGTGCTAACCATGGCTCATAGAGAAATGCACTCAGTGCTCTCTTCGCTCACGGCAGGAATGCCGGGTCGCGACTACAATGTCGAGATGATTCCTTCTTTATGACCGCGGCTGATTTTACGACCGCGCGGAACGGAGTGAAACCAGGTGAAGAGCCCTGGGTCGAACGGTCGCGTTCCGCTTGCGCCATCCGGAGGAGGTGGATCGGGCACTCGAGTAGACGGCTGTCCGATCCATGATGCGTATTTTCGCGTCGGATCTGGTCGAATCGGGTATATCGTGCGAATCCGTATTTTCTCGTGAGTCCGATCCCCTTTTCGGGGCTCACCAATCGGATCGATGGTGCTCACCGGGATCACCGTTGGGATTCAACAAGTGGCCCTTGAAATACTGGGGGTTTGGCGAATCTGCCGGGAAACTCTGTTATTGGTCCGTGCTGATAGTTGGGGTGGGTCAAGAAGTGGATGGAAGACGAATGATCAATACTTAGTGGTCGCATCTCATACCCTCTTGACGTCACACGATATTGGATGCATCCTGATTGTACGGAAAGGTGTGTACCCTCTGCGCACCACCTCGAAATGTGACCACCTTCCTCTACCGTCTATCCGCCTCAGAAAGGATGGATACAAACGCTGGCCAAAATTTATCAAGTGACTGACTATAGTTTATGGCCTCAACGAAGCGTTTTTCTTCTTTGGGTTGCAACTCCACCGATCTGGTCAAAATCCACTCGTGGAAATTCGCCTCATAAATAGAACCTCCAAAAACGTATGGAATAGCTCGGTCTACGGACCGCAGTACTGCGGCACGATCATCGGGCAGGAACGTGATGCACTTACGGTATTCATTTACAGGGAGAGCACGGACATATCGAAAAAGGTAGCTCTCAGGGCCCGAAAGGACAGCCAACCCTCTGACACAAAAATGTCACTACCAATCTGCAGATTCCACTTCCAAACCAAGATGACGGACAAGAATGTTCATTATTGCGCAGGGTATCTACTAAAACATGCTGGCCGAAAATCAATGCTTACACAGTGCTTTTTCAGCCTATTCCAAATTATTTTAGTACCGCCTTAACAGAAAAATTCAGTACATTTTCAGTACATCGATTCGACGAGATTCGGAAATTTCCAAAAATTCGAATTTCCTGCTCAAATTGCGACAAAAATGACGAAAAAATACGAAAAATTCCGGGCAGTCTTGTGGAATTTCAGTACTTCCGGACCGCCCTTGAAAAATCGGTACTACTTCCGGACTTTCGGAAAATTCCGGACTCGTGGACACCCTGATTGAGTGTTCTTCCACAGAAATGAGTCAATATTAATGCAAAAACTAGGTCAAATGCATGCTTTACAGACCAAAGGTTGTAACAATAAATCATTTTGGATGATTTGAATTCGGCCATAAAAACTCCATGACCTAACCTCAAGATTACCTACATGCCCGTACCTATTTAAGTACTCCAGACGCACTGTGCGGCTGCGGCGGCCACGCAGGAGGCGCGCCCGCGCGGCGGCCGGCCCGGATTTCGCCGTTTGTGAATGAAATCGGGATGGGACACTCCTCGGCGCGGGGGACCGAGGACGCGTAGTAACTTACTACGAGCTCGAGTTGCGGGCGTGTGGGTGTGGGCGAACTTGCACCCAGCGCCACGCGACGCCGCCGCCGAGGCACCCACCCGTTCTGCCGTGTTGAGCAGAAACGTCGTATGATCATTCGAAAGTTGCCAAAGATTCCCCGGAAACCCATGTATTTTTGAGGAAAATTCTCCATATTTTCCTTTGGAATTTAGATATATTTTAGGTCAAATTGCGAACGAAATTGTCTGTACCATTTGAAGAAACAGAATTAAAAATTTTCCTAGTAAATTCAGTTTTTATTGACGGAAATCTGGCAACGTTTAAATGCTCATACGGCGTTTCTCCTCAGCACGGCAGCGATAGCATCTTACCTATTCCCGAACGCTCGAAATTTTCACTGGAATTCATCTCTCGCAGGCTCAAATAAGTCCTCGGTATGCTATTGGAAATCAAAATATTCGTATCATATGTTTCACCCCATCTAACTTTACTGCTCATGCGTTAAAGTCTTTGAGTCGGCCGAAAAGTGATCATGTCCTCCTTTATTTTAAGGATATGCAACTTTATCTTCATGGAAGTCGAAAGAGTTGTATCATGTGTTCCGTCGCATTCAACTTTTCTACTCATGCGTTAAAGTCTCTGAGTCAGCCGAAAATAGTTCACCAACGAAGATATGCAATTTTTACTACTGGGAAGTCGAAATAGTAATTATAAAGCATGTAACATTTTTTTTCTGTCGAAGGAAATTTTGAGAATTTTCAAAATGGAGGTTTGACTCCTCATTTCTTGAGGTTACCATTTTTTTCTAAATTTGTGGCCAGAAGCCTCTATCGATGTTGTTTTCAGTTCGGTGAAAATCTCAGGCTGAAAATAGATTATTAGCAAACTCTGCGATGACAACAATTGGGAAGATACCTAAATATGGACCTACAGAGAACTTTAATGCACTAGAACATCATAGAAATAATTTACATTGAGTATTGAAAATATTCTTCGACCGAAAGTAGTGACGGTATGACGATATGGACAAGGAATAAAATCGTAAGGGAGCTTGTGAAGCGGAATAGAAACGTTGAGCACTTGTTCAAACGATGCGCAGGGAGGAATATCGCGACCTAAAAACTGAGGCGAAATTGCAGCTTAAATGTAGAATGAGCTGAGCTGAGTTCCATTTCACGGTCTCTGAATGAGAAGGCCGAATTTCAAACACTTCAAAGGAAGACATTCTATTCTAATTAAAAGTTAAAACCGAAGCAACAGGAGGATCCTTAATCCCGCGCTCGGATACAGAATCCAAACTTGCGGCGTAAGATGAGCTTTATTCGATTTGACAATTTAAGCTTGATCGCCGTGGACTAATGCTGCGCATTGCCAAATTTCAGTTAAAAATTAATCGATTTACATTACAAAAAGATGGTTCTTGTCGGGAGGAGTGGCAACGCCCTCAGCGACCGTTTAGAAAGAGGCCAGAGTTATAAAGACTTCGACTCGCTCTTTCGGGTATAGTCGATGATACCGTTGCGCGGAATTTAAAGTCGACACTTTCTCAACGTCACGAATTAAAAATTAAATATTTCAACCGATTGACTCTTCGAGCGCCCGATTGGGCCGGCGGACAGTGGTCAGAGAGGATGAGATTTCGTGGCAAAAAGGTCTTTGGCATAAAGTTTGGATTCACAGACAAAAATCTTTGAAAATTGCATGGGACGACGAGGGACCCCAAAATCTCCCAGGACAGTCAAGAGCCGGAATTGAGGCTTCCCAGAAGAGTTCCCGAGATCCTTTTCACTGGTTCTTTACAGTGTGAATGTTCCTCGGTCAAAGTTTCCAGGGAAACAAGAATACAGCCGCAAGTCCCTGAGAATTTTCCCGATGAAGTTCCCTCTCGGATCCCTATGAGCGACCTACGGGTTTAGAATTTGAACGCAGTGTAACTAATTTCCGCCACCTTCTAGTTATCAAGATTTTCCGACATTTCAGGAGCTCGACAATTTTTCGACGAGGACTGATTTTCTAGATTTGAAAAGACGAGAAGCAAAATAAAATGAAAGGACAGAGGAAAAAATGAAAAATTTGAGCGCACGATCCTGACCTCAAATACAAGACCAGAGAATGTAAGAAACCTGGCCTGAATGAAAAAAAATCAAATTTTCTAATAATTTTGATTCATATTAAAAGCTAAAGAGTAACACGTTAAATTTTATATTATAAGAGGGTTGCTGTTGGAGTTGCGATAAAAATCCTCGTGCAAGAAAACCTTAATCCGTTTACTGCTTTTCTCCGGCGATCTATTATAATTTTAAAACTAACACACTTTTGAACCTCCAACTTACGACAACAATGATAGAAGTATAACATTTACTGATTGAATATTGGCCTGTAGAGGATTTTTTTGATGGATGAGAAGAGATCATGTACGAAGGGCTTCATCCAAATCTTGAGACAAATGAACCGAAAAAGATATATTGCGATTTTTTCAATCAAACAACTTCAAACAATCCACACATTTTAGACCATTGTGTAAAGCCGGTTGCGTGAAATTGGAGGCCCCCAATTATCATCCGCCGGGAACCGGTTTCCTGTCAATGCGGACCACGCGACCGTTATGGCAGCCGAGGACCTTTCTTCAGACAGCGCGAAGGGTGCGGGGATTCCGCGCGGTGCAACAGACAGCGAAAAAAAATAATAATGAATACATGAATGAATAAATAATTAAAAAATTGTTCGGCGCACGAGATCGATTCCATCCCCGAGAGGGGCATCTCACGAATGCAAAGTATGCGTCCAATTTTGCTACTGCCGCGTCGAACGAGCGCGCTTAGCTCAAGCTGAACGACGAGTGATTGAGATGCTGGGCATTCTCACTTCATTCATAACTACGAAATGTCATCGTTAGCGAGACGACTCGGCTGATACATAGCTATTATTGCCTTTTTGGTAAAAATAATATTTCGTCCAACGACCTTGGACGGTCCGAATGTAGAAAAACAGTTGATTCCGATTGTTGCTTTTGTAATTTTTTAAAAAACGATTCAAGGGGCAGAGGCAGGGTTCACACAAATAGTGGATTTAGTATAACTTCAAGCATCGCGCGCTATCCACCATCTCTCCGAGCCCGCGGCGGAACCTCTAGAGAGTTAAAAGCCGAAAGCAAGTTGCTTTCGGTTTTTAACTCGCGAAGACTTAAGAAATTCAGTACCTCCTCATTAGAGAAATTCAGTGCTTTTTCAGTACCTCCAATTGACGACATTCGAAAATTTTCAAAAATTTGAACTCCTCGCTCGAATTGCGACAAAAATGACAAAAATTCCGGACCTTCTCGCGAAATCCCGCACTTTTTCATTACTTCCGGACCGCCCTTAAGAAATCAGTACTATATCCGGACTTTCCGGAAATTCCGGACTTGTAGACACCCTGATCGCTTTCTTAACCTCACAAAGCCTGCATAAAGGTTCAGTCTCCCAGACTCCCACACACTACAGGTGCTTCCTGCGGTGTTTCCACCTCCTGGACACCATGAAATAAAACCTAACGTCGGCCATCATCTTTGGTTTTCAGCAGTTCCATGAAGCCTACTCAATCGGAAATGAAACCTCCATCGTTAAACTCTCCCTCCAGAAGTATCCTAGACCGTTGCACTGATTGAGCGAAACAAAACTCGGATGGAGGTGCGGCCGATGGCTGCGATGGCGGTCGATTGACGCGGAGCAGGCCGCTGAGCGCCGGTCGCGGTGCGTGGCGTGTCGACCTGCTCGGAAATCTCGGCTCGGAATCTTACAACTCGCGTGGCGTGGCGCGGCAAGGCCGTTGCGTAAGTTCATTCATTTGCTGCTTCAATTTCATTCATTCACCGACCGACGCGACGCGCGGCGAGGAGTCAAGGTTCTTCGCCATCCTCACGCGCTGCTCGTCGGAAAAATTCGGTCAACCGAATAAAAAGCGCCACGCTCGCTGCCGCCGCGCGGCATTCTCCGCTAGGTCGGTTGTGCGGAGTAGGCGCTGGCACTAGCGGTAATGAATCTTCAGACAGGTTACGAAATTAAGTACGCCGTGCGTGCATCCTTATCGAAAGGAGGAGTATCGATAAGGGCAGTTTTTTAGGCTCACCCTGGCCGAATTTCCCCGACTCAGCTATTTTTTACTCGATAGGGATCTATAATTACGGAATGCATCATGATTTGGTTACACTGAAAAAGAACTTTAGCCGTGAAAGCCGTACTTACGGGTTTGTAGACATACCGTTCGAGCCGAAAGTTCCGGGCAGAGCACCCGGAAGTTTCGGTCTCAGAGCCCGAGACGGACGAAGCCTCTAAATAGTCCGAAACTCCTTTTTTCAGGCCTAGTACTGGCCTAAACATGGTTCTGAGGATCGACTTTGGCGAAAAACGCGGATTTTCCAGCATTCGACCGCAAACCCGCATTTTCGGCCAAAATCGGCGTTTAGACCCATGTTTGGGACGGTATATTGGACCCAGTAAAAGACCAACTGGTGCTAAATTATGACGTATTTGTAAAATGCAGACCTCCAATGAGCCAAAAATCATTAAGTTGAGGAAATTTAGCTACAGGGTGGGCACAAAAACGGTACCCTTCCTTTAACGTAGAATACGGTGGACGAATTCGTACATTCCAAATTCAACTCACGAGTTCCTGTCTACATTGTTCCACACTAACTTCTTGCCACCCAAAAACCAGAGTTCACCGGAGTCAAATCGAGCATTATACTGATTTCGGTATACTTTACGATGGAAGAATTTTCCAGGGTACTGACTATTTTTCTGACAAAATTAAAGGTGCCTTCCGCGAAAAGAGGAAGGAAGTGTGTACGTGAAACCAATTTTTAATTACTTCTTAAACATATATCGATGCCGAAGTGCGTTTACCTCCGTTTGAGACGAAGCGAACTTTCTGTCATACTTTTCTCTTTCTTTGGAAATCTCATCCAAGTCATCTTTTGAAAATTACCTCGAATTTTCTTCTCTCGTGGCAAAATACTGTAAAAATTTCAAGTCTTGGAGTTCCCCATTTTTACTGCGAAAAATATAATAAAAGAGGAAATTTAGAAACGCACGATGAAGATACGTGGTTCTGCATTTTGGTCATACATCAATATCTCACCCGGTCTAGCGGTCCGGTCTATCGGAAACGATACGAACTGCTGAAATGGTTCATTCGGCGTTTCACTCGAGCACCTCAGCACGACGACACTGGAGCACCTGGAGGCGCGAATCGGTTCGGGACAGGCGAGCGGCTCGCTGGGGCGCGCGCGCGGCGGCCGGCGCCCAACGCGCGAGGCGCGACCCAGTGCGCATCCTTGGACAATAACGGTGTCGGGTGTGGAGCTGGGCCGTGGGCGCGTGGCGCGTTTCCGCTCCGGCGCGACGGGACGCGATACTTGTTACCGCGCCACGATTCTTGTTCCGCTAAAAACCCGACTCACTCCTCCGACACCCNNNTCCCGTCGAAACATCACGCGAGCGCCACTTAGCGCCGTCCGAAGACGTAACGGATGGGAACGCAACGTTCCAGTAGGGCGATCACTATTCTTCCGCACGGGGAAAAAAAAAAAAACAAATTGGATCTGAAGTGCAGACTCTTGAAAACATTGACAAGAAAAAATACTCTTAATTCAATCAGATTTAAGCTTAAATCAAAAGGAAATCCGCTTAAATTAAGAGGCTTGGTTCTTGATTTAAGCTAGATTCTGATTGAATCAAGAGTACTTTTCCTTGTCGATGTTTTAAAGAGTCTGGACTCTAGATAAAATGTTTTTTTTTTTCCAGTGCGAACTAAAGAAGAACGCCGTATGAGCCTTCAGACGTTGCAAAATTTTCTTCGAGAATCACGAATTTACGGGTACGTTTATAAAAAAAATTTCTTCCGCCTTTTCAGAAAATTTTGTTCATAATTCGGTCAGAGAAGTCTAAAAATTTCAATGGAAAATATACTTAAAGTTCTTCAAAAATATGCATTCTCCGAGAGGCAAATATGGACAACTTTCGAATGCTCGTACAGCGTTTTTCCTTAACACGGCAGTACTATCCGCGGTCCACTCACCGAGTATTTCTGCTTCACTTGGAGGGTTGAAATGAGAGAAACGGATAAATTTTCTGGGTCAACTATTTTTTTTGGCATAAAATACAGAAGCATTGAACAGCACTCAGTCGTTTACTTCACGAAAGAACGTAACAAAATTTCACACACCGGGAGAATCTTGGAAATTCCTAACTCAAAATGTCAAAGATTTGTTTCTGATCTCATGTAAAAATCACCCAAATTTTCAACAAAAATTGCGCTCGAGTGATCTCGTAGAAAACTGAATTTTTTGAATCGTTGCCTTCGTCCGGCAAACTGCGATTTAACCAGCATTTAACAGAAGACTTAACCATACAAAACTCCTTCAAAGTTACTGAGAATTCAAGACCTCAAAAGCCAAGACAGTCCTTCTCGTAGTCTTTAGAGATAATCTTTAATAGTTACTATGTCCTTCACAATTTGGAAGTAAGGAAGTTTGGAAACACCCCAACACCCCATTCCTGCCCACTGATGGAGGAAGAAGAGAGAGCCGAATCAAGGTGGGATCTGCNGGGGGGGGGGGGGGGGGGGGCACTTGCTCCGACACTGCTCTCTTGGTTATTATCATACGATTCATTTCATCCACCCAAGTTTTCTCGCTCTTCATTTTTATTACCCCTCTCGCTCCTTCATTCAAGTCCTATTTTTATCTGTTCTTTGCTTTGAGCCCCGTTTAGCCGTTACTATTTTCGCCACGTTGTCAGGCGTTTTGCACCACAAGTTTTTAATTATCTGCGTTCAGTTTCGCGTAGACTATCGTTTGTTCTCTTAAAGTTTTCGTTTTAGTTTTAGTGTATAATGTATCAGCATTGAAGAAGCCCCGTATGGGGAGCGAAACGCGTCTGCGATAAATGGAAAACAAAGACCAGAAGGCTCGAGGGTAATTTTATTGTGTATATTCTACTAGCGACTTCAACGTTAATGTAAGTTTTTAATTAGCGGAGCTGGTAAAATAGTGACAACTTCCCAGTTAGACAGCAATATTTTTAAAATATTTTAAAAATATGCACCTTATTTCAAAAATATTTACAGAAAATATTTTCTTCTTTATATTTTTAAAATATTTCAAGAATGTTTTAAAAGTATTCCAAAAATATTTTTCAAAATACTTTTAAAATATAAAATATGACATATTTTTGAAATATTTGTGGAATATTTTTAAAATATAAAATGTAAACATTTTAAAAATATTATAAAATATTATTTTTAAAATGTTTTAAAAATATTTTAAAAATATTAAAAGTAAACGTTTTAAAAATAATATCTTATAATATTTTTAAAATATTCCAAAAATACTTTAAAAATATAAAAAGTAAATATTTTTAAAATAATATTTTATAATATTGTTAAAATATATCATAATTATTTTTGTTAATATTTTAAAAATAATATTTCATAATATTTTTAAAATATTAAATTTTTTTAAAATGTTTGAATTAATATTATAAAAATTATAAGAAAAAAAAGAAATCATAACAATAAATAAATAACATAAATACATCGACATAAATTCAAACTAGAAAAAGGCCCAAATAATTAAAACTGGAAAAAGACGCAATTATAAAAAACGTTAATTTGGTTTAAAAAAAAATAAATAAAAAAAAAAATAAAAAAAAGAGAAAGTTAAAAAACATGAGAGTTAAAAAAAAAGAATGAGTTAAAAAAAATGATACTTAAAAAAAAAGAGATAGTTAAAAAAAATGAGAGAGAGTTAAAAAAAATGAGAATGAAAAAATTACATGATGAAATAAAAAAAATAATAAATAATAAAGTCTGGTAAAATATCATAAGAATCCGTCAATAAACAAACATATTACGGACTCAGAGGCCTGCGATAGTTAAGAGATTGAATTTAGGGGCCCATCTGTAGGAAGCCTCGCTGGTCTGGTGGTAAAGTACTGGACTACGGATTGCAACTCCATCCCGAGGCGTGGGTTCTAATCCCGACTAGGACGGCGCGGATTTTAAAGTAAGTCACAACTCTACGATGATCCACCACCTGGTAGCAACGCATATGCACGTTCGGAAGAACATTAGTACCAAACATATCACCTAGAGAGCGCGCACTCTAGGATGCAATACTTGTGCAATATTTTTAAAATATTCTTACAATACTTTGAAAAAATTCAAGAAATATTTTGAAAATATTCAAAAAATATTTTTCAAATTAACTGAGGTTAACATGAGTAGATTTTAAAAATAATATAAAAAGTTTTTAAAAATATTTTGTGAAAATATTAATTTAATATTTTTAAAATTTCTTAAAAATATTTTTTGTCTAACTGGGTTAGGTGTGGCTGTTTTCATAAAAAATTGGCTTTCTTTCCACTCACTCTCTTTCTGTCAAAATTTTATTTGACCACGTAGCATCGACATTTTCCGTTTGGAAAATCGGGATCAAATCAACTCTTCGAATTGTGAAAAGTCATTTTTCGTGATTTTCAGGCATTTTTTACCTTTGAACTCCCCTCCACCCAAGCAATAAAATAATTCCGATTACGCCAGTAAGTAAACTTTGAGGATTTCTTAAAATTCAAGGTTATTCAGGAACTTCAAAAGTTTGCGGAAATTTAAAGTTTATTTAAAGACTTTTCGATGCTTCACGAACCTTTCAGTGGTCAAAGCTACAATTACAGTGAGTACGGTAGAGAAGAAAAATCGAGGAGGGAGACCAGTCGGAAATTCTGTTGTACTAAAGAAAAACGACGTAAAAACATTCGAATGTTGCCTAACTTCCAGCAATAAAACCTTTATTTTGAGGTACGTTAGGAATACTTTTTCGTAAGACATCTTCTGACCTTTAAGATCGAATTACGAACAAATTTCTCTGAAAAATTGGAAGAAAAATACGTACTAATTTTCCAGGAATTTGTGATTTGCCGAAAGAAATTTGGCAACAGCTCATGCTCATACGGCGATTTTCCTAAGCACGACGAAGTTGTGAGCCAGCATCCAGTACGAAATCTTGACGCGAACTTCCTCGGAACTCGAAAGAACCGGGACGCCGCGCCGGGATGAGAGCGGTTTCGCGAGGACGTCTCGAAGTGAGCCGTTGGATCTGGAAGTAGGAGGGTTAGTTTATGTAAATTAAAGTATTTTATGTTAATTGGAGCCTCGGTACAAGCGACCGTTGCCAAAGCATCGTTCGTTTTCGCGGGCTGTCACGGACGTTCCCGAGCGCGGCGCACAGTTGAGCGAGCCATCGGGAGGGTCGGACATGAAATTTTGGATAAAAACCCCTATTTCAGGGAGTATTCCGTCAACTTTCAAAGTTTTAGGGGTGCAAATCGTACAATTTTGTACAATACAACCAACGATATCACTTTTCAAACATCAACGTTTTGAATTAACGGAGTTATAAGCTTTTAAAGTTTCGACATTTTGTCTGATTTTTCCCATTTTTTGTTCCATTGTGCGGCGTTCCCAGAGACGAGGCCGCATCCCGGTCCTCCTCTGTCTTCTCGCCGGCGCGCATAATCGACCTTCGATACTATCCCGTTTGGAGCTATTGTTAAGAATCGATTAATAAGTTACATCCTGATAATCGATCTTTTTCCCTAGATTTAGACGGCAGAACAATTGGTTTATCGCGAGGCACGACACGCCACTGGTTCCAAGTCCGACTCGCGCATCTTCGCCGCTCCCTCCGTCTCCTTCACCGGGAGAAAAAAAAAGCACGTTGAAAGTTCGTTTCCGCACACCCTCGCCCGCGCCTTCTTCAGCATTATTTCGCCGAACCAACTGATTTTAATTATACACGGTGATCCAAGGATCCCATACCACCAGTAACAGGCACCGCCTCCGTAACTTTTGAACAAATTAAGACTGAGATTTGAAATTTTGTGAGTCCTCCTGGATCGAGGAAAACTCCTCTTGGGCCCCTCAGAATTAGAGAAGGATCACCCTGAGAGAGGGCAAGATCCCCAGGGGTTATGAGGATGGTGCGGGACTTTTGAATCACCCTGTAAAATATCTATCTGCGGGTCCGTTTCGAGGGGCACAGGATGTGTGCAATCACGAGGGGTGCCAAAATTTCTCGCGTCTTTTTTGCTCATTATTCCTTTCATTGCTGATAGATTCCCTTCTGGTTTTTCCTTCTTTCTCATTCTTCTTTTTCGTTTCATTTGCACTATTCGTCCTATTAAAGCATACAAAAATTCCAAGGGAAATATTCATAACTTCGTCCAAAATTTGATACTTTATCTGAAGGAATTTGGCGACAGTATTCACATCTTACCAACAACTAAAAAGGCTAATTTGACCGTCTGGATCAATATTTAGGGACCAAAATGATTTTTTTCTTAAATTATCATTTGAGGAGAAGCGGATGTCTATAGATACCTTGGATTGGAGTTTTTTAAAACTGATTACTTATTTTCATAGAATTCCCTTACCCAATTCAATCACTTAAAAAGAGTCTGTGAAAAAGTTTCAATTTATGACCATTGTCTGAATTTCAGCTTTCTCATAGCTAACTGACCGCGATTATTTTGGAGCCAACTTTGGCTACAATTCCGATTATTTAGGCTCACGTCGGATTCGAGCACTGTTTGAGCGTTCATAAGGCGTTTTCCCCATACACTGCCGAACGAGTTGTTTCCTTCCCTTTAAACTCGATCTCCCTTGGAGTTCGGCGCGAAAGCGAAACCCAACCTTAAGGTGACCCGCGAACTCGGGCTCGGCGGAAAAGAAAGCGGGCGATCGATATAACTCAACTTACACGGCGAATGACAGGACTGATTTAAAGCACTTGCCGGTCTGAACTTTAGCGACCGGAGTCGGGCAACGACAGCCCTCCGCGCGGTGCGGTGCCGAGAGATCAACGGCCACCGCCACCGGAGTCCGTATTTCAGCGGCCGGTGGTCGGTGCCGATTCGGCTCTTATCAGATCTGACATTTGTCTCGGCTTTTGTTCGCACCTCTCGCGGCGAGCGACAGCGACACCGCCGTGCTAAGGAAGAACGCCGTATGAACATTCCAGAGTTGCCACATTTCCTCCGATAAAATGTTTATTTTGGGAGAAAGTTATGCATATTTTTCTTGAAATTTTCAGACACTTTGTATCAGACTGCGAAGAATATTGTCTGAAAAATTGGAAGAACAATATTCATAACTTTCTCAATAAATTCGATTTTTATCGGAGGAAACTTGGCAACGTCTGATGACTCATACGGTGTTTTTCCTTGGCGCGACAGGACAGATAACCGACATTGCCGCTTCGTGGAATAGGTATACCTATAGCGACCGACTGTCCACTGAGGAATCCATTTGCGATTGGATCAGCCATCTTAGGCTTTAAAGAGCTCTTAGGATGAAAAAAAAAAAAATGACGGATATGACATCCAGACACTAAAAAAAAGTTACGGGCTATGTAGGCATAGCGATTGTCTGTTTCGGGTTAAGAGGCCGAAAGTTCCGGGTGCTAGACCCGTAGTTTCGACTGCTCCGGATACTACGCCCGGAACTTTCAGCCTCGGAGCCCGGAACGCGGACGGTATGTCTAAGTAGCCTTTATGTACGGCTTACAGTTTTTTTTAGGTGGACAATTTGAAAGAGCAGATAATATTTTATTTGCCTAGGTGACAATGAAATTTACTCAAATCCAAAAAGAAGGCGTACATACTTAGTTTTGAATCCAATTTTGGGCATTATTACAGTTGAAAAATATGTTTAGCTTGAGCCTCTACAACTGCAAGGTTGGTAATAACCAGGATGGGTGATGAACGTCCGGAGTTGACGACCCTTTCTTACCCGCTCCCATCTTATATCACCGCTATTTTCTTTTAATCCTGATGGTCTTCATGAGACCCAGTGGCCATATTTTCTCTAGAAAGGTTTTCTACAGCTTGCGGAGGCCATAGCGAGGAAAATACATAAACAATTCCGATGTAAACAGTTCATAAGTGATCTTTAAAAACATTTTAAAAAAATGCTCAGACGATCCGGCAACGTGAAAATTCGCCAACCGTAGCGACCATAAATGAGAAACACGAATACCCGGGGGGCGTTGGGGGAGAGGGAGGGAGGGGAGTGCGCCGCCCCCCGGGGACGGGTCCCGACTGCTAGAGAGGGGGTGTGGGGGGGAGCGCTACCGGGGACTTTCGCCGGGGCACAACGCACGACGTCACCGGCGGTGACGGAGGACGACGATTGGCCGATACAGGGGCGCCCGGTCAATTGATCCGCATTTGCGACTTCATTCGGCTTTTAACAGTGGCGAGACGTGCTTTGCGGTGAATCGATTGTCCTGTCATGTATACCAATGGAAAAGGATCGATTGTCAGGGTACACTTTAATAATCGATTCTATATAATGTCTTTAAACGGGAAAATATTGATAGTCGTTTTAAGGAAAACTCCGTGTCACGCTCCGCGGTGGCGCACTGTGGATCGGGTCAATAGGAGAGGTCGGACAAAATTCGGAAACTTTGAAAGCTTATAACTCCGTCAATACAAAACTTTGAGGTTCTAGAGGTGGTTCCATTGGTTTTCACGTGTAATTTTCTGCTAAAAACACCCCTTGAAATTTAAAATGCGACGAAATAAACATCAACATATCGACGGTGAAACTACCAAACCACGTATCTCGTTTGCGGTGTTTAAAAATCTACGCTCACATTTTATTTTTTTGAAGTAGACCAAATCAATATCATTCCTTGAAATTTTCACGGAATTTTCTCCGCACAAAGAGGAAAAATCACAGAAATTATCAAGACTGGATGTTAAGTAGTTTATCATTTAAAAAATAAAGTATGACAGGAAGTCTGCGACGTCGCAAACCGAGATACGTGGTTTGGTAGTTTCACCGTCGATATGCAGTTTTAGTCAAAAATTTCATACTTGACCCAGGGCCGGATTCACCTACTTGCCGCCCATGGGCCGCCTGTATTTTGCCGCCCCCTTCTCATTCGTTTTGAAACTCGATAAAAACCATCAAGTGAACGTGCCAGCGGGGGAGGGTTGCATAAGACGTATTTACTCGTGTTGAACACAATTTTTGGGAAAGCCCTGTCAACACTACTGGCAAAAGTTCATGGAACTTTGCGCGAAAGTTAAGTTTCGTAAACCTATCTCCGCGTGGACAAGGCCTTCCATGTTTGGCGCAAAGCGTGAAGTATTCCGACAGTTTTGTAGGCGCTATGAGTTTCACGCCGACGACCGCTGCTGAACGCAGTGTTTGACGCGATGCGTGAAGTATTCACGCAGTCTTGTAGGCGCTATGCGTTTCACGCTGACCGCACTGTGTTTTGGCGCAATGCGTGAAGTATTCATGCATTCTTGTAGGCGCTATCCGTTTCACGCTGACCACAATGACCGCACTGGGTTTGATGCAATGCGAGAAGTATTCGTGCAGTCTTGTAGGCGCTAATATGTGTTACATGCCGATCGCCGCGCCGAGGGCTTCTCCTTTTCGTCTCAAGTCCTCGTTATCATTTCTATCTAAGTCGCGCCATTCCAGGCCAAAATGCGTGTTTGGTTTCTCTCGTAACTCGGCTTATTGAGGGTGCCGTCTCTTGTATCACTAAGAGACGACAAAATTAGAAATTACTATACTCTCAGTAAATGAGAGATTTTGTCGCCTTTTCTCGTTTGTAATTTTTTTTTGTCTAAATCCGACTTTTTTTTATACCTACACTTAAAAAAATTGCAAATTTTTGCCGCCCCTTAGATTTGCCGCCATGGGCCGCGGCCCATGTGGCCACCCCCTTAATCCGGCCCTGACCTGGCCTCTATAATTGACTTGATCCACTATGTGGCGCTTAACATCTCCCTCCCGAGCCCCTTCCTTTTTCTTGTGGGATTTCTTTTCTCACGGGTTGGCACAAAAAGGGTATTTATGCTAATTAACAATCTCATTTGCGTAGGCAGTACCTTCGAATTTGATTAATTTAAAACATGGTTCCGAGTACTATAAAATTAATACACTGTATTCAATATTAAATCCTGTAATTAGTTAAGATTCTTGTCCAGAATAATCAAACTGTGTCCGATTAGTTTCTCTTGGAATTTTTATTATATACGCAATCGTTATGTTACATAATATATTTTACAGGCGACGACGGATTTTGAATCCGTTGAAACATGAGAACAAGACTCAAAACAACAGAATAGAAAACGGGACGTTTCGCCTAAAATTGTTGGCATTTTCAATCGAAACCACGGCTTAGATACAAGTGCACCGACACTGGATCGGAATGCAAAGCACTTCGTACTTCGTAGTACTATTTCCAAAAATAAGTGAAATGGTGACAACGCTTTCTTACTTAAAAGGTAAATGAAAACCAAAATCATACACTAAAATTTCTTCATGGTCCTACATTTGCCTCGCGTTTCTCGCAATCCGCAGATCGCGAGATCGGACATGTTCTGCGCAGCCATGCCTTTGAGCGAGATCAACGTACTTACAACACGCCAAACTTCTCGAACGGAAAAAACAACTCAAAACGTACTTACAACGTGCCAAACTTCTAGAACGGAAAGAACAACTCACCTGCAACAAACAGAAAAAAGTATCATGAGTATACGGAGGTGCGTAGAAGGGAAGAGAGAGGGAAAAAAACCAAGACCAAATAAATCATACGCGGTTCGGAGCACAAAACGTCGCTTCTTTGACGTAAGAGAGTACCTTAACTTCCAGATGAGCCCCTAAAAGCATGGAGTTAGATAGACAACAGGGCTCACGTGGAAATTAAGTTACGCCCTTACGTCAAAGGAGCGACGAAAAGTGATCGACTGGGGATCCGGCCAAGTGCCGACGATTAATTTCGCCTTTCGAACTTCATCGGTCATCGCGCATGCAGAATCGGTTTCATCACGCGACGCCACGGCAGGGGCGGCGCCGCGGCGCCTAAATCCGGCGACCGACGACGCCGCTCGGGCGAAGTTAAAAACCACGCATGTCCCTAATCCGTTGAGCCGTGGAATACAGGCACGCTTACGAGTGTCGAGTGGTAATTTGCGACAAATCGATTGATTTGTCATCAAGACCTGCGGAAAAGGATCGGTGAGCTGGGTATACCATAATCATCGATTCTTTACCATCGCCTCAGATGGGGAAAATATCGATAGTCGATTATTCATGCTGCGCAAAGGCGATGACTTTCCCCGCCGCGACGCATGAAATATGGTCGGGCAGGCGTCACTCGGACCAATGCACCGTATAGCGCTGCCGTGTTAGGCAAGAACAGCGTATCTGCCGGTGTCGTATCGTGCTTTAGAGTGTAACTCGATCGATTCTTTACCGCAACTTCCAACGGGAAGTCATCGATAGCCGGGGGTTGTATCAGTGGCGAGGCGTTTATCATCTTTTCTCGATACTTTTCCGTTCGAAACTATGATAAAAAAACCATTTGATACGGTGTACCCCGATGGTCGGTGCTATACCATTGGTGCAGATGGCAGATCGATCGATTAATCGCAAAGCACTGGTTTCAATTGTAGTTATGCGGTTCTTGCTTGGCACGTCAGGATGTTGGCCAGGTCGCCCAGGTCTCGAGCTCGACTGTCTCCGTTCGCGGTACATACATGTTGTTCGCTTCACTTGTGTTAATTACTGTCAACAACAAGTTATAAACATTCGCTGGCCACGAGGTAGTGAAAATGAGTCACTGATACACTGGTCATTCAGTCATTCGCCCTGTCTACTGCTTGAGTATCTTCAGAAAGAGAGAGCATATTAGGATCCACAGGGACCTTGAGGATCAAAAACATGGTAGCGAACCCATACAGCTACGAGATTGCAATTTTTTCAGGTAAAATACTTCTTAAACTTCAGATGATGCCTCGGTTGATAACATTATCAAAAGAGTTCAAAAACGTAATTATAGACCAACTCGCGCGTGGATTCCTATAGCCTGGAAATTTCATGTAAAATGTTTCACAAAACTTCAGATGATGCCTCGGTTCATAACATTTTCAAAAGAGTTCAAAAAGGTGATTATGGACTGACTCGCGCGTGGATTCTTGGGTTGACTAATAATAAGCTGATCAGAAATGGATTCGTCAGTGCTCATTTTTGTGTGTTCTTTTTATTTCATTCGATTGATATTATGGTTTTTTCTTTCAATCTCTTTTAATTTTATTCAGTTTGTTTTTTTTTTTTCTAGTGCTCTTTCTTCAGGAGGATGCTAGTTTTCTGACTTTCTGGGAGCACGGCCCCCGCGTCTGTCATCTAGCGGCTGCACAAGAGAAACGGAAAAGAGCAGAGAAGTATCGTAATTAATACGGAAAGAAAAGGTACGAAGAACAAAAGCGACAAGAGAGGCTCGGACAATGGCCAAAGGCTCATAAATCTCGATCAATTCAAGGGCGGACCCGTGCGGGGCGCAGGCGAAAAGGCTGGATCATCGCGCACGGTCGCCAATTATAGGGGCGGAATCGGTCGTTCCTCCTCTTCCAGCATTGAAAATGGGTCGTTTCACGGGCAACCTGACAACGCGGCGGGAAAGTGCAGCGGAACAACCGAGAATAATGGGCAGAACAGGCGTAAAAATTGGTCGGGGTCCAGGGCAGAGCGAATCCAGCTGGGTGCTGCGAGGATGACACACGGACGATGTTGCCGTCCGATATTCGGTGGGAATTTAGCGGAATCCTTCGGCTCTTTTGGTCAAAAAGTGAACGCCCACCGCACATTGGATCGAGTCGATGCGGGAAAGAAATTTCGAAACTTTACAAGCTTATGACTCCGTACACACAAAATATTGAGGTTTTAAAAATGGTTCCACGGGTTTCCTCGTGAAATTTTTACACCCCTTATTCTATAAAATGTAGCACCTCTTATTCAATAAAACGTGACGAATTAAACATAAAAATTTCATGTCCGACCTTGCTAACTGACTCGATCCACTCTGCGGCGGTCCGTAAATAGAATCTAAGTCGGCACGAAAAGACGAGACTGTAGACATAGCCCTATCTAAACTATGCAATATATCGCATTTCGACGTTTCATCATGCTACTTTAAAACTTAAAAAATCGGCCCCGCAGTTAGGAGTGTTAAATAACCGCACGAACTTCACGATCCGAACGATACTTTGCTCAAGTTTGCTCGCATAAAGGGAAGACACGGTAAAAACATTGATTATTTCGATTTTTAGGCTAATTAACACGTAAATTTGTGAACTGATACAATAGAATACAATATAATGTGACATTACGAGATGATAAATAATTTAAGGTAATCTATAAGTAAGCGTAAAAAATGAATAAAAAAGCGAGCTCGGAAACCCTGAACGATTACAAGTAAAAGATGACTTACGACTAATGGAAAGCAGTTGACGAAACAACTAATGGAAAGCAGTTGGCGCATTTGTAAAATTTGTGCGCTGCTGGAGGATGGAAGAAATTTCAACAAAAAAACATCGAGGAGGGGGGAGACAAAATTGCGAATGGTAATAAACCTACAATATTTAGGGCTCTTTCAGAAATTTTAGAGTCAGCTGAAAAAAGCATCGGTTAATAATCGATCTCGTCTAATTTCTTCAGATAGTGAAAAAGAAAAGAGGGTCCGGACAGTGAGCGCTTGGTTCTGGATTTCTCCCCAAAAATATGGCAATGGCGTGGCCTCATAAGACTCTGTAGGGAGCAGAAATCAGGAAAAGAAAAAGAAAAGTGGGAACATCCACGGCGATTCTTTGACGTTCTCGACCTAGGGGATCCTGGGACATAGAATTGATTTCCCCAAATGACTTTTGTTGAGTGTGTCTGAGCGCCGCCGCCGACGGGATGGGTAGAGGTATCCCTCGATTTCTACAGTAGCCAGTCAATTTCCTAATTAATGATGTTTTAGACTTCTTCACTCCCAGTCTTTACTGATTGTGAGACAAGTCGAGATCATTAAATCGCAAAGTAGTATCCTGGTGGGAACTGAATTCACACAAATAGTTATTTTCCAAGGGAAGGAACGCGATTACATGCCAACGTTACAAAAGTTCCCCTCATATTTTTTTCCCTCTGGGAGACAGTTCGAAATTTCGAGCTGAAAATTGTTGCAATTTGTTTGCAGCAAAATGTAAAACGGAAATTGCCATGGAAATGTAATCGAGAATTGTCAGATTTTCTCAATTTTGTGATAATTTTGGGTGTCGAACAAAACTGATTTCCTGTTTAACCAAATTTTTTACGTGTTTCAAGTAACTATCAAACCGCGGTCTATTACGGTCACGGATGTGTTAAGTTCCACTTAGTTCTTGTCTTCCGAAGAGAGAAGAAGCCTCGCCACTACATTTCAGAGGGTTTCGTAAGACTGCTAAGTGTGATTTCAAGCTGAAAACCACGACATCACGACCTGACATTCGAGCTCCGCTACTGTGGGAACAAACCAGAATTTTTTTTTCGGAGCCGCAGACCCAAAACAGTTGACTTGTTCCATGTTCACAACATTAGGTGTCGAAATCCGAGCAAAATATGCTCTGCAACAAGCTATCATTTCGTCTTGGATACGGCGGGGTGGGTACTAACTGCTTAGCCATTCTGAGGACGTCCCCAGTTGCAGATGAGTGATGTCCGAGCAAGGGATTACCAACGAGAAGGCTTCATAAAAATCCCGTCCTTGGAAAACACTGCTGCCACACCGCTCCAGAAAAAAACGACTAGCTAACCCAGTATTCGATAAATCCATACTCGCACTTGCGACAGGGATTCACGTAAGATTAACCTGAAATTGATTCAAACTGAGACGACGTTTCTTCCTGGAAATAAGAATTCGTTGGAAACAAGACGATTTGCGTTCGTATCCAAGAGATATTTCTGCCGCGACAAAAGAAAAATTATTGCAATTATTGCAAATTTTTCAATTATCGTCATGCCTATGAAGTGAGGACATACCTCTATTTTCAGATGATCCCCGAAAGTTAAGGTTACTTTAGAAACAGACTTAACGTGGAAATTGAGTTACACCCTCACGTCCGAAAGGCGACTTTTTAATGTCCGAATTGTCACATTTTGGGGTGTGACGACAGATTAATTCGAACGAACGATCCGTCCTTTCCCAGGCGAAAGAGCGTAACTTCATCTCAAAGTTGCATGAATTTCCTTCGCACAAATTGTACTTTTTCTGGGAAGTTCTAGGGCGTTTCTGGTTGGAAATCCCATTAATTTGTCTTCAGATTTCAAGCAAAAATAAAAAAAATTTGAGTCCAAAGAGTAAAAAGTACAAAATGGCAATGAAAAGTGGAATTGTTAGGAATTTTCTCGTTTTCAGCTTTTTCAACTTAAATCCTAAAACTTTTGTTTGATGTTATGTACTATTGTTTTAAAATGAACGATACATCGAACCACTATCAAATACGATCCACGAAAAATGAAAATTCTTGCGAGTGCGAAAGGGCAATTTGTGTGATATTGTTGGGAATTTTCTCGTTTTCAGCTTTCCAACTTAAATCGTAAAATTTATGTTTGAGGTTATGTTCTATTGTTTTAAACCAAACGATACATCGAACCACTATCGAATACGCTCCATGAAAAATTAAAATTCTTATGAGTGCAAAATGGCAATTTGTGTGAAATTGATAGGAAATTTCTCCTTTTCAGCTTTTCCGACTTAAATCCTAAAATTCTTGTTTGAGGCTATGTTCTCCTGTTTCGAATCAAACGATGCATCGAACCAATATCGAATACGATCTATGAAAAATGAAAATTCTTATGAGTGCAAAATGGCAATTCGTGTGAAATTGATAGGAAATTTCTCCTTTTCAGTTTTTCCGACTTAAATCCTAAAATTCTTGTTTGAGGTTATGTTCTCCTGTTTCGATTCAAACGATACATCGAACCACTATCGAACGAAAAATTCGACGGTGGATCCTGCGATTGGCGGCACGAGTTGGCGCCAGGGAGTCCGGCGCGGATCTGCGACGACGATGAGGAGGACCGGTGAGTGGCGACTCGCCTTTTGCGGGCATGAGCGTATCGTCGCAGCTCCGACGTCAAAGGACCCAACTCGATCCCCGCGTGAGCTCCCGCGAGCACCGAGTTAAACGGAGAACAGAGCTCATCACGGAGAAGCAGTAGCGAGATGCCGGGTCTCGGTCCTCGGTTCCCCCTTGGGCCGTCCGGCGTCCGTCGTCGTCGGCGCATACGTTTTGCCGGCGATTACAATAAAAAGTCGTGTTTTTGTTTCGTCACGTCGCGTCGCCGCGCCGTCCCACGACCGCGGATTCCGTGACGCGTCGCCGCCGCGGAGACGTCGCGTCGCGTTGCATCGGGCCGCCGAGACGCCACACGGTGGGTCAGGTCAATGCGAGAAATTGGACAAAATTTGGTAACTTTAAAAGCTTAAAACTCCGTTTATACAAAATTTTGAAGTTCTAAACGTGGTTCCATTGCTTTCCTCGTGTAATTTTCTTCAAGAAGAACCCCTTGAAATTTATAATGTGACAAAATTTACATCAAAATTTCCAATTTAAGGAAAACATTTCATATCCGAGTTCTCTCATGGACTCGATCCACTGTGCGGAGGCCGCGGATCCCGCGTAATTAATTCCCCACCGAAACGGACACCCCTGGACACATGTAAGCGGTCTCCTCCCGACTCTCTGATGCAGGGGCAAGCGACGCAACACGGAGCACACGTATGAGGGCCGCTTACCCTTCTCCCTCCGCAGACTCTGCGACTTCACGTCCGTAAATGACGTCAGTTGCGTATGTAAGAGTAGAGTACCTGTATAGGGAGAGTACGGACACTTCGAAATATAGTGCTCTTGAAGGGTCCAAAAGGGCAGCCAACCGCCTAACACGAAAAAAAAACTGGATAAATGCCACTGCCAATCTTCAGATTCAAGTATCAAATACATAAGTTTTTTGCCTCGTGCATAAATAAATTACAGGGTTGCCACAGAATTTGGAAATTCTCTGACGTTTCCCTGATTTCCCAGACACGTTTCGGTTCAGGTGAAAGTCTCTGACACGTTTGGGTGAAAGTCTCTGACAATTGAAGATATGGCAAATAGCTGAGAAGACATAATTGAAAAGAGTTTTTAGGCAAAAGTAGTTCGAAACCTCAAACCCTTTTTAGAAAGCAAATAAAGAAGATACGACAACTTTTCCCTGACATTTCCGTCATTTTCCCTGACATTCCCCGGTTTTCCCTGACTTCTTGAAATACCCTGACATTTTTCGGTTTTCCCTGACTGTGGCAACCCTGTAAATATTGATGTATTTGATTTTTGATCGTTCCATACATCCACACAAGACCATACATTTGGATAAGATGTATTAATGTATTCGAATCATACTTAGGGCTAAAATTAAAACTTTGTAAAATCCGAATGGATGTTTGCTAATAAATTGCACAGAGTGGTCAACCGACCGGTTTTTTCGGCGTTGACTCAATTAAAACTTCGAATACCCTTCCAAATAAAGGTGCGATTCCAAAGCTTTTCTCGATGCTCCCTTGAGTCTGGGAAAGGAATCCTTGACAAATCGTTCTCCAAACTCAAACAACAGCCTCCGTCCCGTTCCATGGAGGCACATAAAAAGCTCCCCTTCCCGAGGTGCGAAAAAGCAAGCGTAAAAGCCCTCTCCGAAAGGGTAAGGCGGAGGGGTAATCAATCGCTTTTTATGAGGGAGCCGAAGACAAAGGGACGCTCAATTCGGAAACAATGTTTAATAACCGATGAGACCGCCGTAAAGGCGTTTATTACGGGCGGCCAATAAAAACACGGGGACTATCGCATCGGCGAGTTTCGACTCCGCGCGCTTGATGGAGACGGAGGGGCGCGGTAATATTTTAGGACCTCATCCAACCCCCTCCCACCCTCCGACAGCCCCATAAACTGCAGGTTACGCTAAACTGCGGTCAGGTTGCTGACGCACGCGTTTTCCAGGACAATGAAATATACTTGGAACGATGACGTCATTGGTTCAGGACGAAACGATCAAATGAACTCATTTGATTTCATATCCGCAAAAGGCTGACAACTGGACGTTGATTTCAAAAAGTAAGATACAAAACCCAGAAATTTTAAGGTGCTCAAAGCCCCAAGGTTTGTGGTTTGAAAGAGAGCAGTGGAGGCTAGGTGTCGCAGAGCGCGAGGGAGTGCTACAAAGCGACCTATGTGTATATAGATACATAACCCATCGAGAAAAAGATCACAGTCAAGAAAAATTCAAGGATCCGGAGCGCTGAAAAATATTTCATTCCTTCATTTTCAGTTGTCTTTTTTTCTCCTGAGATTCTTGGAGGGCCAAACAAATTTTTGAGCTAATTCTATTACCGCATTTCCATATTTTTGCAGGGATGAATCCTGTTACAGAATCGCTCAATAATCACAGAAAATCACAGCGTTCAAAAAGAACGACAAACGTTTCCGGCTTTCTGAATCTTGCCGATATCAAGAGCCTTGGTGTGGATGACCAAAGGGGAAAACCACGTATCTCCATTGCGATGTTTCACAATTTCCCTCCTATAATATTTTTACGAAGACAAATAGTCCAAGTTCATCGCTTGAAATTTGTATAGATCATTCTGTTCATCGCGCAGGAAAATCATGGGAGTTTTCAAAAAATTACGTTGGCTAGTTTTCCAAAAAAAAAAAAATGGAGTATGACATGAAGTCTGCAAGAGCGTCGCAAACGCAGGGAGATACGTGGTTTTGCACTTGAGTCGCCGATATTTCCTTGAGAACTCCTCTTCATCCGGCATCTCTTCTCAGCGACGCAAACCCGAAACAAAGAGGCTTTTAGCGAGTGCGTAAATAGACTAGGGGGAATGCAGAATCGGTGCGAAACACGTTCGCGCCCTGTTGGCCGGGCGACTCGCGAATCCCCGAAAACCGCGGCGAAAATACGGCTCGATTCCGACCACTTCCCAACCCCGCGGCGAGGAGACAAGCACGCTGCTTTAAATATTTAATGCTCCTTTTCCCGATGAGGAGCTCCAAGTACGTGCATCATATTTCGAGGAGTATATCTTCCCCCACAACCCCCGCCGGGGACCCCTTTTTAACGCCAGCAGCGAATTACCCCCACATTTTAACGCCCTGCCGCGGTGAGCAGTCACTCGATAACCCCCCGACGACTTGTGCCCTCTCCGTCTTATTCATCTTCAATTCACCCTCAGCTTATCTCGCCTGGGGTAGGAATTTTTTGTTTCCTCGACGTTTCTAGCACTAGAAAAAAAAAACACATTGGATCTAGAGTCCAGACTCTTGAAAACATTGACAAGAAAAACTACTCTTGATTCAATCGGATTTTTGCTTGGATCAAAACGAAAGCCGCTTAAATTAAGATGCTCGGTTCTTGATTTAAGCTAGATTCTGATTGAATCAAGAGTACTTTTTCTTGTCGATGTTTTTAAGAGTATGGACTCTAGATCCAATGTGTTTTTTTTTTCCAGTGAGTTTGGGTCTTGGTCCGGGTCATGTGGGAACCAATTATTGCGAGGCGTGAATGGTCGATTGTCGATCCTTCCCCATTTGAAGCTGTGGTAAGAATCGATTGTTAGGGCGTTTGCAACTAACACTATTTATAGATACTTTTACATAGGTTTAAACGGCAAATCAATCGATAAATCGCAAATTACGCCACGCCAATGGTAGGGCTTGAGTGAGGGCAACGGCACCCTCTTAGAAAATTCAACTTGAGGTGCATTTCCTTGACCAGTTAGGGAAGAAAAACGCATGGGTCAGATGCAACACTTATACTCATCATCAAAGACATTGAAGGAGTTTTAATTTTTCCAATTTAAAACTATGAATCAAAATATAAAGAAAACGTTTTCCCCGTACACGTCAGTACTTTTTGATCGATAACTTTACATTCATGGCGCTGTTGGTGGTGACGTCACGTACTGGATCAAGACAATAACAATAATATGAACTCTTTCAATTGAAACAATGAGAGTAAATAAATTCACACTCAATAATCACGGTGACTTTTCCCTGCCATTACGATCGCAGTCACATCCCTGGGGCCAAGTAAGCGTGACATGTACAGAGATACCACTATTTGAACACGTGGGAGCGTATGTTGTCTTCACAAAAAATTGAAGGCAAACAGACATGGCGCCAAGGCAACTTTTTCCCGTTCGGTAAAAAGCTATTTTCCAAAAGCGAATCTATACATAGCTTTTCTGTGACGTAAAACTAATCGAATCTATATAAGCCAATTTGGTTGACGTTAACTTGTTTTTTTCCGTGAGCGGGACTTTTTGATTGAATTTACTATAATTTCAAGGTGAACTCAAACTCACTAAAACTCAAATCGCTCATTTCTCAATTACTTCGTGATCATTGTTGAAGTTTTCTTTGTAGAATTTTGATGAAGGAGCGTGTTTTGAGCTACTTCAATTGAACCGAGTTCATCAAAAATAAACCAACCGAAATTCTAGAAAAAAATTACTGAATAATTTTTCCGAGTTCTATTAACCGTACATTCTCTCCTGCCAAAAACTGAAGATCGAAAAACAGAAATTAGTTTGTGGAATGAGGAGTTAAAGTTCATTTTCTACATTGAGCCTCATCTTCATGCAGGAATAAAACTCCAAACCTCTTTTTCTCAGTTTCGACTTATACAGGTTGGTTCCTTTCTGATGAACTCGGTCCAATTCAGACCCTGATTAGGGGTTGATTCGACACCGTCCGTCAAATTGGCCTATTTCCGCAATCCCACCCCGCAACACCGAATCGGCGAAGAGTCAACAAGAAATCGAGATCAATCGAACTACTTGATTAAGAGCCACGCGCGAGGTGCACCCGATGAGGAGGGGGGGAGGAGGGGGTTGCGTCGGGAAAAAATCGTCCCCACGATTCGCCCGGTAATTTAGTCGCAAAGTGGTCCGAGCCCGGCGTGATTCCGATCGTGAAAAATGACGTCGCTTTTTTATTCGCTCCCGAATCGAAATCCTCGCCGGCGACCGAAATCGGGTCCTGGGCAATGGTCGTCGTCGTGTCACATGCAGGACCGCCCTCCCCTCCCCCTCCCTCCCGGTCCACCCTCCACCGCCCCCGCTCCTCCCGCGGGGGAGCGTACCCTTTCGCCGGCGAGCAGATTTATCGGGCTCATAAACGTACTCGTGTATTCATTGTTTTGCCAGACCTTTGACTTAAGAGCGAGGGTGTCAGCTTTTGCGAGCGTTTGTGTTGGATTTCCCTCCGGATGGAATACATTTATTTTTATTTTATTTTCACACTT
This sequence comes from Bemisia tabaci, assembly GCF_001854935.1. NCBI lineage: Eukaryota > Metazoa > Arthropoda > Insecta > Hemiptera > Aleyrodidae > Bemisia > Bemisia tabaci. Next base: position 10,899,611 of record NW_017557621.1, read on the forward strand.
TAGTGCATATTTGGACGTATTTATGCTAAAAGGAATTACTTGCATGGGGTTTGCGTATAATATAGTTCTTTTTAGCACAAATACGTCCGTTCAATAGGAGCTGTGCATCAGCACGGAGTTGGGAAACAAAAAATTTCACTCCGACTGAAAAGACAAATGGACTGCCTTTTGTAATTTGGAACTATAAATTCTGGCTCTTCTGGAAAAACACTTATGTGCATAGGGAAACTAATGGCACATACGTTGTTTTTGAACCGGACTAGAACTTATAGTTCCAAATTGAAAAATGTAGTCCAAATGTCATTTTGCGAAAAGGAACCAATATTTCTGGTGTATCCGTTGGGGCGCCTATCTGCTCATCGAAAATAAATGGCACATACGTTGTTTTTAAAAACAGCAGAAAAATTAATTCCTTATCGCAAAATTCAGCCAAAATAATGGACATAGATTAAACTAAATTTTGTTTAAAAGACAGGCATTTCAGGTTCATTTTGGCGCAACATATTTTGATTTAAATGAGCCGGAAATTGTGGTTCCTTCTCAAATTGATGGTCAGTCTGACTTTACTCTCCCGACAAAAGGGAGATTCTTCAAGGGACTCCTTTTACATCTACTTCGATGAGGATTTTTTGTCTTAATTTTTTAAACTTAAGAATTCGACACTAAAAATGTTCTCTTTTCATTCTTCGATTTAAAATCAGCAATCTCTTCTCGACGAAAGTCCCGAATTCGTCTTAAACGTCGTTGTGCTACATCGCTCCAAAGAGCAGTATCTAGGGACTGAAGCAATTTTCGACTTCACCGTAGGACTTGGCGAATGAAATTCCAAATAAGCAGCGATCTGGCAACGCGGCGGGGAGTTATTAATTTTATTGGTCCGGATCCGAATCGGCGCGGATTCAATTTGCTCGCGCTTACGAATNGGGGGGGGGGGGGGGGGGGGGGGGGGGGGGGGGGGGGGGGGGGGGGGGGGGGGGGGGGGGGGGGGGGGGGGGGGGGGGGGGGGGGGGGGGGCTTGTTGTTAAGTTGCCTCGGTTATTGCGACCGATCGGAAGGAGGAGGAACTGGATTATTTTGCTCGCAGACCCCGACTCTTAAACTTCGCCTCGTATAAGCGGGAAAAATATTCAGATCCACCGATGACGTCGCCGCTGACGAATCGCGAGGCGAGTCTCTCTCAGAGCCCTATTTGGTCGATTCTTCGGAAGACCTTTATTTAGACAGGGGGAAAACGTAAATAAAATTAAACTATGATCTAACGTTATAGCGCTGATGAATGGTGCCCCCGCCCGTATAGTTGTGAGGAATTTTACTTTAGGTCTCGAATTGTTTGTCTCCTGGGTACTGATGAACTGGTAAATGTGTGCAGCTTTGGTCATGCTGTCTGTGATATCTCAGGATTTTTACTAATGTATACTGATTTAGGGGCCGCTTAGATATCTAGTGAGGTATTTCGACAGACTAAGGTGCAGACGAAGGCCAACTCCTCCAGAAAAGATAGTCGGGTCATTTCGACCCGGCTTGAGATTTCTAGGGGGTGGTCACCTTGTCGGGGGGAAAAAGGACTCTGAAATAAGATTTTAATCGATAAATCATCGGTGCGCGTAACCTAAAACAAATTTTCACGAGACTTTAGACAAAACAAACGTATATCTATTTATTACTAAAAGCTCTGCGCGCCGTGCGGGAGAGGGACCGCGTAGTATCAACATACGAGTTGTTACAAATATAATCGGTTTGATGATGAAAACACGTTTACAATTCAAAACTGTAAAAGTACTAAATAATGAGCATCGTTCACAACACAGCCAATGGATACACTTCAGAAGTTTGGAGGGGAAATTTACACTGACCGAAAACTAGGAACGTTAATGTTTCGCTCATGAGTAAATGTTAAAAGATGTCGCTTTGTCCGATGTGTATTGTGTAAAATTTGGAACAATATCCTCCGAAAAAATTATATTTTTCGCGTTCAGTGGTCCATTCTAACAGCACCCCTCACCAAAATTTCCTCTGTAAATATACAATAAATGTAGGGTTGCCACAGAATTTGGAAAATGAAATTCCCTGACATTTCCATGATCGCCCTGACCTATTTTGGTACAATTTCCTGACATCGGAGAATATGACAGACGGCTAAGAGGACAAAATTTAAAACAGTTTTCATGCAAAATTTGACGATATTTCAGCGAATATAAGAAACACTCTTACCTGTCCCATGAGAATCATGGCATCACAACTCTATCAAACTGGGCTGAGGAGGGGAAGGGGCACAGAGGGGTGGATGCGGTGGCACAGAAATGGCGCGGGGGTTGAGGGTTGTTCACACTGGGGCCGCGAGCGGATGCGCACGGGACACGCGGCGAGAGCACTCTGAGAGCGCGGACTGAGGCGCGAGTGGGCCTCGGGTGCGAGCGCGCCTCCGCACGTCCGTGACGTCACGGCGGAAACGGGCCCGAATCGCGCCGAGCCGAGCCGCGCCTCGGCCTATCGGAATCACGCGCGCCGGAACCGCGGCCGACGTTTCGCGGAACGCTCGATCTCATTCGACCACGTTCTCGCGCCGCTTCGCCGAGCAGTCGTGGATCGGCTATCGGCCGATGCATCCGAATCGCCGTTCTCAATCGTGAATTTCCTCGCTTGCTTAGATCTTAGCATGCATTGATATCGATCAAATTAGCATGATCCGCATTATCAAAAGTAAGAGAATCGCTGGGTCTACATTTTTAATTGAAGCAATCAAATCTTATCGTTTTTCTACAGAGGAGGGGAAATTGTCGAAAATCGAGTTTATCTGTCGTCCATTTGTTCGTGCACTGGAAAAACAAACACATTGGATCTAGAGTCCAGACTCTTGAGAACATTGGCAAGAAAATGGGCTCTTGATTCAATCAGATTTAAGCTTAAATCAAAAGGAAATCCGCTCAAATTAAGAGGCTTGGTTCTTGCTTTAAGCTTAAATCTGATTGAATCTAGAGTATTTTTTCTTGTCAATGTTTTCAAGAGTCTGGACTCAGGATCTAATGTGTTTTTTTTTTCCAGTGTGCTGCTTAGCTAATCTGAGGCTCATTTTAAGGGATATATAGGGGGAACGCGAACCGCGAGACAACGCTATCAATACTATGATCCTCATTCACTGGAAAAAAAAGTCGCTTGGTATGGAGTCCAGACTCTTAAAAACGTTGACAACAGAAAATACTCTTCATTCAATCGGATTTTTTGATGAATCAAGAGTATTTCTTCTCGTCAATGTTATTAAGATATTAAAAATACATGTTTTATCGGGAGAAATTTGGCAACTCTCGAATGCTCATACGGCGTTCTTCCTTAGGGAGAACGGATGTTTCGTTTTGATGACTTACCGTCTCGTTGTGCGGCCATTATCAATAATCCGTTATCAGTTGGATGCGAATCGAGCGACGAGACAGCCACGCGCGCGAGGATGCTCGAACGCTCGACCGCTCGCGTCGCGTCGTCACCGCGTCTAGCGACAATCGACGACGAGTCGAGTGGAGTCGTGGATTAGGCTGCGAGCGGAAGGGGAAGGAGGAATGTTTGATCATCCTATCAATTGGAGGACCTTGGATGGAGATAGTTCCGGGGGAGAGGGACGCCCGACGCCTATCGATATCCAGGATTTTCACAGAACGTTAAACTCAAAATATACACGTTCCTTCGAAATTTTGTGACACGTGGGTTCGACGTTTCACCGTCGCCGGCGGCATTAATTTAGATCAATTTTTTCCTCTTCCCTGTTTTTGCCTTCAATTTTAATGTAAAAGAGAGGGAAAGGGGGATTTATACGATTTACTACGACGATTTTTACGATTTTTTACACGTTAAACCCGAAATATACTTGTTTCCTTTGAAATTTTGTGACATGTGTGTTCGACGTTTCATCGTCACCGGCGGGAGTAATTTCGATCAATTTTGTTTCTCTCCCGTGTTTTTTCCTTCAATTTTAACGTATGAGAGAGGGAAAGCGGGATTCATACGATTTACTAGACGATTTTTTAGACGTTAAACCAAAAATATACACGTTCCTTTGAAATTTTGTGACATGTAGGTTCGACGTTTCAGTCACCGGTAGGATTAATTTCGATCTATTTTTTTCCTCTTCCCTACTTTTTCCTTCAATTTTAATGTATGAGAGAGGGAAAGAGGGATTTATACAATTTGTTTTTCCATGTTGTTTTAATGGAGGAAAGTGGGTATAATGCACCTCTTAATGTTAGAGTCTAGACACAGATGTTGACATTACGTCATAGCCATTGATGGTCTTATCTGTAAAACAGAAATGCTCATTGCTAGGGGAAAAACTCACCAAGAGAAAATTTTCCCTTTAAGTTTATGTTGTCAAACATCAGTAGCTATGGCGTTAGGTCAAAATATTTGTTTTAGACTTTACGGACAACTGGACGACTTCAACAGGAATCAGTATAACTACATTTTTTGTTGCTTAATTTCTTCTATGGTTTATTTACTTTTAAAAAAACAAAAAACAAAATTATGAGTTTCCTTTGAAAATAATAATCCTTCCAAAAAAACAAAAATGTGATTTTTGTACAAAATTTCGGCCCAATCCAAAAAATGTCACTAATTACCAAAAACAAAAAAAAACAAAAAAAAAAACCAGGCACCCAAAAATNAACAGGAATCAGTATAACTACATTTTTTGTTGCTTAATTTCTTCTATGGTTTATTTACTTTTAAAAAAACAAAAAACAAAATTATGAGTTTCCTTTGAAAATAATAATAAAAAACAACACTACAGATAGAATTAGTCGACGTCTGATGTAATTAGACTATTCCTGGTTCATTCCGTCCAACTAACATGCGCAACTTCTCGACATGATTTTGTCATAATTAATTATTTTAATTTGACTAACTACGTTCAACTGGCGAAACGGCACGGCGAAGTGGATACAAATCAACGGGCTCCTACGTCAAGAAATTGCCTACTCATGAAAATTGAAGGCGTTTTGTCAAACGCGATGACAGTATGCTATTGTTTCGAAATAACGATCTCAAACAAAATGATTTTATCGAAAGAGCAAATTGCACCGTGCTTGATGAATTAAAGGGTTGCCGAAGAGAAGCAAAAGCGCAAGAATCGTCGACATTTCCTAGGAAACAGCAAGAGGTCCACTTTGTCCTCAAATACGAAGCTTGACACCATCATAAAACGCATTGGTCTCCGTTCAACTGACAAAACGGCACGGCGAAATGGATACATTTCAACGTGCTCCTAGGTCAAGAAATTGCCTACGAGTGAAAATTGAAGGCGTTTTGTCAAACGCGATGACGGTATGCTCTTGATTTCCAGTATCGATTCTCAAATAGAATGATTTTACTGAATGAGCGAATTTCACCGTACTTCATGAATCCGAAGGTTGTCAAGGAGCACTAACAGCTCAGAAATTCACGTATTTTCCTTCAAAATCACGACTTATACGAGACACAAACAACCAGGGTGAAGCAATTTATTCCCTAGCTTGGCGAATATTTTTAACGGAAAGAGAAGTTCACTACGTATGACTTTCTGACGTAATTAGTGAGAATACCGAACTACCATAAGGTAGTACAAGGATATCAGAACCCTTTAAAGAGAATAAATTCGCTCACTTTCAACGAGCTTGAAGTAAGTCGACAACTTGCTAATCATCGGGGAAATCAGACTCAAACATGGTAAACATGGTCTCTTTGACCGAGACGGTAAAATAAGCGGGTACAGTGCACAACGACTGTTGTTGTCAAACTTATTACAAATAACTAATAAAAATAAAAATTTTAGAAAAAATAATTGAATAAACCACTCGGCGCACCTTGGCTCGTAGTGGAATTTCTAGGCATTTGAGCATAATGCGGGATGATAAAAAGGAGATAAAAGACACCACATTGAAACCCGAGCAGACGACATTTGGACTTCATTTTGCAATAAGTGACTATACAATTTCTGACTCATTCATGAAAGCATATATCTGCCTGAGAGGATTAATGTCACTTACGATGTTTCGAGAGTGAGCTTGAAATATTATTACTAATTCCAAAATGTAATTAATTTGTTGATCGAAACGTGAAGCAAAAACATAAAATGGTGATAGTACTATTTTCCCTGACTTTTTATAATTCTCTAACGTTCTCCGATTTTTCCTGACTGTGACAACCCTGGTTGTGACACAATTTAAAAAGAGTAAAAAGGTTATTTCCCGAGTTTCGCTAGAAACTGGTCAAATGAGCGAATCTAGAGGATATAGAACAGAATTATCGGATTTTTCTGGCACTTTTTTCCAAGTATCAAAGAAGTATTTTAAACGGGGATTCTTTTTTAGAAGTCAACGGTGGCAACTACGCGAGGAAAAACATTAGATTTTACTACTTGAGCATTTGGTGATCAAGGAATCGCTAATCGATCAGGAACGTGCTGTAATATTCCCGAGGGCACGACCCATTGGCTCCTCACAATCAGTAACGTGCTTTGCGATTCAATAGATCGGTACATCTGCCATTTAAACCTATGGCAAAAGGTCGATTGTCAGGTTATACCTTAATAATCGATTCTTTACCATAGCTTCAAATGGGAGTATATCGATTGTCGATTACTCTTGCATCGCCACTGCTCTTAATCTAGCGATACACCTCCAATAAAACACGTCAACACATGCGGTCCAAAAAATCACTGCAACAGACGTAGATGGTGCATGGAAGAACTAACGATTTACAAAATCGAAGTTCATGCAACGTGTTTTTTTATTTGAATACCTATTACTCATTTTTCAAACTCCTTCTCTGGAAAAATCCGTTGTAAAAAAGCCCCCTACTCCGGCTCAAAAACTCACACTAATGCCATACTTTTGCAAATGGACTGATTTGCGGTTGCTCGCCATCTATAAAGTTTTTACAGATCTTCTATAAAAAAGTGGAAAGGTTTGTCGTTTTTTGGACGAAGGAACGTAACTCTATTCTAAGATCGCAAAATGCACTTCGATACCCAATCCAATTTTTTTAAGAATGCAACAAAGCGAATTTTTTCGCGCAATTTTGCTGATTTTTGGGTGCGATGGGTGGGGAATTTTCAGTGAGTTATGTTTCTTCGTAAAGTCTTTGATGGGTATATAAGGTGAGTTATGTTTCTTGATAAATTTCTTGATAGGTAAATGTATATAATTTACAAGTGGAAATTTTGCTACATTGAACTTACGTTCTTTTGTCTATAAAACGAGAAATTAAGGTCACAGAAATATGAGATCTCTTTTCTCAAAAAATTCTTCGTTTGGACATAACCGGAAGCTCTACGCATCGCAAAGCACATCTGATAGAACGACTGATCAGGGCAATGAAATTTATTTCCATAAGGAGACGAAGTAGATTACCTCAAGCCTCAACTTCAAATATCCGTTCACATTGATCATCATGTCAGTATTGTCAAATACATATTACCGATCGATTCCATTAATTGGATCAAAATTCAAAAGGTGACGTCAAATTACTCTTCCTTTCTCAAGAACGCAAGAGAGCTCAGTGTTTCCTTCCCGCGATCAAGGTAAATTGTCAGTTTTGGCACAATACATGGACGTATTTCTGCCAAACGGAACTATGTGCATTAAGACATAAGCCCTGAGACCCATAAGAATACATGCATTAGGGGGCATAATGCACATAGTTTCGTTTGGCAGAAATACGTCCACATTCTGGGTACGATCGATCGATATACGTCAAGTTTTTATCACCAAGTGGATTGTTTTGGTAGAATCAAAATTTCAGCCTTTAAATCAACCATTAAGGAAGGTTCGTGCCAAGAATAATCTTCAAAATTCTTTAAATATGAGTCAAAACTATATTGTTTCCAATTTCCAACGAACTTCAATGTATCGGTATCGAAGGTAAATAGCAACTTTTTTTTAGATATTGGTGAATGACTTTGGGGACAATCATTATTCAATGATTGATCTAGATATTGAAATTTCGATTTTTCCAAAATAACCCATTCAACGGTTGGACTTTGAGATAAATCAACGTTGCCCAGAATGCATTGCGCTATGGCTAAGGCTTTATCCACACGAGCTCAGTTCGAGGAACATGGTGCGAAATTGTTCCAGGAACTTGTTACAACTCACATACAACTAGCTCCTGGAACCTACAGTTCGCGGAACTGATTCGTCCGAACTGCGCTCGTGTGGACAAGGCCTTAGGATTCAACCTAAAATGAAAACAAAAAAGTAAGTAACACCATGCAACAAGTCTCCATTTTACAGACACCCTGTGCCGAACAGAGCGTACACTTATTTGCACTAGATATTTCAAACGATAAAACGGGCGGAATTCTGCCGGCATCGCACCTTACTGTTTAACACCGCGCGTTGCGGTAAAGGCGGTCGGCGGCGCGGTGGCAGAGACGATGAAACCGATTAGCGTCCCTGGTAAGAGAATGACCTAATTTGGGATGAAAAGAGCACGGGGACTGATTATGATAAGAGTGATAATTATTAACGCCGGCCGCAGCTTACATGCGACTTATAATAGAGGAACGAGGGATCGATTCTTTTCGCCTGGGATATGTGAACACTCCGTTGCAAAATTGAGCGGCTGACGTGTCGGATTATTCTGAAAACCATCGTAGTGTGATGAAATTCGTAACGCTCTAGAGGAGGACCATGCTCTGATTTTCGGGTGGGTTACAAGGGGGAGAGAAGGCGTTAAGGGGTGCGGTAGGCGTAACGTCAGTGGGCGCGCACCGCCGCACAGTGGATCGAATCAGAGAGGTTGGACATGCAATTTTTGACTATAATTGCAAACTTTGATGTTTATTTCGTCGCATTTTAAATTTTAAGGGATGCCTCTGGAAGAAAATTTTACGATGAAACCAATGGAGCCACTTCTAGAATCTCAAAGTATGTATAAACGGAGTTATCGGCGTTTAAAGTTTCCAAATTTTGTCCGACCTCACCAACAACTCGATCCATTGTGCGCCGGATCTGCGTGAATTTTATGGAAAAATCAACGTGAGGAGGAAATTTCTCAATTAAAATTCATCCTGGCACGCTAATTTGAGGAGGTAGGGTCAAAAAAAGCGGTGCGTGCGTGATTTTTTTTTTATTTTTTTAAATTTTTTTTTGGAGGGGGAGGGGGAGGGGGAGGGAGGTGCAGACCTGAGTTACGGGTGCGTTACGAGAGGAAGGGGGGCCAAAAAAGAATCCGATTTAAAGCACTACGTATTTTAAGGACCTCGAAAATGGTCCTCTTTACCATTTAAGAAGGCATTTGATCACGCAAACAATTTAAAGCGGAACGGCAGACTTACTTACAAATAAGCGTGTTTTCTTCTCCTTACAACGGGGATCTACAACGCCTTAAAAATTACTGAAGTTCAATTTTGCTTTTCCTTTTCTTCTTTTAGACGAATGAAAAAATTTCTTTCACCCGCGAAGGGCAGCAAAAAAATAAAAACTGACCATCGTTTGAAAAAAAAAATCGACAAACACAAAAACATTTTAAACTGTAATATAATGAATTAATTTTACTTTCTTATTTTTTAGTCCAAGATATCACTCTTTCCTGAAACCTGAATTCCCTCTTACTTTAATATAACACATTTTACAGAAGGCTGAATCATAAATTGAAAGTCTCCGCGGAGATCTTTAACTGACTTTCTTGATTACAATTTAAGTCTCGAGATGACCTTTGGGATTCTTTCCTCGTCAAGTTCCTCCATAAGGAAGCAATCGGCTTAAAATTCAAAAGACAAGCCTTTGAGCTGAATTCAGCGGTGAGCGCGCTGAACTTGGGGAATCATTAGAATTCCTCCTTCAATCGCGAGTGTTCCTCTTATACCTTCAGGGCAGAAAGGTTAATTATGGATTGTCATTTGTGCGCGAAGAATGTCTCCATGGATGCCTTGTCCAATTCAACGATATTACCTATGACGGTTTTTCTCGTAGAGGGACCTGAATAAAGACTTGTAACTCCCGAGCTGTTTCATTATTTGTAACCAGACGCCTCCTCAACGATACGCACACAAAATAGCCTCCTCGCAAATTAAGTTTTTTTTTTTTTTATTTTTTTATTTTTTTATTTTTTTTTTTTACTTCAAATAGCCCACAAGGGCTAATCCCACGCTTTAAGTCCCATCCCCCCTCCGTCCCTACTGAACCAGTCCCAGGCAACCATTGTTTGAGACCATCAAACTCGGGTCGCCTAAGTAAGGATATTTCGCACATTACAGACAGCTTAATTCCGTAGAAATAGTCAAGGCGGATAAAGAATGGTGGTCGCATTTCGTACCCTCTGGACGTCACACGGTATCGGGTACATCGGGTACATGGGCTGGCCGAGGCCGGGGGGGCCGACTCAACCTCGGATTGCACGGCAAAACCCGTACCCTCTTGACGTCACAACGCTTCAAGATGGCAGCCAAAATCGAAATGCGACCACCATTCTTTATCCGCCTTGGAAATAGTGACCCTTTCTTGAATCCTTGCAGAACGTGGCATCGTGGTGTCAAGAAAATGTAGATGTCATCACATACATCTTTGTACACGGAGAAAAACACATTCCAGCTGCAGAAAATATAAGCAACGTTTAACGACTCTTAAATTTTATAAAAAAAACTTTGGAGACGGGGAAAAAAAGTTGGAACATTCTTTTTAAGTAAATTGTTTGGAACTGTTAAGTTTCATTCCAAATATCAAGAAATATCCGCCAAAACTCGGTCAGTAGGGAAGATTCGTCGGTTAGCATCGATCGACCTTGTGCCGTAAGTTTCAGACTTCCACGAAAAAGTCTCTCGCACTGGAAAAAAAAACACATTTCATCTAGGGTCCAGACTCTTGAAAACATTGACAAGAAAAAGGACTCTTGATTCAATTAGATTCAAGCTTAAATCAAAAGGAAATCCGCTCAAATTAAGAGGCTTGGTTCTTGATTTCAGCAAAAATCCAATTGAATCAAGAGTATTTTTTCTTGTAGATTTTTTGAAGAGTCTGGACTCAAGAACCAATGTGTTTTTTTTTTTTCCAGTGTGAGTCATAGAACCATCATTTGACGTCACTTGAAATTATGAATCATAATTTCAATCGCTTGTTATTTGTTGCAGACTGTTGACATGCCGGGAATAAAAATTGTTCATTATTCAGGAGGATTAAATTTTGCTAACCGTGGATACTTCAAATCTGGCATTCACAATTTGTTACATTTCGGGCCAAGACAAGAAATTAATCGCAGGAACCAGATGATCAAATCGAACAAAGTTGGACTCTTGGAGTTCAGCGATCCTGTAAGTTGAGCCTTCCATCTAATTCTTGTTTTTTAACAAAAGTCTCTTATGAATGTTCCATTCAAAGCAGGACCCTTGTGCAAGTCATTTTGCTAACATTATGCACCTTTTAGTCCATCAGTTTCTCTTTTTACCTTTATTTATAAACTATATACTTTCAAATTATTTTCTTCCAAATTTTTCTCTTTCTCTAACATACTTTGTCGAGTGTGGACTCTAGATCTAATGTGTTTTTTTTTTCCAGTGCTCGGTTCAATCCGCGGGCTGGGCAATTTTACCAACAGGACGTGACTTCTGCAGGAAAAACATTTCACCCACAAATCCGCGAAGTCAATCAAAGGCCCTCTTTTCGAACCGCACGAGCGGCGAACGGACTCGGTTTCCCAAAGAAATCCGACTCACCCGTAAAGGCAATGTCAACGCAATCAAAAGGCGACGTGCGGGGACAGTTTTGAAGAATCGTGACCGTCGTGATTACTCGCGAACGTCAACGCTCAACGGTCCGGGGGCTCGAGACGCGCCGACGGTCCGATCCAAAAGCCGCGGACGGGCGGGCGGGGGGGAGGGGGGTTGACAGCGTCGGACGTTCGATTTAATTACCGCAATCTGCGGTGGGCGCGGGGCGGAGGGCGGGACCGGGGGAGGGGGGGGGCAAAAAATGTTGCAAGTGATCGGGGACCTTATGCAAATGCACCGCGAGCTTATCTCGCATCTCGACGCCCCGCGCGGCACCGCGACGTCCGATGAAACTTTCTACCGGCGTTGCCGCTTCGAACCGGAAAAAATAAGGGCTGCGGAGTTGTTTTCGGGAAATCCTCTTGAGAGGTGGGAAAACGGAGTGTCTACAGTTTGTTTCCAGTTTGGGAAATCCTGATTTTTACTGATTTTGGACTGCAAAATCCTGATTCCCTAATTTTTCCAAATCCTGATTTTTTGTGGAGAGAAATTATAATTTCTGCATCCACAAAAATAGCACGTTAAAAAAATCCGATCGGCCGACTTTTCTTGAATCCTGAATTTACGACCGATTTTTCGTCAAATCCTGATGAAATCGGGATTAAATCCTGATTGACCTCAAATCCTGATAGAATCGGGAAAATCCTGATGCTAGACACCCTGGAAAAGCTTCAAGATGAGGAGGAAAATGTATTAGTATCCGTTCCGGAGCAAGAACAATGCCGCGAGATTTCTTGCATTTCAGCTCGAAACAGACGGGACGAGTTCGTCAAAAGGCAATTTTTTGCAAGTTAGGTTAGGTTTCCTAAACCGATTACTCAACACTTAATCGGTTATCATTGCAGTCATCGAGCGTTGAATACTGGACATAACTTTTATACCGCGGGGAGGATAGCAGTGCGGGGTCTCCAACTTGGTACCTACTTTCTTGAATTTCAAAATCCTCCGACTTTTCAATGACTTTCCAAAATTTATCCTGTTATAATGCCGCAAAACAATACTTTTCGAGGAACATTTTTGCCTTGAACTTGAAATTAAAAATAGTCTAAGTTCGAGGACTTGAAAGCAGAAATTCTAATTTTTGTCGACAAAACGTATGGGAGCTGTAGAAAATAATTCAATGTTTTGACTGAAATGTATGATTTTAAGGTCGAGCAACCCCCACTTTTCACGGTTGCGAAGAAGTCTACGTGGTTTTCAATGACTTTTCAAGAACTCGCCATCCTGTCGGAAATGAATGATCTCTGGTTACCCCTGAAGGGAGCTCAAGGTCAATTCGACGTCATCACTCCGATTGTAATCAATGGAAGCATCGATGGCGGCAACAGTGCATTCATCGGCGGCTAAACGCCACTTAGCTGCTGCGCAAGGGCTGGGCGACCGGAGCGACGCGCGGCGATCAACAAGTCATGAGGGGACTCTATTAATTTTGACGCAATCTCGTTTTTCAAATTAACACCTCAACTCCAACCGCGGCCGGCGAGAAACGCGAATCGCTAGACAAGCTGGTTACCGGCTAGCAACTCGCGTAGCGGTGTGGCCTGGCAGGCTTCGCGATGAATCGATTGAAGTGCCATTTAAACCTGTGGAAAAGGCTCGCTAATCGGGGGTAAACCTTGATAATCGATTCTTTACCATAGATTCAAACGGGATAATATCGATAGTCTATGATTCATGCTATGCGACTACTCGCGTCCACCGTTGCCGGGCTTGGAAGTGAGGTATCTTGGTACAGTTTGACGACAATGATAGTGGCGATTTTTGAAAGTTTGCAACATTGCTCCATATCCATTTGAAATTATGTAAAAAATCGATTCTAGGTGAGGCGACTGAATTTTTGGGCCACGCGACATAACTGCTCTCAGGCGTTGCAGTTTTTCATCAGAAAATGCAGTTGATAATCGAAAAACGTATTCAACTACACTTTAAAGATGTTCTTGCTTCCTGAAGACCCTCGTTAGAGCGTTCTGTCCAAGAAAAGAAGACGAAGAAGAAGAAAAACATTTTACTTCAGAGATCAAAGAATGTTACATTACGATCACATGCTCGAATCACAAACTGCTTGGATCGTTATAGAAGTTCCCCGATCTGAATTAGAAACAACGATGAGATGTTGCGATTTGGACGCCAAATAATGTCAGATCGATAATAGCAATTTTCCGATGTATTGATTAAACGTTAGATTGCCTTTCGTCGCGGCTTCCGGTGCGTGCTAAGAGGTAATTAAACGAGAGATAAATGAGAAGAGATAAAAAAAACCAATGATGCACTAAAATAAATCAGACCAATTACGATACCCAGAATGCATATCGGCGGAGGCTCCAATGCATCAGGCAATTAGATCAATAACACCGGTGATACAACCAGCATTCTGCCTTCCCTCTAGTTTCGGACCCACCTCGGTCGAAAAGTCCGATTTGTAGGAGCAAAGTTGAGTTATTGCATAAATGCATACGCATCATAAGCTACCGCTGCTTCGCTGTAGCGAGAGTGAAAAACTCGACGGGGAACGTCAACTTTTTTAGGCGTCACTATGGTGCTCGCTCCCCAATTTTTAGGTGCGATTGGCGCATGTCATCGCGGAAAGCAGTGCTACAAATTCTTTGAAAACACTGCAATTTCGAATTCAAGAATTCAAAATATTTTATTTCCGTCTGCTTTTTTTTAGATTATTTAAGAATTACAAGGTGAAAAGAAAAATACAAGAAAAAAAAAGGGGGGGGGGGAAAGGACGGGTTCTACCCACTAAGATTACTTAAGACGGGCAGAACGCTGTCATATGGTGAGTAGAGAATCGGGAGACTGTGATCAACAACAAAAACAAGAGATGCATCCCCTTTCCCTCTCATTTTGTTAGATTCCTTTGGCTTTTAATTCGCAAATTGATTTTTAAGATAGAACTTTTTTATCAGTTTTACAATTTCAATGTAGAGAAAATGTAAAGAAAATGTTGAAATTGGAAGGAAAATAAAATTGATGAAAGGAGGAGATAATCATTAAAAAAATTCACTGCTACCACGGCAAGAAACGAAAAAAAATTATCGCATTTGGAGGCGGGTCCCTTCGCGGGAAGGACCGCGCGGAGGTGGAGGCAGCGAAAGATCCGACGACAATCGAATAAAGACCGATTTGAAAGACACGACACACGTATTCAATTAGAAAATTTCGAGGCTTGCCGACCAGAAGTCAAATAAAAATGAATTAAACACTCCTGCCATGATTGAGGGTTGTCCGAGCTCTCGACGTTGCCCCGCCTCGCCCTCCACCCCCGGGCGGAACCCGCGAGAACTCGCCGACGCGGCAACGGTGGAGGGTGTAAAAGCGGCGGCGTTGCCACATAGCTCGACCCGCTGGGGGTTGTAAACTCGGATACCCGGGCGGGAGCGGCGACTTGGCAGCGCGGCGGGAAGTGGCACGCGGCGGAACGGGAACGGGACCAGGGGAGAAACCCCTTCGGGTAGAACATAATAGGGATCACCCCATCATGATTATTCCTAGGGGTGGGGTGCGAAGGGCGGCCGGGGCCGGCGAAAAGAACGCCGAACGCCGAGCGCCGCGCCGCCAACCGGAGGGAGAACTCCCAAGCTCACTTTCCGCTCTCGCTGAGTGAGTCTTTTGGACACCCGAGTTGGATGCGAAAGCGGTCAAATGGCACGGGATTAAGTCCACCGCGCCAAAGTTCACGCTTTTCTAGAATGCGAGTTCTGTCGTTTTCGTTCAAGCATTGAGAAGCAAAATGGCGGGTGCGTGTTAACTTCTTCGTTTAAAGAAAAAAATATACTCTGAAAAAGAATCAATTGGTGGCTCTTCTGTTCCTGAATTCGATAAAATCGCAAGACGAGAGGTGGAAATAAGATCTAGTTTACTCAGCCAAATATGTGCGTCCGCACCTTTCCGGCAATTCAATTATGTCTTGTTTCTTATAAGTGTAACATAATTTGTAGATAAGACATTTTTTGAACGAATAAAAATGTATGAAAAACAATGATCTAGTTAAACAGGATGAAACCGAGATTTTCCAATGTTTATGGTCGGATTTCTTATTTATTCCTCATTGAGAAGATTTTTCGTTTCAAAAATTTGAATGAAATGCGCGGGAGCTCTGTTTGTTTAGAGAGATTGTTTGACTCGAGGGATCTGTTAATATCGGCATAATATCGGGTTGAACTTACAACTTTCATTTCCAGCAATCAAAAACTTCTGACATCCCTGAATTGATAAAAGCACCTTCAACATCGCTTAAACATGAACGTATTTTACAACTACTACCTCCTCTCTAAACACTACTCATAAAATCATCTTGGCTGTGTTGAGTAGAAATTATATATTTCTATTCAACACCGAGTAATTCAACACCACGGTTCAATTGACCTAATGAACCAACTCGATTATCTTTAAAAATACCAATTATATTCCGAAACTTGAACCAAAAAAATGTTTCATTTAGGAAACCCCTAAACTTTCCTCCCTCTTGATTTACCTCTCATGTATGCTGCTGAAGGTCTCTGAATTTTCAGTCAAAACCAGGTGTACAAATTACGTTGCGCCTTGCTAGTCACTTCGGTTTGAGCTTTGCTGAGGAGTTCTCTCTGGTTTGAAACCGTGATCATCGTTCGTAATCCGGCGCGACGCTACGTTCCCCGATTAGACCGGCCGTGACGGATGTGACTTACCGTGACACAACGTGACAGCCGAGCTCCTCACTTGTTCCCTTAACTAATCCACTCTTTTGATAAGCCGAAAGTTGTCGGATTTTCAGAGTGATGGTCTTTGTCACCAATTGTCTCTAATTAGCCTGGAGCTGTCCATGAGTGCCTTCCGGGCGGAAGTAATGGAATAAGGAGAAAACCTCGCGCTTCACCCCACACTGAAAAAAGTCTCGGGGTATTTACTAAGAAAATGGTAAAATTACCAAGAATTCAGGGTTCTATTTGATCCCAGTTTTTTCTTAGTAAAATTACCATTTATGGAATTAGTGATTTTACCGAGAAATCTCGGTAAAATTATTGGACATTCTCGGTAATTTTACTGGACCTTGGTAAAAACGCCAATATTTCTTATCAACTGTGGTAGAGTTACCGAGATAAAATGGCAAAGTTACCGGGAATTGATTACCAATAAAAGTGGTATTCTTACCTGGAAAAAACAGTAAAAATACCGGTTTTTCGGTAAGCTTACCAGTCTGTCTTGGTAAAATTACCAATAATTGGTAAAAAAAGTGATATGGTAAAGGTACCAACGGACCGTGGTAAAAACGCCGAGAATTTTTTTTCAGTGCAATTACACTAAACGTCTCGTCGTTATCTACGCATTCTACTTTTAAAATTCTTCAATGTAGACTTAAAGAGGGTAAGGTTATAAAAGAGATTCCGTAAAGCAAGTGAGGCATTTTTCGGTAAAAGGGCGTATGAGACTTCCAATCCTGTTAGGACTGTGCAACGTAGTTCTCTAGTTGTGAGTAACTTATCCAACCGTTCTGCTATGAATTTTTCCCTGAATCTGTTCCGACTTTTTCCTCACTAGTTGAGGAGGTGAGTCGACTGTGGATAAATTTCATCTGCTGCAAACGCTATAAAAAATTCCGCAATCCTAGCAGCATTGCAAACCCTCACACACCATTTTCACCGAAAAAGTACTCAATTATTTCTGAGTGAATGCAAACATGAATCGGTGACTTACGATAATGAATTGACATTTTCACACATTTTTGGTAAACGAAAAACTCACCTGAAACAGAGAAAAAATCAATTCGTCAGTATAAAAAAAAACCTTTATGAAGCCAATTAATATTTATGTAACATTCAAAAACTTCAGAAATCCTACAGGTTGATACGGTTGCATGTGGTTTTAGATCCCGAACAAAGTTTTCGAAGAAAACAGATTAACAACAGCAAAATATCGATGATTTATTTTCAATGAGAGTAGCCAAATCGATCATTAAGAGGAAAAAATTACGAAGCAGACGACCATTATTACTCAGATCAGGATATTAAGCATCACTAAATGTCACAACCACGATTGCTAAGAGAAAAAGATTGTAAAGGAGAAACCGCATTATAAAAATTGATTTGGAGACTAGCAAAGGATAGTTGTCAAGACACGCTTCACAAAACAACTTAATTGAAATTAATTATCATTAATACTGAATCGGAGACTATATTCAGGCTCGACAGCTCTCAGGTCACCTAACTTTGAATGTCACGCTAGCAAGGGCAAAAATTAATAGGTCTATGAACTGATCGATGAACGGGATTAGCGTTCAGCGTGCCGTAAATGTACCCCTTTACATTTTTCCAACTTTCATTTAATCCGAGGCATATGCTATGCATACCAATGTTTTAATGTTGTATTTCATTTATTGGAATATTTCGTAAAGGCTTAGATACACACGGCAATTAATCGCCGTGAGTGAAAGACGAAAGCCAATGGAGAGCCTTGCTTTCGATAAATCGACGTCAATGGATCGAAATCAAGGCTCTCCATTGGCTTCAGTCTTTCACTCGCGGCGATTAATCGCCGTGTGCATCTAGGCCTTCAACTCAAAAGTGGCAGGAGGAGAGTTAAAAATATCTTACGACGTCTTGTCCATACATAACGACTTTACTTTACGGGTTTCAGCCATCGTATGTCCTGAGACAAGCTAGTGACTGGGCTTCAGTGATATGATTTTCCGCAATTTCATACCAAATTCGCAAAGAAGATAAAAGACAGAAAAAATAGCCTCCCGATTCATGATGTGTTAAAATATTAAAATTCTCCTTGATTTTTACGCCCCCTAATATCAATGGACCACTTTTTTTTTTTTTTTTTTTTTTATTCTACAAAAGAGTTTACAAAGAGTATACAAAATGAAAATTACATGCGAAAATGACAATAAATTGGCAGGGATATTAAGACAAATTTAAGATTCTACAGCAGAAAAACATGAGGACATTAAGACAGCAGATCAGGCCCAAAAAAGTGTGGTAAAATAGAAGACTTTAAATGAAGACAGCCAATGATTAGAGAGCATGTAGGAAGACTGGAGGTAGTGTAGGTTAAGGCATTAAACAAAGCGTAGAGAGACATTTAGAGCCAGAAAGTAAAGTCTGAGAGAGCTAAGTAAGGACCTTAATTTGATGTAGAAGACTGCCCGGCTGCACCTTTCGGTATATCAACGGGTGGGTACATCTTAAGGCATTTAACAAAGCGTAGAGAGACATTTAGAGCCAGAAAGTAAAGTCTGAGAGAGCTAAGTAAGGACCTTAATTTGATGCAGAAGACTGCCCGGCTGCACCTTTCGGTATATCAACGGGTGGGTACATCTTGAGATGCTTGGCAATGAGAACTAGGCGGACAAAACGCATAACTGAGTTCCAGTGAGATTCCGATTTCAACATAACATTGACAATATTGTCAGGCTCAACTATATGACCAAGTTCCGACTGTAGGGACTGTCTCTCCTCCAGAAAGGCACCACAAGCAAAGAACGTGTGCGAAGGCGAGTCAGGAAGGCAACAGAAGGGACAAAGAGAGTCACGTGCTAAATCGCGTCTAAAAAGGTAATTTTTAAAAAGACCGTGACCAGACAGGAACTGGCACAAATAGTAATCAATATCACCATGCCTCCGGAGGAGCCAGGATTCCAAATCTGGTATGAGGCGTCTCGTCCAAGCTGATTCAGATGTAGCATCCCACCTATCCTGCCATCTAGATCTCAAAGTGGCCTTTGCATCCGGTCTATTAACACCATTTGCCAGTGAGGCCCGTTCATCGATTAAAAGGTCAATTGGGGGGGTACCAGAGATTACATCTAAGGCCGAATTTGGAACGGAAATGTATGCACAGCACAAACGCCGTTTGAAAGGACGTATACAACTTGTAAGCTTCGCTCGATAGCTCGGTTTCTTCCCATATTCCCCCCAGATTGGAGAGGCATACATAAGGGATGAAAGTGCGGCATTGTAAATAAGCTTCCGTTTGAGAAAGAAAGGGCCCTTGGTGTTAGGGAGGAGTCCAGCGAAAACTCCAAAGACTGTATTCGCCTTCTTAATGGCTTCTCGGATATGGGTTGAAAAAGATAAATTTTCCTCGAACCAGACACCGAGGTATTTGAGAGCACTGGAAGGAGTGACAGGGTGATCGGTTACAAGGACACGAATGTTCTTACCCCGATACCTGCGTCTGGTTGAAACGACGGCCTCCGTTTTTGAGGGCTCAAGGAAGAGCTCTTTGACCCTCAAAGACTCACCAAGTTGGGAGGTGATTTGATTTACTTTATTACGCAGCGAGAGCCTACTTTCAGCCTGAACGATGATTGCCAGATCGTCTGCGTAGGCGAATTTTTCGCAGGCAGGAAAAGTAATCTGGTCTACGATCGCGTCATAACAGATATTCCAGAGGAAAGGTCCCATGACCGACCCTTGCGGGACGCCAGCAGATACTTTGAAAGTCATTCCGCGGTGCTTGATAAACCGTTCAGACAAATAACTAAGAATAAGCCTAACTAAATAGGGAGGGATATTTTTCTTTAGAAGGCAGTCGTGAACGTCAGGCCAAGAGAGGGTGTTGAAGGCGTTTTTGATGTCCAGCGTAATCAAGGCGACGAACGGCTTACTATCTCTATCACGAAGTTTCTTAATCCTATTATGAGCTTTCCTGATTGCAGACAGCGTAGACCTACCTTTTCTGAAACCGAATTGCCTATCCGAAAGAGGGCACTGCTCACCTAACCGATTTGTGATGATTTTTTCAAAGATTTTGCCGAAAATGTCGAGAAGGCAGATCGGACGAAAACACTTAGTGTTGAAGCCTGGTTTGTTTTTCGGGAGCAGAACAAGGTTTGAAATTTTCCACTCTTGAGGAAAAACACCGCTTCGCAAGTACGCATTGTACATATCCAGGCAGGCAGACTGATTAGAATCAACAAAGAGTTTCACCAGTTCTGGTGGAAAACCATCAGGGCCTGGGGACTTTCCATTCTTGATGGTCTTATAAGCTAGTTTGAGTTCGTCCATAGAGATTGGAGGGATATCTGTCGGATCAATGTCCATAATAGGCCATACTGGGAGAGGTCTGGACGGGAAAAGCGAGTTGATAGCTTCGATACTCTCCTCGAGGGATGGGGTTGAGCGGTCGTGTGAAGATGGGGATTTCAGCCTGCGCTGCACTATCTTGTACGCTGTTCCCCAGGGGTCCTGATCTAAATCCATTACCAGTTTCTCCCAGGACTCTCTTTTGGCTTTGCGTATGAGTAATCTTAGATGTTTCCGACTATCAATGAGGCGTTGTTGGGCGGAGGCCCTAGCAGCCCCCCGTGAACGACGCACAACTCAATGGACCACTAGACAAGGTACGAATTTAAGCAATCTGATACATGTTTCTTAACCAGAATTTCACGTAGAACACGATTAGCGCAACGAATATTACTGAAACTAACTCCTAACGAAGATTTCAACGTTTTTATTTCACATTGGTTACGAGGAATTTGAACTGCCCGCTCACAAGAAACTCAAAGCTCTACTTGAGTCAAATCGCGCGCTACAACGGTTTCAGCAAGCTTCTCCATCGAGCAATGTTCATTTCCCATCATATCTTGTTTAAACCACAAGAAATTTGCTATAGCTGAGCCAAACCGTCAAGATTGAGGTTTCCAGATTTTTATATCGCAGAGACTATCATGATGAACGTTTAGCGCGCGATGTGAATCACGTAGAGCATTGAGTTTTCATGAGCGGGCGGTTTGAATTCACGCATCATGAATCATTAAATATCTTCGTAAGGAGTTGATTTCGGTAACTTTTGCTATGCGCATCGCGTTTTACGTGAAATTTTGGTTCAGAAACATGTATCAGAATGCTGAAATTCGTACCTAGTCTAGTGGTCCATTGTAAAAGAAATATCACAGAAAATAACCCGACGAAACGCTCATGCACTGGTATTCAAGCGACGACAGGTGAAACCTTTCCAGCACCCGTGCGGACGATCCCAACGGAATCTGTGCTGGAAACCACGAATCTCCAATTAGGTTCCAATGAACATCCGTCGTTTTTCCTTACTTCGGTTCTATGGGTCGACGGATCCGCGATCACCGGTCAAATAGGTGGGCTAATCTAAATGCCAGGAGCGCACGTGACTAACTTCTCATCGATATCAGAAACGGAAACTGTTGCCAAACATGCGCCGAGGAAGAGGAAGGAAAAGGAGAGAAAGAAGTAGGAAAAAATCGTTGCCGATCGCCATAAAATAGGAAGCATGTGCCGGTGCCGCGCTAAAACGGGATTTGCTCGCTCGAAAACGTGTCGAGCTCTTGATTTGACAATAACTGAAGATAGTCTGATATTCCTTGAACAGAGTTTAACAATAACGCACTAAGTCGCATTTTGGAAAAAAAAATGGGTTCAGGGTGTCTACTGAAACAGGCTGATCAAAAACAAGTACTTTTACAGTGTCTTGTCAAGAAATTCAGTACCTCCTCCAACAGAAAAATCCCATACTTTTTCAGTACCTCCATTTGACGAAATTCGAAAAATTTCAAACTTTTGAAATTGCCACAAAAATGACAAAAAATTAAAAAAAATACTGGACCTTTTTGCGGAATTCCCGCACTCGGTTTGTCCATTTTCTTCTTGACAAACATCGATTTCAATGAGATCTGAGATCAATTACTCAGTCGAACAACGAACTCTAATAAATTTTCGGCCACGTAAATTGGTACGTGAGGTCAAGTGTGACATTACTTCTCCCAAAATATTAATGAGAACACAGAGAAAAATGAACTCACGTAGAGAATATTCGGCGGCCACTAACGACAATAAATATGCTGGCACTACTATAGATTTGGAACAGAGATGAAGCTGTTAAATTTCCAGGGAGGTGGGTAACGCCATATGGCCTCCACCAAAAAAAAAGAGATCCTAAGAGTTTAAGTCTTCACGACGAGGACACTACTTCGTACGGGATCGAGGGATTTACGATCATGTCTTCGGGTTTAAGTTGTCGATGAATTGATGAAACATACCGAATTTATCCGTACAATTTAAGACTCGTCAACTGACCTTTCGGAATGGACACTCGTCCGATAAGATGCGGGAGTGAGTGCGCAGAGGAGCGCAGCACACTGGATCGAGTCATTGGGAGGGGTCGGACAAAATTTGAAAACTTTAAGAGCTCATAACTCCGTTTCAACAAAATTTTGAGTTTTTAAAAGTGAGCCCATTGGTTTCCTCGTGAAATCTCCTTCCGAGAACACCCCATAAAATTTAAAATTTGATGAAATAAACAACAAAATTTGGAGTTTGAGTCAAAAAATTCATGTCCGACTTCTCCCATTGATTCGGTCCACTGTGCGCCGGTCACTTGGGGACGAATTTACCTCATTATGGACCACCCACAACTCGGAGTGACATTTCGGCCGTCGTCGTCGTCGTTGGAACACGGCTATAAAGCGTCGAGGCCTCTTTCGGCGCAATCAGCCATCTTCGCTCGCGATTTAGGCCGGATCGACGATTCCCAGTGGGCATCGAGGGGAGGCGAGGAGTAATCTCATCGATCACCTAAGTGATTCACCGAATTTCGATTTCGACCATATTTGGCTATGTGAAGCATTGGTCCTTATGATCTGATCAATGAGGGCTCGGATGAGAATGCAACGACTCGTCCGATTGTCATTCGAACATAAGCCTCCCCCCCCCCCCCAAGAAAAAAAAAACTGTTAAATCTCCATTACATATAGGTGTCTGGACGAGAAGGAATGCATTGCGAAGTATCGGCATTTCTGAGATGCCATTATTTCTCTTCTTATTGACTTTCGACCTCTGGAACGGCGCAGTGACGGCTAGGATTCTGATTTTTTTACATTCTCGAGTATTATTTCTCTGATTCTCCTTGGCTTGCGTGGAGAATTTCGAAAGAAACATAGGGGTTTTAGTCTTTCGAAGAGTGGGGTTCTCCGAATTATTTCAGGGAACGCTAGATCACTCTGTGGAGTTGAGGGAGGAACATTAGTTATTCGTTTCATCTTTTTGTTTAAATTTGTGTGATGAGCGCAAGAAAGGGAATACATCATACACTTTTCAACTTACCTCAATTGCAAATTAAAATATTTTTCTGCAGGGAAAATCGTGTAAAAGTTACTGATCGTTTCGCTTCGATGGTTATTAAAAACACGAAGATCATAACGAAAGTCACTTATCCTTCGGACATCATGCTAAACTAAGATGAGGGAGACAAGTATTTCGACTCGTAAGCCGCTCGAATTGTATCCATCAAGTCGAAGGCGCAATTGATTCCCATTTTCTCACTCCCATTTTAAGTTATGCAGATATGAGCACAAGAGGATGGCTTATTTGCCTCTTTGTCGCCGTTTATGTACGATGTTGAATGAATTCAAATCGACCTGATTTCTGGTGACCAAATCCCCGATTTTCCCCTGAACTTGAGCTTGGACGCTCTGATCCGCGCAATGATTCCCTCGGTTTTCAGGTCATAGATACTATAAGCCCTACAATCAGTCACAGTAATCGTTCAATCCTCGATATGCTTAAAAACCATGCGACTATCGATGTACAATAGGAAGTGCCGATAAGAACAAAGCGAATAGCATCAGAGGTCAACTTTCTGACAGCAGGCGACACTGGGACCGGCGTGGGCTTCATTATGTGGCGTTAACTTTCATGAGCACGAAGGGGGCGGAGCGATATGAACTAACGAAGAAAAAACCAAAAGACAAAGGGACGGAGGAGACGCGAGATGGAGCAACGTAAAAAAAAAAAAAAATAAATAAAAAAAGAGAAACCATATGGTTGCATGCTCTTGGTTGCTATGCAAGAAAAAACATCGGATTTCTATGAGAGAGAAAAAAAGAAAAAAAAGGAGTGAAAAAAAGATGACGAATAAAAGGAGTAATGAGAGGAACGGAGAGATGGGATAGATGAAAAGAGGGCCCTAGCTCGCCGTGACGAAAAGGAGGCATGATTGAGAAGAAGATAGTGACACGGACGCCAGACTGTTTGAAAATTAAACGCTAAGAACAACACTTTCGTTTGGACTGGTTCCTATGTACCAATAATTGGAGTATTTCCCGCATCGGACTTAACGTTAGAACAACAAGAATTATTTTTAGGGCAAAAGGAATTCGAGCTGTCCCGAAATAAATTTCATCGCGGAACAAGTTCAAGACTGCTTCCTGCTGGTTCAAATGGAAAACTCGGTGCATTACATGATATTTTGCGCAGGAATTATGCGGCAGAAAAAATGTGTTACCAACTCGAACAAATCACCTCTGGACGCGACGAGTATCTTCTGAGCCCGATCAACGTTCATGGGGCATGGATACATGATAGCTAGTATCAAACTTCGATACCGTCCACAAGTTCGAGGATGCCTTCCAGAGGGAGAATGGCCCAAATTTCGGAGCGCGGGTACAACGCAGGAACAGCAACAACACGACGCTGTCAAGTCATGGAAATCCGGCTAAAATACGCAGGGATCGACGCTGACTCGGTGGTTCCATTCGGCAGTGCGCGTGGACGGAACCGTTGGGTGTAAGTTACCGGATGTTCAACTTGTAGGTTGCTCGTCACTTGTGGGTTCTACGAGGGGTCTAGGTCGAGCGCAGTGCAGGGGTGCTCGGGACTTCGGGAAGGAGGGGGGAGGGGGGGTGGTGGTGAGTGGATGATCCCTCAGATTCGGATCAAGTACTGGTCCCCGCGACGGGTTATCCATAGTTGTCACGCATCCCCCGGAAATGGATTTGGAGGAGAGGATACACCTTCAGCGGTATGATTATTGAAATTGATAGACCAAGCAATAGACAAAGGAGACAAAGGAGATATGGAGGGATCCTATTGGTGGAAGCGGGTGGTTGCAATGGACAAAGGACGTAGTTAATAGACAAACTAACGACAACCCGACAGTTAGTCCATCATTGTCCCTTTTAGTCTATAGGTACCATTCATTTCAACCAATAGGATCGCTCTATACTCCTTATGTCTTCTTCGTACATTGCTTTGTCTATCAATTTCAATAATAGGCCCGCAGCAGCCTGTTTGTAGAAATTGAAAGACAAATCGATAGACAAAGTATTCAGAGGGAGAATGGAGCGATCCTATTGGTTGAAACGAGTGGTTGTCACAGACTGAGAGGGGAATTGTGGGCTAGTTAAAAGGTCTCTCGAGGATTGTCGTTGGTTTGTCTATTACTTCCCTCCTTTGTCCATTGCAACCACCCGCTTCCCCCGATCGGTTCGCTCCAATTTCCCTTGGTCTTCTGTGTCTATCGACATCAATAATCAGCCAGCACAAAGCTCCTCGGCCGTGCTAAGGAAAAGCGCCGTAAGAGCTTTTGAGCGTTGCCCTCAGAATAAAGTATTTTATGAGGAAAGTTAATGATAATCTTCCTGTAAATTTGCGGAAGATTTGAATCGTGACATGAGTAGAAGTTTCCACAAAATTCCGACAGAAATCTTCATACGTTTTCCTGAAACGTACTTATCAGAAACATATCAGTGGCGTTTCTTTGGGGGGAAGGGGGGTGGTGTACGGTAGGACAGGACTTGCTGCTCCCATTACCTGGGCACTTTTCGACGGGGGAACGGGGAACTCCACGACTCTGCAGCTTTGTTTTCTTTCGACCCTTTCTCTGAGGGCCAACTTCCGAAAAGGAGCTCTGGTTTCGAAAAATATTTATTTTCCATTTATTCCAATATTTATTTATTAAAGGGATTAAGTTGCTTGATCTTCTGAGGAGACCGCAATGCTCGATCCTGATGCCTGCTTCTGTCGTGAGAGCATCGACTGTAGTTTTGCAGAAAATTAAGAATTTGCTGATTTCAATCCGAGTCTAGAATCCCCTAAAAAAAAATTACCCGACGCCTCGTTCAACCCTCCGCAAATTAGGATTTTGGGAAGCGCCCGTGTCACGCACAAACAGGGTCTGTCAACCTGGCATTAATTCTTTAATTCCTTGGCCATTCTGCACGAAATCCTTGAAAATCTGGAGATCTGATCTACGATGCGTCTCGAACACATAGTATACCTTCAAAGATCGCCGAGTTGACGATCTTCGAAAGGCATCAGCCAACAATTCCACCGATGAGCCTCTTTGAGGCCTCCAGTTTGTACGTGGAACGGGCGGCTTGATAAATTACCTACTCGCGTCGAGAATTCATTTAAAATTTTTGAAAAATCAATGCATTCAGCGTTATATGATACAGTCCTGAACGCCTTCCTCCCTTCTGCCCCGGACTAGTAAGGCAAACTAAGACCCCTACCTTGACGGCACTCGAATGATTATAGTCTACAACTGTAAGTGCTCTTCAAACAGGGTGTCTAGTTTTTTTCCCATTTTGGGAAATCCTGATTTTTGGCAGTTAAATCCTGATTTCATAATTTTTCCAAATCCTGACTTATTGCTGGGAAAAATTAAAATTTCTGCATAAGCTTAAGCGAAAGCAGAACTCTAGAATTTTGGACGGCCGACTTTTCTTAAATCCTGATTTTACGACAGATTTTCCCTCAAATCCTGATTGACCTCAAATCCTGATAGAATCGGGAAAATCCTGATGCTAGACACACTGTCAAATGCGACGAACCAATGCTTAAAAGTTTCACGCTAGCTGGCGGCAACAGGTAGAATTTCAGCAGAGCGCAAAGTAGACGCGAGCCGAACCAAAACAAGTCTCGGAAACAAAAATACAGCTGATACGGCGAGACTAACGTAACAGGTAGTCGTACGGTGATTCCTGCTCCAACACCCGCGGATCAGAGGGCGGGCCGCGGGGAGGCGGTGGGGGCAGGGGAGTAACTGTGTGTGCCAAAGGGTGGGGAGGGGATGAATACGGCCAGTGCCCTCGGGAGGGGGGCGGTGAGCGACAGCAGCTGTTCCGTCTGGGGCTCGGAGATGGCGGGCCCTGGGCCCCTCCGTGCCAGTTTTACAGACTCCCCCGTTTTATCCAACCTGATCCACAAGAACCAAACTCCTCTACTTCATCAGAAAAAGGGATCTAGTTCGTCGGGGTTCACGTGCGAAATGAAATGTCTTCTATTCGGAACCGTTGACCTTGAGAAGATGATCGATGGGGTCATTTGGGTTAATTTGCCGCGTAGTCCTGAGATGTCCCTATATCATAACTCGCTTTGGGTAATTTACACGGTGTATAAACTTGGCAACACTGCTGCGATCAGACCGAATTAAAGAGGAAGGCCCCGAGCACGGTGCATGCCTCGAACAAAGATGCACTCGGAAGAGTATCCAATAACTTACTTCATACGTCGAGACTTCGAGCGTTATACTTTTTCAACGGACTGAAATGAACGTAAAGAAGTCTGGTCACATTTCAGAGTTAGGAATAGCTAGGGGCTTGACTAGCTACACATTTTCGACCAAATTTCCGAGTCGGGAAAGAATATTTAGAGTGTGAAAATTGACGTTGTACGCTGTCTTAAACGTTGAGTCTAACGATCGAATAAAAAACTCCGAAAGTCTTTGTCTCTTGACATAGCGTTTTCCTATTAAACTAGATCCGGATACTGTAGGTACCGAGACTCCCTATAACTATGTTCCAATAGCTATGCATGAATCACCAGTTAGAGCTATTTTCCCTTTTAGAGCAACGATAAAGGAATCGATAATTAAGGTGTTCGTTGCGATGCGAGCACCCTTTTCCATATGTTCAAGTGGTAGATCAATTGGACTGCATTTCACAATTTGGAACTGTCAATTCTGGCCCGTTTTAAAAACAACGTACGTGCCAGTAGTTTCCCTATGCACATAAGTATCTTTTCAGATGAGCCAGAATTTATAGTTCCAAATTGCAAAATGCTGTTCAATTGAGCTGCGTTTTGGAATTGGGAACTACGATCTCCGGCTCAGTTTAAGGACAACGTATACATACTGTAGTTTCCCTGTAGAAAGACATATGTATTTCTACGAATGGGCCCGAAATAGTATTTCCCAATTACAGAGTGTAGTTCAATTGACTAATCGTAAAACACAACACACCACTAATGTGGTCCCACCGCTGGACTGGAACTTCGTACCGAGTAGTGTCACCAACTTTGTATCGAGAGCCAGGAGGGCTTGATACCGATTTAATATGTCCTTCGAACAATCGCACGCAAAGTTTTCGACGAATAAAATTTTGAGAAGAAAAAATGAACCGAGTGCTTCAGTTCGTACCTTGTCCAGTGCCCCATTGGGCGAGCACGGGGTTATTTTTGGAGCATGTTATCCAAAGACAAGAAAAATATTAAATCAAATGTAGGGATCCGCGTGGCGTGGACAAATGCAAGATGGTTGGACTCGATATCCTCTCATTGCGCAAGCAGGGCAACAGGTGGACCTCGGTCCTCAGAGCGAAAAAGTTCGTTCAGTATCCTCATTTTTGTATAATTTACGAACGATCGGCTCCGCTCTTGTGCATTACTTACAGTTTCGTACCTTCCGTGAGCTCCCCCTCAAATCAGTGATGCGGGACGGTTTCGGGGATCAGGCACTGGGATCTCCTTCTCCTCCCCACGGTAACACTTCCCGGTTGGGTTGGGCACCGTTAGGATCGAGTGATGAGACGAGCGAACTGATATTTTCCCTTCAAATTTAGGGGTCATTTGCGGTTGATACAGAAGTAGCAGAACTAACCGAAAATGTTCACAGAATTGGCTGAGGGGCTGCTTTCCAGAATTGAGTAACTTGCGGCAAAAAAAAATTCCAAGGCGAAGTAAGTTGAAAACAACAGATTAGAAAGCCCGGAAAAAAGTAACGTGAAATAAATAGAATAATTTAAAAGTTAAAAAGTGCTAGTATATTCACGGGGACTGCAGGAAATAAGAGACGTTTTCTTCTATGACGTATGAATAGGAGATACTTGAGATTGCGATCTTAGAGCTCTGCAGGCTGCTAATCTCTGGTCCAAATTAAACGAGTAAATAACCAAAGAACCAAAAAATAATAAAAATCAATACTGAGTCTTATTCTCTGAATGATACATGCAGCGCCGACAAGACAATCCTTTGAAAAAAATTTAAAAAAATCCAGGTCGCGTTTGGTAAAAGAAACATTTTAAGAATCGAATATAAAAATTGAACACGAGTCGAACCGGAAGAAAAAGTAAACAACAACAAAGAGAAAAATAAACTAAAACCGCATACTGACATAGCTGTTCATGAAGGTGATTGATTTTCAGAAAGCGACTGAACAATAAAAAAAGTAAAAAGCAGAAACAATTTGAGCAATTCGGACGAGGCCAGTCCTTGTCACGACCGAGAATTTTAAAGACGCAGTGGCGCGTGTCGAGATTTGCGATGAGTCGATCGATCTGTCATTCAAACCTCCGCAAAAGGATCGATAATCAGGGTTTACTTTAGTTATCGATTCTTTACCATAGCGTCAAATGGGAAAAAGTCCATAGCCGATGATTCGAGCAAAAATTGACAACCGAAGGCAGCAAAGCGCGAATATAAGCCCCCTCCGACGAATGGTGTGAGTGTGTGTGTGTGGGAGGGGGTAAAGAAGGGGGGGGGGAGGAGGGTTGACAAAAAGACGACAGAAAAATGTAGCGGAACTGGTTTGGGGCCGGTGGATGCGCGGAATCAAGACCCAGAAATGAGGCCCGGTGAGTATCGAAACTTTTGAGGATGCGACCGGGCAGCTGCAGCGTTCCCAAATCGAGCAATGGAAGAGCTCCGGCACCCTACTGCCCTGACCATAATTTTTGTATTTCAGGTGGACTTGGCAACGCCGCGGAGGATCTGCCTACCGATCTCCGTGGCACGAGCCCCGTGGACACTCCGCGCCGGCCCACATTGATTCAAGATCCTCATTGGCGAATAATTCAAGAGAAACAAATGAAATTGAGGTAGAAAAAAAGGCTAGCGGCATCGCTGACCAGGAGCCATAGAAGTAACACTATAGGATACTAAAATTTAGTCGAAAATTTGTTCAATTTTCACCGTCACTTTCCTGAAAATCTTCGATGAAACGGTAAATGCGACGTTGACATTAAAAAAAACTCACATTTTCGGGGGGAAACAGTTTGTAAATGGTGTTTAGAAATATTGATCAGTAATAATTGAATTTGAGAATGATTGTAACCGTGCGTTAAAGTCTCTCGACAATGCTAACAAAATCCACTAACCCCACGGCCCACAGCTCTATTTATAGCAGTATAGTTTACATCAATCATTTATTTTCCTCATTGAATGTCCTTGATTGGTAAAAGCCTCATCTCGCAATATTTCATATCGATCGAGTTTGTTTGATAAGTGTCTATAGAGGTTTCCATAATCAACACGTGGCGTGGACCGTAGAGAAACATTTCATTCATTTTGCCATTACAACAGGGTTTCCATAAGTTCATGGTCATACCGCTCTTTGACTTTTTTGGTTTTCTTTCCCCGACTCACACTGCATCATCCCTACGAAACGAATAAGGAAAACGTGAACTATTTTAGGCTGGCTCAGAGACTTTAACGCAAGGGCAGAAAAGTCGGATGGGGCGGAACACGTGATAGAACTACTTTGACTTCCAATAAGATTTTGCATATCCCCAAAATGAAGATCGACATAATGTTCTGTGTCATCCAAACTATTCGGTTCGTCTGATCTAACTTTCAGTTCGTGAAACCATACGATCGGTTGGTGTAACCGAACGTATGATGTTAAAAGAACTGATATAAGAAGTTCGGTTACAAGAATAATAAAAAAAACTGCTTCATTCCAAAGGGTTAACACTCAACGCACTGATTTTTGCAAAACATTACGACAAATATGTATTAAGTGTGTAAAAAAAGTGCGCAGACATTAAATTGTTTAAAATTTTACTGCAACAGCGTAGAATTTTAGGACAATAAATGCGACCGCGTTTAATTTTTAGAAAAGTACTGCCAACGCGGTACTTTTTGGTGAAAATTACTGGATACACGCAATGCCATGATGCGTATAGGCTAAATCCATGGTTGCTCGCAACTGCGCCACTGGAAAAAAAGTTGCTTGGATCTAATGTCTTTAAGACTCTTAATAACATAGACAGGAAAAAATACTCTTGATTCAATCCGATTTCTCCTTGAATCGAAGAGCTGAGCCTCTTGATTTCGGCAGATTCAAGCAAAAAGTCCGATTGAATAAAGAGTTTTTTTTCTTGTTAATGTTATTAAGAGTCTGGACTCTAGATCCAAGCTACTTTTCTTCCAATGCGTGGGACGAAGAGCTCTCTGCACCCCTCTTAAAACGCATGTTTAGAGGCTCATTCAGATTAAATTGTAACTATGGTTACGAAGGCACGGGTTACAGCCCCGTCACAACGAAACACCGGCCTTCGACTCATACGTACGTGGTTAAACATCGTTTTTCTCTGGAGCCTCGTTGGGTTACAACCTCTCGGAGTCGGAGGTCACTGATCCTATGGGTCCACTGCGGGGTTGCCAGTTTTAAATCATTAGACATTCGGGTCCGGAATAAAATATGAATAATTGGAGCGGAGGGGAAAAGGGTTGGTCGTTACCAGCTGCAGCTCTAAAGCGAACACATTCAGGCATTCCGTCTGGATTTCTTGATTTTTCTTGCTTCCACAAAATTTCCAGACGGATACCCGGAATTTCCTCTCGTTTTTCTCTGGATTCTCTCAGAAAAACAGGATTCTATATCTCCTGATTTTGAGGGGCAAATCAACTAATTTAATCTTCTGTTCGGCTTTTAAGAGCCTAGTAAACGCTCGGGACACCAAATTTAAAAATAATTTGACCTCGGACCGAGGAGGGAGGAAATTCCTAATTTTAGCACTGATGGAGGTTTTGTTAGTGTAACTTATGTAAGGTTACATGAAAAAGATAAATAAAAGCTGATATAACGGTACTTTTTACAATTTTTTTGGTCATGAGAAATTAGAGAAAAATAGATTTAAAAGGGGAAAAATTTACCTCCTTGTGAAAGTATGAGATGGCACTTGCCATTTAGTCCGATATGTTTTCAGAAAATAGATAATTATGTAATAAATCTTCCTATTCATTCTATTCAAAAACCGATGATATATTCATGGTCAGTTCGTTCGGTAGTTCAGATTTATTCATCAATTTTCATCCAGGGCAAATCCCCTGATATTCCTGAATGCTTTTCAATACCTAATAAGACCTAATATTTTCAATTTTCTAAGGTCTCGGACACCATGCTCTTAGGGCAATGATATCGTTTGGTCTACACTGGAAAAAAAAAACACATTGGATCTAGAGTCCAGACTCTAGAAAACATTGACAAGAAAAAGGACTCTTGATTCAATCAGATTTAAGCTTAAATCAAAAGGAAATCCGCTCAAATTAAGAGGCTTGGGTCTTGATTTAAGCTTGAATCTGATTGAATCAAGAGTATTTTTTCTTGTCGATGTTTTTAAGAGTCTGGACTCTAGACCCAATGTATTTTTTTTTCCAGTGTATACCGATAAAACAAGGATTGATTTCTCATTTTTTTCGACTTGATCCCTGCTGAGGGCTTCACGATTGTTTTACGGATGATTCCGGGCGATAAGTCGCAACAAGGCCGACCGGTGCGAAGCAGGAACCAAAACAATATACACCGGGAACCCCGAAAGGACAGCCTACCCGTGCTCCCCCCCCCCCCC